>CM034238.1:27729372-28084651 GCA_019916065.1 Vitellaria paradoxa
GATTTGTGTGGAAAAGCATCATCACGGGATATAGTATCCCTAGGACACTTATTTCCGACAATGGAACACAATTTGATAGTGCTCCATTTAGGAAATATTGTTCAAGGTATGGTAAAAAAATATCTATTCAACTTTAGCCTACCCTTAGAGTAACGAACAAGCTGAAGCGACAAATAAAGTGATCTTGAGTGGCATTAAAAAGAAGCTAGAAATGGTAAAAGGGAAGTAGGTTAACGAGCTCCCATCGGTGCTTTGGGCTTATCGGATGACACCAAGAAGATCAATGGGGGAATCCCCCTTCTCATTGGCCTATGGAATGGAGGCTGTTATCCCGTTAGAGGTCGGTTTGCCGATTATCGGAACACAAGCTTTTGATCAAGGGGAGAATGATAAGGCAATGGAAGTGAGCCTTGATTTGATTGATGAAAAGAGGGAGCTTGTAGTGCTAAGGCTTGCCAATTATCAACAGGAAGCAAAAAGGAAATACAACAAAGAGATCAAACAAAGAAAGTTCTGTTGGAATCAAGAACGCAACAGAATAGGTTTTAAAAAAAATTTTGGATCAATCATGTATGAAAAATTATAAACTTCTTTATATAATTGTATTCAAAATACAAAAACGAAATTAAATTAATAAACAAAACTAACCTTTTGTTATTTCTTGAGTTGATCTTGATTTCTTGAATTTTTCTTTTTTTGACGGTTAAGACGCCTATGTTTTCCGCTCTTTCTCCTATTAGGATCCTCTCAGGGTTTTCTGATGTCTAGGGTTGTGTGGACAACCTAACAGACTGATCCTTTATATAGGCAAGAGTAGAGGACCTAGGTGCAAATAAACTTAAGTTGGCTAATTAGGAAATTACCCATAATTATCTCATAATTACAAATACATCCCTTGATAATTGTACCTTACTCCACTAAAAATGTATAATTGAACTCCAACCCCAGTTTATTGAAATAATTTCACAAAACACCTTATTCACTCTTAGTTTTGCAATTGAACCCCTCCACCAGATATTGAGACAATTTGAATTAAGAAGTTATCCAATTCTAATTGATACCTCCCTCCATATTCTAAGAACTATTATTCTAATCATTTTGTGTTGGTCACCATCTTAATAACATATTATTAAGACGATCGGATCTGGATTTAACGATTAGTTAATATTCTTAATATGGATAATATCCTATCTCAAATGAGATTGTAGATTTCCTCTTGATAGTATATGTTCCCTAGTTTTATGTAATGATTTCCCAAAACACTGAGGTGTTGGCCTAATGATAATCAGCCTCACTTCTAATGAATTAAAGTCATCATTACATAAAATAATATCCATCACTATCTTAGGATTTAGAGCAATTACTTAGAGTGAACATAAGAAATACAATGTGGATAGTATAGCTTAGATGTGTTTCTTATCATTGTCCTGTTCAATGTCTTTCACACCAACACTTTAGATTCAAAGTCCACTACTCTAATGATTGAGATAAATCATTCTATCATATAGAAATCTAAAATGTTACATTCTTTTAGTTGAAATGTCCCCATCTCAACATTGACTGTGAACAAATCTAGATTGATTAATACTTAGATTCATATCTCCTGTGTATGAAACACTTTCATGCACATGAATCAAGTTCATTAATCAATCAAGGATTACATTCATCACATGAAATATATACATCCATAAATAATAAAGAAACTTTAGATAAACTAAATAATAATTCTTTGCTAACATAAAATTAGTTCATCATTTAATATATGACTTTAGGTCATACATCCTAACAAGTTTAAGGTTGGAGATTATGTGCTGAGAAAGCTTATGGGAGTCAAGAAAGATCCGACCGAAGGAAAACTAGGGGCCAACTGAGAAGGACCATTTCGTGTCTCAGAAGTGCTCGGCAATGGGCCTTATAGATTAAGTGACATAGAAGGGAGAGTACTCAAAAGACCTTGGAACATTGCCCATCTAAGGCTGTTCTACCCATAAGCTGTTGTATAATTGATATTTGTACGTTGACCCTATGCAAATAAATGTCGAAAGAAGCAATTTCAAAAGCTAGCAGAAGGCACAAAGTACTACACAAAAAGATTGCCACACTCCTTTGAAGTGTTGGTTCGAAAATGTGCCACACTTAAGTTTTCCCAAGTGCTGGTTCGAAAAGGCGCCACGCTCAGATTGCCGAGCGTTAATACACAAAAAGATTACCACACTCCTTTGGAGTATTGGTTTGAAAAGGTGCCACACTTGGGTTTTCCCAAGTGCTGGTGCAAAAAAGCACCACACTTGGCTTGCCGAGCATCGGTTTGCTAAAAGATTGCCACGTTTGGGTTTCCCTAAGTGTTGGTTCGAGAAGATGCCGAGCGTTGGTCCAGAAGAGCTTGCCATATTTGAAGACTTGTTCCAAGAACTAGATCAATAAGGTGCCAAGCTCGCTAAGGTATGGGGACACTCATTTTTTCATATTTGAAGTCTTGCCTTATTTATTTAAAAGTTTGAATTGTCCGACAAAAGGAGCCCTTTATCTAAAGCAAGCATTATAAAATTTGAGATCAAGAAGCATGGCTACGCTTCAAAAAGATTCTAGTTTCAGCCAACCCCAAACTAGTAGAAGCTTAAGTGTTTAAAAACGCTTTTCATTAGTAAGTTCAATTGCATAGCACAAGCATTCTGACAATAAATTTTTACAAAGAAGGTAAAACATGGCATAAAGGTAAAATTGAATAAGCTTTTGTTAGATATGCTCAAAGTACATGATGAGGTAGCATTTTACATAAGTAATAACCAACATAGTTCAGCTTATCAAATATTATTAGTCCTAATTAAAGCTAGGTTGAAAAGTTAATATTTGTTAAAATTTGACTTTGCTATCTCATCAGCAAAGACTTCGATGTACTCCTCGGCTACACCTCTTAGAACCTCATCAACAAGCAAATCGAAGTACTCGTCAACTAACGTTTGATCAGTTCTGAACAGATAAAAGCATGCAACGTTTAAAACAAAAACCTGGAAGTTACTTTTCATTCATTTATAGAAAAAGTTTTACAAAGTTTAGGAATTACAAAACAAAAATTAATAGATAAAGGGGGGTTCTCACTCATCTTTTTCCCTCGAGGGGTTACTTTTCACTACAAGAGTTATTTCTTTGTTGGCTTGGGAGGTTGTGTCCTTTGGAGAGCTCTCCACTTTGAGTTCACCATCTTCAATGTCTTCGTCAAAGGCCTGAATGGAAGGAGTCTGGGGCTGGCGCTCGAAGCTAAATGGTGGAGTAGGGCGATAAGGATCGGGATAGGGTACTTTTCTGTAGATTTGGCTGGTATGTTCAATGTTGTTTTTCTTCATCGCTGCCTCCGAGCCTTCCAGGAAATACTCATTCTGGGCATCCCGCATTTGCTCGATGCAATCATTAACTTGAGCTTCAACTTCTGCCTTGGTTTTTTCTTCTGCAACCTTGAGAAAGGCATCATTTTCCTCTAGGGCTAGAGACTTGGCTTTCAATTCAACCTTTAAGTTTTCGACCTCTTGCTTCAATAATGCTTGCTCGGCCCTGGAGTCTCGAAGTCTCTTGCTAGCTTCTCTTACTCGGCCTTGGAAAATGACAAGTCCAACTTTGCCTTAGCTAGTTTGCCAATTTTTTTGAGTAGGTCCTCGTCCTTTTTTACCAGAAGCTTGTCTTGGTTTGCTGCTCGGACACTACTAGCTTTGGCTTGGGCTTGTGCAGAATTGGCCTATTGCTCAAGTTTCTTTCTCTCTTCTTCAAATTTTTTCCCTTCCTCCTCCATAGCTTTATTGTCCTTCTCAAGCTTCTTCTTCTTCTTCTCTAGATCTTTGATGTTCTCTCGTAAGGCCCTGATGTATACTTCGTCTAAATTCACCTTTGAGTGGAGTGCTTGGCTCCGAGCAATGAGCTCCATGGTGTAGAGGGAAGACTGAAAAATAGAAGGAAATGAGAAAAGCGAGTTAAAGCAAATCTTCAAGCAAAATAAAAGCCTAAGGAAAAAAGGAGACACTTACAGAGATGACATTCTTCGTGAGGGCTTTATGGATGTCGTCCAACTTGTTCTTCCTCGTATTTTACACGTCACAAGGAGGAAGCACTCCCTTGAGATACTCATCGGGGTGGTTAAACGCGGTTTCCTGGATTGTGAATGGTCGTCCCTCAAGGTATTGGAGGCAAGGAATGAGGATTTAAGGGATGAACGGAGGTGAATCCCAACTGGGTTCTTTGGATACTCAATTTGAAGTGGAACAGGGTCAGCTGGCTTGGAAGTTTCTGATTTTGAGGCCTCAACCTGCACCACTTCTAATTGGGCTGTGTCCTTCCCAGAAGGCACTTCGGTAAAAGTTGGAGGCTCAAGGATATGAACATCCTCTTCATCGTCTATTCGTGCCTTTTTTTGGGAAGGAGCCTCGGCTGCTTGAGCTTGGCTTCCCTCCTGTTCCTTGCCTTTTTCTTGTTTTACTTTCCGAAGCTGCTCAGCCTTGGCTAGTTCGGTGGCCTCCTTAGCCTTTCTCTTATGTACAACTCTTCGCTCTTCTACTCTTTTCTTAGCATCATTGAGCTTCTGCTTTTTAGCCCTCTCCTCAACAGGTTTTTCAAAGTCCAATTTCGAAGCCATTTCCACTTCCTCGACTTCAGGAATGAGCTCAGAAGTGCAAGCTGGACCTTGTTCTTCTTCTTCTTCTTTCTCTTCTAGGAGGATCAGTCTTCTTCTTCTCAGCGGCTACTCGATAGGCCTCGAGGATTCAACGTTTTGAGTGAAGATCGATCGGGTTACCAGTGGGATCACAAATGGTGGAGACGGCACCCAACCTGGATGCTTTAACGCGTAAAAACTTTGTTTTTCTTCAACTGAAGGCTTGAACCACAACTGGAGCCGATTGATCGCCTCTCCAGTCGCGAAGCCCTAAGGTGGCGAGATGAATGTCTAGTAAATAGGCTCGAAATTGAAGAGTATTGAACTGCCCTTACAAATGGGTAGAGTTCCAGACCCCAAGGAATTTGAACACCTCAGCAAGATGGACTTTGTCAGCTCTGATTCCCCTAGCCTAGGACTTCTTCGCTTGTTCGGCTATAAAATAAGCAGAAGAAATATCAATTAGATACCTGAATAAGAATGGTGAGGTAAGAAGGGAAAATAAACAGTGTTTGAAGTCTACCGACCTAGGCCCAATGAGACTAAAGGAATCGCCGGAAAGGGGTCTTCATCTGGATTGTACATCCAGTGGCCCGTAACGATACATATCGTTCTTCGATTTGATAGTATCGGGAAGCATGTGAACTAGGGCTTTTTCCGGTCAAGACTTCAAATACCATTTATTCTCATTTTTCCTCACTTTTTGGACAGAATAACAGTAGAGAAGGTCCTACTCCGTGATGTGGAACCCATATCATTTGTTAATTTCAACAACTCCATTCACTATCCTATAGAAATTGTGCATGACGTTCTTGGGGGCAAGGACGAGAATGCTCATGACAAAGCAAAGAAATGGGTTCAGAGGGAACCTAAGGCCACTTTTAGTGATAGCCACTATAAAAGACTCCCCTGGCTATCGGTCACCTTCACAGGCAAGTCTAATCCCTACATTTGGGGGAATATGGTACTTTTCCTTGAAAGCCTTAATTTTCCCTTCGGAACTGAGCTCGTGGGCAAGTTTACCCATGGTGCTATATGGAAAAGCTATAACGAAAAGACAAAACTCACTCACTTAGAAGAAACTCTTGAACTGAAAGGAGGCGGTATGGGCAGGAGAGAATGAAAGCTTGAGAGAAAGTGTAAGGAGGGTTGAAAGTTCGATTTGCAGAAAAGGTAAGTAGAGAAGGTGACCTGTGCATATATATGTGCGTATGTATGTATGTGTGTGCAAATAGAATGTCAACATTAAAAGCAGATGGGCGGTAAAAATATAATTTATTTTTGCCCCAATTTTTTGAATTTATATCATAAATATCATGGGATTGCGGCCATAGGGTTTCACGCAAACAGCGCCTCACGCTGAAAGCTGAAGAGACACAATGCGAGCCATTATTAGTGCAGGGAATTGGCCAATCAGAGTAGGATGCGCTAAATGGAAGAGAGACGACAAAATATATGAAAAGACTGAGAAGACTGAAGAGGTAAGAAGCCCATTACCTATTACTCTGCTTGGGAAATGAAATTTTCCCAACCAGAGTAGGGGCAAAATGTTGGGGAAAATAAAATTAGGACACGTGACGTCTTGCCGAACATTTTCAAGTAATGACACATGGCCCAAGGTCGAACACTTTTGGGTTTTGACACGTGGCCCTATGCTGAACATTGTGATCCGAACATTGTAATTGGTGACACGTGGATGCACCAGATGCATCTAAGGGTTCTGGGACGTCATAATCATGAGTATCGCATGCTGTCACGTGGCATGTGCCGAGCATATCAAAAGACTATTTGTTCGGCACTCAGTGTGACGACTAATGAACGTCAGGAGTGGGCACCACAACATTAACACGGGCTTATAACCATAAATGCCTTATAGTAATAAATGAACTATATTTATTGCCACGGAGGAAACTAAGTCAGTTCATCTCCTTACAAATGGCAGACAGATGTGACAGATGGACAGTTCGAAAGCTGAATTCTGGCTACACAACCACATTTAGTCGCCCATACTAATATGAGAGGTAAGGACATTAAATGAGAAATGAAAGCCATTTAAAGAAGACAGAGAGGAAGACGCCGGGGAGGCATGATTACAAATAAATTTCAGGTATTATTTTATTTATTTTTATTAAGCTATAAATACAACACCTGATCCAGCAATTTAGGTAAGCTGACTATTGCCAACTTGACACTCTGTGTTCTTTCTTTCTTTAAATTTATAAAAGCCACCTGCTGACTTAAGCATTGGATGGTTTTTCGATCGGGGTCCTCGACTTCTGGCCGTAACTTTTCTCTCCCTTGTGTTCGGCACGTCGACATGTATTATAATTTGATTTTTGCTGTTGGCACTTAATATAATATATATATATATATATATATATATATGTATGATTTTTGTAATTATTTCTTTTTGTAACTGATATGTTTAGTTGTCCGTGTTCTTTAGAAACTTTACAGAAAATGGTAACACTAAGGAGATGTATGATGAAAACTGGAATTGAGTTTTGATTTTCTTTTTTTTTTTCTCTATCAATTTCTAAATGCTAAAATAGTGAGTTTCTGAATTTTTAGGTTTCATTTGGAGTACCAAATTTCACCAAAATCCACTAATTTTAACTAATTTTTTGTACTTTTTTTCAATTAAATTCAAACAGCACCTTAGACTTGATGGGTTGATTTCTTTTTTTTAAATTCTGTCTAAAGAATTTAAACAATTTAGTTTCATCTAAATTCCGGCTTTAAATTCGAGCAGCAAATTGTTTAAACTTCCAGCACAATGTTCGTTAAACAATGTGCCCCCTAGTGTTCCACCATTGTTTAGACTTTCTTTTCCGGGTAAACATTGTTTAAACTTTCATCTAAATTCCACCATTGTTTAGACTTTCTTTCATCTCCTCAACTCTTCTTTAAATTCCGGCTCCACCATTGTTTGCTATATTGATTTCTAGAATGTAATCAATCCCACATCACAAATGTTTTTGTCCACAATTTCTACCATTTTTGGTCTTAATTCTGCTGCTTGCCTTTCTGATTAATTTCATCATTTAATTTGCACATTATAAAGTAACGCTTCTATATATGACTGGTTAGTTTAAGTTACAGAGAGAGCCAATGGAGCATACTGTTGATCTTGTCCAATGGGGTAATAGACAGCTGTTGGCAGGTTTTTCTATTGTTATATTTGCAGAAGGTGACTAATTAGTCTGATCGACTTGCAAGATCTTTTGATAACTTAGAGGTGCATTTGCATTATACTTTAACATTCTGTTCGAAAACATTTTTCTATTAGAATTGATTTGATAAACGAAATTTGTGTTTGAAAGACATGTTTGAGTTTAAGGATTGAATTAAATTGAATTAATTTAAAAAAAATACCAAATTTGTTCATGCTAGTGAAAAGAGAAAATAGGATAAATATAATAAATGATGGTAAATTTGTTTATTTACTTAGATAGTTTAAGAAAAAAAATGAATTATTATCAAATTATTTTATTTTTGATTAGATTTCAAATGGTATAGAGATCCCAAAATTTAAGTTATGAAATCAAGTCAAATCCAACTCATAAAATCTTATTTTGATTCCAAACATAAATTAAATCCAACTCAAAAATTCCCTACCTCAAATTGAGCTTCAAATTAAGGGGGCGTTCGGAGTAAAAAAAAAAACCAAAAAAATGAAAAGGTGAGATTAGTGTGATGTAAAAATGATAGGTGATAAAATTTGATCGGAGGAATTTAAAAATTTTTAAAATTTTTTGAGTTTTTTTGGAATTCCAAACGAAACTCTAAAAGTAATGTTTCTTTTTTTTTTTTTGTTTCTCCTATATTCTTCCTCCCTCCCTTTTCTTACAACACACACAGTAAGCTCTCTCTCTGTCTCTCTCAACTTATTTCTCTGTTTCTTTGTTTGGCCAACGTTCTCCCCAGCACTCGTAACCAACATTTGTGTGTGTACTCCAAAGCTTGACGAGGATTCAAATCCATGTGGCTACTAAAGGCTTGGATAGCGAGGAGGACTTTATCAACGTGGACAATCCACCTCGGGCCACGGAATGCGCGCACACGCAGACATGCACGCGAACTGATATGTATATACATATATATATAGTTAGTTATATTACACAAGACCCCTAAAATTTACTATAATCACCAAATAACCACCAAAAAAGATTAAATTTCAAATTAAATATTTACTGCACGTAATCCAACTATAAAATAACATTATAGTGCCTGGACAGAAATTTTGGTCATTACGGCACATGTTTCATCAATAACATGAAGTTTCTTGTCATTCCTCAATGATTTGCTTGCGCACACATTCTGGATGCAGCTAGAAATTAAATTCTTGTAAGGCTTCTTGGCCCTTTGTTATGAACTAGTCTTTGACATTGTCCACCCGATGGTGGAAATAAAGTTGGCATCTGTGAAAATTTTGGAACTAAAATGAATCAGTTTACATGTTAGAAAAGATGAGAGTTGCAAAATGCTTAAGAATCGTTCTAGATGAGAACCCTTGTCAACTACCCTTTGGCATATGTATTTTTAACTAGTCTTGTTTTGTACACTTTAGATTTTTGTTTTGAAAAAATTACTCTAAATCTTGTTTTTATTACACCAGGAGTTTGTCAGAATTTAATGTCAATTATATTTGGTTGTATCTCTGTTTGGTAACATTTGAAGAAGCCAATTTTTTTTTAAATTTTATCTGACTTTTTTTTTTAACCGAAATTTGATTTTTTTGAATCTTTTAGGTATTTTATTCACATTCGTCAAATTTTTTTGTTGTAAATGCTTTCAAATAGGGGAACTGACGTACGAGGTAGAAAAAATTGACTTTTTAACCGGGACACGGGTTCTATTTTGAATGTTGGTTCTATTTTAAAGTGTTTTATATTTTAAATTTTTTTATAGATGTAAATAGCATGCTATGGGGAACTAACATATAGGGTAGAAAAAATCGACTTTTTCGGACACACATACGTTCATTTTTTTTTTTTTTTTTTGACAACAAAAACATAATAAGTTATTATTATCGACAACAATTCGTTATTTAATTGATACATACTTTGCTTTCTCATGAGCATCCCTAACCATATCCCTATAAACTTTTCTAATACAACAATTACAATAGCTCATTGGCAAGACATGTAATTCTTGAATAATACTTTTGATCTTTTAATCATTCTTTTCACTATTCTTAAGATATTTAACCACAAAAAGACTATCCGTTAATATTACAGTCATCCCAGGTTTCAAATATTTGATTGACTTCACTGCCTTTGTACACACTAGTGCTTCTGCCATTATTGCTGATGAAGCATTAATTTTTTCAGCTTTTGACAACACTTGAGTCCCTTCCTTGTCCTTGATGTCACATGCTTTCATTGTCAGTCTAGTTCTTGGCCTCCATGCTCCATCAATAACCATCTCAATTTCATATAGACTTGATTTTACTCGTCCATTCTTAAATGTAAATTCTTATGACACACTGCACAATCATAATCAAGAGAAGGAAAATTTTTTGCCAACGTAATACTATATCTTGGATCCCTGTCCTTTCCATTAGAAACTTTATCATTCCTCACTATCTATAAAGCCCACAATATGGCACATATATCCATAACTTTCTTGTTGTCTTCTTTATTCTCCCAAATTCTCCTAATCAACTCTTCCATATTCATTAGATTAGTTTCTGTAAGTTCTGCCCATAATATGCTCTTCCAGCCCCATGAACTTGAAGCTATATCTTTAACAAGCACGAGATCTTTATTTGCACAATATTTGGCCTTGAAAAATTTAGCTTATAATGACTCTAGTTCTTTTAAAATTTTCCAAGTAACTTTAGCTAACAAAGCTTGATTAAAATGATGGCTCTCAAGTCCCTAAATCCCAGTCCTCCTTCACTTATAAGATTACACCTCCCTTCCCAACTCTTCCAATGTCGATCCCTGTTATTCTTTATTTTCCACAAAAAAGACACCATCTTCATTTAACACTATCAATAACTTTTTTAGGTACCTAAAAACTGATATAACATAAATAGGTATAGCTGATAATCAATGCTTGATTAAAACCACCCTTCCTCCAAACGATAACAAAGGTTTCTTCCATCTTTGAATCTTAGCCACTATCTTATTCTCTAGACCTTGAAATAAAACAGACTTAGGTAATGAAAAATATGCAAGTGTCCCCAATACTTACTAGGTTTACTCATAATTTTAATATCCAACACCTGCTATAAAAATATTTGATCTTCTTCCTTAAATGTTGATGACACAATAACCTCTGACTTCTCAAATTAACTGTCCCTCTCGCCTGATGACAGTATGCATCTAAAATCTACTTCAAGCAAATAACAAAAGGCCTATTAAACTCTTGGAAAATAAAACAATCATCTGCAAAAAAACAAATGCGATATCTTTGGAGCCCCTCAAAAAATAGAAATCCCTTTACACACATTGTTTCTACTAAACTATTCCATAGAAACTGATAAAGTTTTAGCACAGAACAAAAATACATACAGAGATAGAGTATATCACCTTGTTTTAGTTTACAATATGGCTTAAAAAATTTTGATCTCCATCCATTCACCCAAACAACATAAGAAATTGAAGATTTACAAGCATAAATCCATCTTATCCATTTTTGACAAAATCCCATTTTTTCCATAACTTTTACCACAAAATCCCACCTAATTTATAATAAGCTTTATTCATATCTACTTTCAATGCAAATAATTTTTTTCCTTTCTTCTGGCCACGAATATGATGAAGAATTTTTTGAGCTATTAAAATATTATTTGAGATTGACATTCAAGGAATAAAAGCATTTGGATAAGAAGAAATAAGAGTAGGTAACAACACCCTCAGTCTATTCCCCATAACTTCTGCAATAATTTTATAGATCACATTACATAAACTGATTAACAGACACAAGGTGATTAATTTTAGGCACAAGAACAATTAAAGTGCGATTAGCCTCTTTCAACATTCATCCTGAACCAAAAGATGAACAAATAGATAAAATAACATGCTTACCCGCTTATGTCCAATATTCTTCAAAAAAAACTCTGGATACCCATCTGGCCTCGAAGCTTTATTCCTTCCCATCTGAAACATCGCTTCCTCAATTTCTTCATCTAGCAATGACTTGTCAATCCATTCCTTCTGTTCATCATTTAGCATCCTGGAAATAGATAATACAACATTGTTAGGGTAATCAAAGTTGCTCTCTTCAATTCCAACATTTATCTTTTTGCAATGACTCATGACAGAAGTTTGAACTACTTCTTGATCCCAAGACAATGCATTAATCATAATCCCATTAATAGAATTCTTAGCTTTTCTATAAGCTGCTACCAAATGAAAAAATCTCGTATTCAAATCCCTTTTTTTAACTAATTCTGCTTAGTTCTTTGTACCTAATAACTTTCCCGAACAATCATCAAGTCCTCCAATTTACTTGATTCAGACATCCAAACTTTTAAAGTCTAATCTCTCCATTACTTTCTTCAACTTCCTTCCATTTCTCTGCTACCATCACCTTTTGCTCACTTCTAAATTGCTTCAACTTTTTCAGGGTGGCCTTATTCCATTTCTTTAAATGGTTTAACAATATTATCTGTCTTTGCATCACGCCAAATAAAGGTGAACCCCTAACACTCAAATCCCATACTTCTTCTGTTATTTTTTCTGTTTCCTCCTTCATCATCCAACATGATTCAAACCTACGAATCCCCCCCATCCATTTCCTTACCTCATTCGTACTAAGCAAAACTGGACAGCAATCTGAACAATACATAGGCAAATTGAAAACCACTGCATTTGGATGCATCTTCATCCATTCCTGAGTACAAAATACCCAATCTAAATTTTCCGTGCCTAAATCCCTTTCGATCCTCTTGTTTAACCATGTAAATTTAGAACTTATAGTTTGCATCTCCAACAGATAATTATCATCAATAAAATTCTTAAAATCTCTACTCCCTTCGAGTCTTACTTTTCCCCATTTCATCTTATCTTCTAAAGTTAACACTTGATTAAAATCACCAAGACTCACTAATGGCTCTTGCAACATTTTAAAACAATTCGTTTATTCCACTCACGTATCACTTCTTTTAGTAGTTACATTTTAAAACAATTTGTTTATTCCACCCACATATCACTTCTTTTAGTAGTTATAGGATTCCCATATACCAGTCACTTCTTTTAGTAGTTACAGGATTGCCATACACTGAGCGAGGCCTATAGCTCAGTGGTTAAGAGCTTCTTCTGCCCGCTCATGACTCGAGTTCGAGTCTTCCCCCTCCCCTCTTAAAAAAATAAAAAAAAAAACTTTACCTTTCAAAAAAAAAAAAAAAAAGAAAGGATTGCCATATACCAAACATACATTCCAAGCATTATTACATTCATCCACAATGTATAATAGTATAAGTAGTTGTAGGATTGCCATATACCAAACATAGATTTCAAGCATTACTACATTCATCCAGGACGTATAATGGTATAACTTTTCACTTCTTTAAATAAGTTTTACATTACAAACTTCATCCCAGACAACCTAAAGACCCCCACTCCTACCAACATTTATGCCACAGCAAAATTTGAAACCCAAAACAACCCCTAACCCTTGTAACTTATCTAATTTAGATTTGGTTTCCATAACAAAAAGAAGATTAGGTTCATGACTACTGACCAAGTTTTTTAAATACTAAACTGTAGAGTTTTTGCCTAACCCTCTACAGTTCCAGCTCAAAGTCCTCACGACTGACGAGGAGGTTGTTTAGGGCCAATCTCCTTGAAACCCTCAGAATCACCATTCCTTTCTACCTCCTCTTCCACCACCCCCAATGGTGATACGAAACTCTCACAACCCTTCCTATATTGCTATAATTATCCATTTCCTTGCCTTCCTCCAAATCATGACCTGACTCATTCCCTATTTTCCTTGATCTTATCATCCTGAATTAGAGGATAGAACCAATCTCCGCATTTGACCAGTAAAAGAATCATCATAACTGCAAACGGCCTTTTTCCTTCCCAACCTACTCAATTTATTACTATCACTATCAGCCTCGTAATTAAGCAAACCATTGTCTACATTCATCTCTTCATTATTTACTATTCTTCTTTTATAAATATTTTCTTTGTCAATTAATGTGATGTCTCTTCTATTTTCTTTTTGCCCTTTACAGGAGCTTAGCTACTTTTTAGGAGGTCATTCATCCTAATACTACTCTTACTCAAACACGCTTAATCCTCTCTCATATCTTTAAAACGTGTTGTACTTTATAGATGTCGAATATTACATATAAGTCACTTTTTTCCTCTACCCAAGCGATATAAGACAAAAGGTATTATTTCTCTACTTCACCTCTTACTTCATTCTCTCGTAGACAGAGTTCTTCATGGGAAGGCTCCTCACAATACCTAGCAATTCTTCTCATCTTCCCATTGTTGTCTACTACACTTTGACTTGAAAGTGAGGAACTATTTGAGTCCGACCTTTCTGATTCCTGTAGCTTTCCTGTTCTTTCCCATTCTTCCGTTGATCCTCAACAACAGAATTATTTAATGATTCCCTCCTCTTTCACACCTAGGTTCTTCTTATTTCCCTCCTATTTCTGATCCACTCCTATTATGTTGTTTCCCTGATGAAAATAGCACTGACTCGAACTGCTCTTCTTCTTTCATTTCCCTCATTTTCTGTTGTTTTAATATCTGTATGGTATTTTATTTCTTGCTGCTTCTCACTTGTATTCACTTGCTCCTCATTTGCATTATTCTCTTTTTCTTTTTCAGTATTTACTTGTTCCTTTTGCCTAGTAGGTTCTATTTTGAAGTATTTATTATTATTATTATTATTTTTTATGAATGCGAATAGTATGCTGAAAGTTACTAAAAGTAAAAAAAAAAAATAAAATTTTGGTGAAAAATCATATAAAATAAAAAAGTAAAAAAAAAAAAAAAAACTGGCTTCTTATTAAAAGTTACTATAAGCAAAAAAAAAAAAAAAAAAAAATTAAATTTCAATGAAAAAATCAGATAAAATGAAAAGCCCCCACAGGGGGCTGTCTTCTACCAATCAAATGCCTTGGAAAAGTTGCTTTTGGCTGATATATAACTGAATCATGTCTTGCAGGAGGATTATCTTCCATTTCAAGTAGTTTTAAGCATTTTCACGTGAATTGAAATAATAAGAGAACAACACTTCATTCCACTTCTAAACCTTCGATTTAATCATTGGAAGATAAAGTTTGAAGCTGTTGTGGAATGAATCATGGTACAAACTATAAAGGTAATGAAATTTCGCAATATGCTGATGGAGATCTCAAACAATCAATCACACACAAACAAAAGATTGTAGAAGGCAATATACAAGAAACGAGGAAACCCACAAAGGGAAACCTTAAACAAAAACTTTCACTAAACAAACGTTGGTTACAAACTTAACCCCTTGATAGATCAACTCCTTGACTCGATACTCTTGTTAATGTTTGCTTGACTCCTCAATTCACCAACTCCTTTAGTGAAAGCCCTTCGACTCCTTAAAGGCATGATACTACCTTCTCAGTAGCTTTGCTGAATCCACAGCGTACTGAATCCTCAACATCCACAAACCTCAAACCTGAACTCCTTCGGATTGAACACAAAACATGTTGGCTAAGTGATGAAGAGAATAATTAAACTTTCAAGCTTCCAATCACATGTGTATTCTCTCTATATTTGTGTGTCACCTTTTCCAGAAGACGCTAGGAGATATATATAGATAAACTTAGGCGGCTGGGGCTCGAAGCAGACAAAACGAGCTGGGAAAGCCTACCTTGTGGGAAGGGCGTACCCGCGGGCTTCCCGCGGCCTTCAAGCACTCTTCCTGCGGTCTTCCTATGACTCAGAGTGGCCATCTCGCATAGCTTGTTCTCCAATTTTAGGTCTAGGTATTTTCCAGTGGCAAAGTGCAATCTTCCTGCGTTACTCAATTCCGAACCTTGTTTGGACTCTTCAGGATTTCCAGCAGTTATGGAAACTTAATTTTCTGAGGCATTTTCAAATTCTAATCGACTTAGGACTCTAGTGTCTTAGCCTATACTAAGTCTAAAATACAAACAATTCTATTTGATCATGGATTTGCCAATTTACAAGTTTTAGCCTTAACAATCTCCCTTTTTGGCAATTCCATGTCAAAACTCAAAAATTAAATTACAAGAAAGTTCAATTCCTAGATTAAGGCCTCAGTAAATTCAGTATCCACCAATCATGTTCCAACTTTCATCCATCAACTTGTTCTGATGTGTGATCCATCAATTACGTTCCAATCTTTATCTGGTTTTATTGTACACTTAAACAAACTGATCACGGTATCATGTGGCAACAAATAATAATTAAAAAAAATTATGGAACATGGCACAATTAAAAAACATTATGGAACATGGCTCAAAATATTCTCCCCATTAATTATCAAAAAATATTCTCCCTCTTAATTATCACAAAAAGTTAATTGTTCTCCCCCTTAATTAACTAACTTCTTTTCAAACATTCTCCCCCTTAACTATATATCTCCCCCTTTTTGACATGAATTAACAAACATGAAGGTACAAAGGGTAATCTTGATCAAATCATTCCAAGTTCTATTTTCCCAAACACAAAACTAAACATAGTTCCAAAATTTTGACCATACATAAATAGTAATAAATAAAAATTTCAAGAATAACCCTACTATTTATGTCATGAGTTGTTCACACATGCCATACCAATGGTCAAATGCCTATGCAGTGTGTGAAATGAAGTTTAAGTGTAACATGATTAATACTCTTCACATACTCGCATGAATTTTAAAATTGCTCCTTTGGACTTTAAATTGAATTGAGTAAGATATGCAGTGTTCGCTCTTCGACTAAATTCTACTCAATTTATTGTTTTCAACTAAACACCAAGGAACAGTCACATTTTTCTTTTTCTTTTCCTCCTTTTTCTTTTTATTTGTTCTTGGCAGCTTTCACACACTTTATGGGTAGGTAGCCTTCTTCTTGTATCGTCAAACCCAGATGGTGGTTATTTTGATAACCCGCGCATCAACAGGCTAGCTTTCACTCTATCCCATATGGTAGCCCTTTCCAAGTGATTTTTTATGTAAGCTCAATAGCAACCAATAGTCCAAAAAGGATAATTTATTAAAACAATTGAGTAGTGGAAAAGATTTCTCACGATGTACTAAACTTCATGCAGTTACAATTGGCACACCACTACCATGACAAGTAACAACAAAACATAAGATTCAGGTTCATCAAGTAATTTAAATTTATGACCACTGTGTAGATCGACAATTTTTTGTGTATGAAGTAATAGACCATACAAGAATATCAAACAGAATAAAATTGCGCCAAAAAATTTTTTTTCTATCTTAAAAAATAAAAAGTATCTAATCTACATGAATTCATAGAACTAGGTAAAAATAAAGCAATGGAGCAAAGTCTAGTTCATAAAAAAATTTGCCTCTAAATGTCAAGGCTCACCCCTTCAAAACTTTTAGGGGTGTGGGAGACAAAGAGATCACTCTTTCTAATCCAAACAGTTCTTATTTTTGGAAAAGCATTTTGAGTCTTGGGATTGTTGGGTTTTGGACCAATGGGTTTTGAAAAATTTTTCTTTTTATCTTTCCTCACTGGCCAAGTCATGTAAGGTTTAAAATCAAAACAAGACTTTTGAAACCTTAAAGGATGAAACCTATTTGACACTTAAAGATTAGATTTCAAAGAAATCCTAGTGTCAACATAGGATAGGGGAAGCCCAAACAATTTGTGATAGTGTGGTCTTGTGTGTCCGGGTATACCATAATGAAAACATATAGGAACAAATTTTCATTACAAGTTAGGGGGTGTACCTTTGGGCATTTGAAAGTAAGCTCTAGACTGATTTCCTTTCTTTGATTGAGGAGCTTTAACTATACTTGGAGCAGTTGTCTTTGAGGAACTGGGGGTAGCTTTAGCTTCTAGAGTGTCCACTTGCATGCCAGTGTAGCCAAGTCTTCTTTTGTCACGTGGGCTCCTTTGCATCCCAAGTGTGTCATCAAGTTTGGAAGATGCAGTATTCATCTAGAGTTGCATGGCTTGCAGCTTTCCCTGGGCATCCTTCAATTCTTTTTTCTCTTTGATCCAGTTTTATCTTGAAACTTGTTATCAATTCATATTGAGTCTTCTTGTTTGATTCAAGACCTCCAAACTTAGCTTCCAATTCTTTCAGAGTAATTTTTAGACTGTCTCTGTCCCTTTTCAACATCTTGTTCTTTACCGTCAACTTTTCGTTTTGCTTGTGGAGCTTGCGACAGTCTTGATAGAATTGTGCATAAGCCTCTTCAACGTCTACTTCCTCATCTGAATCTTCTTCATCTTCACTTTCAGAGGATTCTTCTTTCTTGCTTACAGAAGATGATGACTCGGCTGAATTAGAGGGGGCACTTGCTCTAACCACGAAAGCAATATAATTCTCTGGAAAATCGTCTGAAGAAGAGGAGGTACTTGATTGATCATCTGAATCATCGAGTGTTGCATTGAGAACCTTCTTCTTACCTTTCTTGTTCCCACAGTCTTAGGCTATGTGACCACAACTTTGGCACTCGTAACATTTCACGCTCTTAGACTTGTTCTCCTTTTTCTTCTTCTCCGAAGGTTTCTCTTCTTTGACTTTCTCATTCTTTTTCGACTTCCCTTGCTTGCTATCTTTCTTTTTGAAGAATTTTCTAAGTTTCTTAGCATAGATAGCAATTTCTTCAGGAGAGGGGATTGACTCATCATTACTAGAGGAGGATTAATCTTCCTTCACCGTTTTTAAGGCAACTCCTCTAGACTTTGGTTTCATCATATTGGCTTCATAAGTCTACAGGGAGCCAACTAAATCTTCTACCCTCATTGAATCAACATCCTTAGCCTCTTTAATAGTAGTAACTTTTGCTTGGAAGGACATAGGTAGGGATCGGAGAATCTTACTTACAATCTTTCAATTAGGAATTGGTTCTCCAAGATTGAAGCTTGTATTGACAATGTCACTGAACTTTGCATAAAAATAATCAAAAGGTTCGTCTTCAGCCATCTTCAAACCTTTAAACTTTGAGGTTACTTTTTGTAGCTTGGACTTCTTGACAGTAGAATTCCCTTCTTGCGTTAACTTCAGAATCTTCTAAGCCTCATTCGCAATCTCACAACTAGAAATTCTTCTAAATTCATCGGCGGAGACTGCATAGAAAATAGAACTCAGAGCCTTGTAGTTCCACTCTGTTTTCTCTTGCTCAGCCCTTGTCCACAAATCCATAGGCTTGTCAACTATTTTATTATTAATAGAGTGAGTTGGTTTTACCCAACCTTTTTCAATGGCCAACCAAACATTGACGTTCAATGAAATCAAGTGCGCTCTCATTAGAACCTTCCAATACGAGTAATTGGTGCCATCAAACCATGGAAGTCTCATGTTTGAACCGCCTTCTCTAGGAGGATCCATAAAAAAATATCAAGATCACGTTTTGTTCACAAAAACGTACGTGCTCTGATACCAATTGAAATTTCGCAATATGCTGATGGAGATCCCAAACAATCAATCACACACAAACAAAAGATTGTAGAAGGCAATATACAAGAAATGAGGAAACCCACAAAGGGAAACCTCAAACAAAAACTTTCACTAAACAAACATTGATTACAAACTTAACCCCTCGATAGATCGACTCCTCGACTCTATACTCTTGTTGACGTTTGCTCGACTCTTCGATTCACCAACTCCTTTAGTGAAAGCCCTTCAACTCCTTGAAGGCACGATACTAACTTCTTAGTAGCTTTGCTGAATCCACAGCGTGCTGAATCCTCAACATCCACAAACCTCAAACCTGAACTCCTTCGAATTGAACACGAAACATGTTGGCTAAGTGATGAAGAGAATAATTAAACTTTCAAGCTTCCAATCACATGTGTATTCTCTTTATATCTACGTGTCACCTTTTCCAGAAGACGCCAGGAGATATATATAGATAAACTTAGGCGGTTGGGGCTCGAAGCAGACAAAACGAGCTAGGAAAGCCTACCTCGTGGGAAGGGCGCACCCGCAGGCTTCCCACGGCCTTCAAGCACTCTTCCTGCGGTCTTCCCGTGACTCAGAGCGGCCATCCCGCACAGCTTGATCTCCAATTTTAGGTCTTGGTATTTTCTAGTGACAAAGTGCGGTCTTCCTGCGTTAATCAATTTCGAACCTTGTTTGGACTCTTTAGGACTTCCAGCCGTTTTGGAAACTTGATTTTCTGAGGCATTTTTGAATTCTAATCGACTTAGGACTCTAGTGTCTTAGCCCACACTAAGTCTAAAGTACAAATAATTCTATTTGATCATGGATTTGCCAATTTACAAGTTTTAGCCTTAACAGGTAAGATATCCTCTAAAGGTAAATAAACACTCAACAAACTAGAATGTTGTTCAATTTTGCCATCTGACCTTGTGTTAATGACCTATGGTTAGTGTATATTTGATCTAGCAATTCAGGCTTTTTGCGAAGTGGAAAGGAAAACTAACGAAGTTTTGTATGGCTGGTAGTGGAAAAGGCAAAATGAAAAATGAAATTTTAAAATAAATAAATTCAAAAATTAATTTATTAATTATATATTTTCTAATTCATTTGTGATACTAAGGACGTCTTTTATGGAAGTTTGGATAATCTAAAGTTTTGAAGACAATTAAGTCCTTTTTATAGTTACAGCAGCCAATGAGTCAGTCATCGTTTACATTTATTTGTTTTCTTTTTCTTTTCTTTTCTTTCCTTTTTTTTTAAATCATAGTCTCTAATTTTAAAATTAATAAAAATTCATTTGAGTTGAACTTCTCTTTTAAATGATAATGTTGTGCATTTTGATTGATAATATAAACTTTGAAGACTATAGATTTAGGTTTGGTTTTGGGGTTGATTTCAAGTGCCATGATATACAACGCTTTGATCGATGTCTTTTGCAACAAAGGGGATTTGGAAAAGGCTTTTTATTGGAATGAGATGGTTAGGCAAAACCATAGTGCCAACTTACAATTTGTTGATTCATGCATTGTTTATGGAAGGCAGAGTGGTTGAAGTTGATGAAATGATTAAAGAGATGGAGGGAAAGAGAATGTTTTCCAATGCCATCATCACATATGACATATTGATTGATGGGTATTGCAGGGCTGGCAATGCAAATAAAGCTTTTAATCTTTGTGATAAAATGCGAACGAAAGGGATTCAGCCTACACATGTAGACACCTTAATTTTATCCCCTTACTTAAATTTTATAAGATTTAATATTTGTAATTGAATGGTGCCCTACTGATTAAGTTTCTTTAATCGTAGGATATGTCAAAGTGCTAAAATTTGACAAATAGCAAACACGCAGCAAAATAACGATTGTACCCTTGGAGATACGAAGAAGTCAAGCTGAAGGATTAGATCAAAGTAGAAGGCCACCAAACTGCATAGACATGTCTAAGATACCCACCTAAAGATCTCAACATGAATAGAAGAGTTAAAATCTAGAATTAATGGTCAATTCGGTCTAGAAGTCAAGAATGGCCTCTACTGACGCACCCAAAGACTTGTATCGACCGGAATGTCCAAATTAAGCCAAAAACATACAAAAAGACACACAACATCCTAATACATTCCAGAAAACATCAAACACATCTCAGAACAGCCAAAATGCTGTTCCAGAGGTCATTCGGGCTCTGTTGACTCAGAATGGCTCTGATCGGATAAGGAAGCTATCGATGTACCAAACACAATTTGAGCATCTAGATGAAGTCAAAATACCTTCAAATTGGACACAAATGTTGAGGTTTCATCATCCCCTGAGGTAATGACATAACCAAGTCTAGTCAAGTCAAACCTTAAGAAGTCCCTCCGCAATTTCGATTGCAAAATTTGTCATTTTTTCATAAATTCATAATAGCATCTCAGAGTCCTATCGATAGCATTTTGGACTCTTTATATCAAAAACGGTAGGAGGAGTCATCTTAATGGTGCGTCCAAGGGTTAGGCATAAGGATTGGCTAATCCAGCCTCTATTTTAGCCTATTTTGGGACAGCAATTTTCAAACAGACCTAACTTGGTCTTGGAGAATCCAAATTGAACTAAATTTTGACCTAATTAGTTTAATTCTCTCCAAAGAGTCCCTGGGAGGTCTCGGAAGCTCCCAAAAATTACACAGAGGACCTTAGAATGACCCAAACCTATCGAGACTAAACCCGAACTTTGTTGGACATGGCTTGAGCAAGCAAGGGGCTCAGGCCAAATGGCCAAAAATTTTGGCCTACCATCAAAAACCTTGCCACATAGGCTTGTGGTAAGTTGTTTTACCTGTCTGAGATTGCAGAATGTTTTGCTTGACCCGTTTTCCAATCTTGATTACCCGAGATACTGTGTAAACTTGTTTGCCTATCCTGTTTAGCAAAAAGAACTGCAAAATGCCCCATGCAATCTTTTTTGCCCGTTCAGATATGGAAAACATTTGTTCCGGCCCCAAAAATCCTATAAATTGGTGCCCCTTTCTTATCTTTCATTCATTCAACAATTGGCGCCTTTTAGAGCTTCACTCTTTAGAAAATTTTTTTAAAAAATTTTTATTTTATTTTTCAAGTCAATGTGTATGCATGGTTAGAATAGAATAATTTTAATTCTGCAAATAGAAATATTGTGTCAATGAAAAGTATCCAAATTATAACTCAAGTTCGAGCTAAGCTCGATGCATGATATTGATTGCACTTATCAGAGATAATTTTACATATGACATGCCCACATCATACTAACATGTCATACCATGCCATAACATCATTTTATCATGTCATACCACGTCATAATACCATGTCTACCATGTCATTTCATGTCATAACATCATATTACCATGTTAGGCCATGTTAGATATCATATTTACCATGCCATGTCATCATTGCCATGTTATACCATGTTATTGTCATTGAGGGTAGTTAACTGCTAAGACATGAGTTCGTTAATTTTAGGATCTCTGAGATCAATCAAGGCGTGCATAAACTGATCTAGACGCGAGTTTTTTTTTTTATTTTTTTTATTTTTTTATTTTTAAAGAAAAGGAAAAAAAGAAAAAAGTGTCCACATATTAAAAATTTTCAGATCAAAAACTAAATCGAATTTAGATTAGAGCCGAATTAATTGTAATCTGTAGTAGTTGAATTGGTTTAATTAATTTCCGACTCTTTCCAATAATTTTGCACCCCTCCTTTAATGAATTGGAGACATGTCAATTTTCCACTACTCGTTAATGGGGGCCTTGGCGTGTTCCTCGATTCTCACTGGCCACTAACTTAAAACTTGAAGGGACAGTGCCGTTTTTGTTCAAACACTAACATATGGTTGTTTCAATGCGAAATTAGCCATGGTAATCTCCTAACATGATAGATTTTTGGACATTGATCTTTGGGTTATTGACATCATTGAAAGTTGATTTGAATCACGGCCCTCAAATTAAGCATTGAATATATATATTTTTGTCAGTGGAATTAGATATATTATATATACATATGCCGGTACAGTTTTCGTTATGGCTCGGGACTCTCTTTACTTTGCTGATGTCCATTGTTCTTTATGGGGCTTGCTTTTGAAATTTTGTTAGTGGAAAACACATGCACCTTGCACCACATGCAGTTGATTTGATAGCCATTTATTTATTTGTTTTTTGGACATTCTTGTGTAGGCCAATTGTAACAATGACTGGAACACGATACCAAAACGGATGTTGTTGTATAAGCTAAAGTAGGAATAGTTTCTCCTTGCACAAACAAAATTCATATTTGTTGACTCAAATTAATAGAATTTGATTTGATTTTAAAATAAATTAACTATTTAACATGCTTAAGATGTTTGATAAGAAGTCATATGAATTATGAATCTGAATATGATACAATTGTCAATTGAAAACATGCAGTTATTTTCATACTATGTTATTTGAATTCAAGTAAGTGTTGGATACCGAAAAGATAGATCTATTTATTCTTTTAATTAAGAATATAGAGATGTTGATAATAATCATATATATTTAATATAATTATTTTATTTTATAAGATAATTAACATGATATTTACAAAATACCATCAAATTATTTCACATAAATATAAATTTTATACATAATTGTGTGTTAAAATTGAATTGTTAGATGTTAAATATATATATGGATGCATATATCGAACATTTCTCAAATCATTCTGGACTAAGTGTCAAATATCCGTAAGTGTCGAATATGGATATTTGACCCATATTTAGAAGAGTCCATGTGCACCTTTCACGTATTTAAGCTTTGCATGAGCATTATGGAACACCCATGGTCTCTGAAACTAAAGCTCCAATGGGTACTTTCATAGGGCATATGGTACCTGGTTTGGCCCTTGCCCTTCTTGGTTTTTGGCACACCATCAACACAATAAGAACTTACCATCTCAAAGGCTCTGCAAACTTCATTTCAAGTTTCTGGTACCCATTCAGGAGCCCTCTTTCCAACCTAAAACACTTGGAACTCATCATTATCCTATCTTTCTCCATATTTGCCATTTCCATGCAACTCCTAGACTACCCTCTCTTCAAGTTCTCCTTCAAGCTTCACAATCTCGAGCACGCTACAATGTTCCTGCACCTAGCTATATTTGCAGGATTCACCCTTTGCGCAGAGCTAACTCATTCATCTGAGCTCCTATCTGGGGTCTCTGGGGTTCTAGCTTCCTCTGTTTTCGGTCAAGAGCTCTTCCTCCTTCACTACCACTCGACTGATCATGTTGGGCTCGAAGGCCATTATCACTGGCTTTTGCAGCTCATAGTGTTCGTCTCACTTCTCGCTTCTATTTCTACAACTGGTTTTCCCTCCAGTTTCCCATCAGCGCTCATTCTTGCGGTCTCTATCGTATTCCAAGGTTGTTGGTTCATGAACATGGGATTCATGTTATGGGATCCTCGGTTTATTCCACAGGGATGCTCAGCGCAGAAAGCAGATCCCAGCAGCGAGACCATGCGTGGAGCAGTCGAGTGTTTGACACGCGAGGCGGATTTGAGGGCCAGAGCACTGGCCAACATGCAGTTCAGCTGGACACTTGCCGCGATTTTGATTTTCACATCATGTGTTTGCTTGAAATTTGCTAGAGGTTTTAGACCTAGAGGCCAGTCTAGAGAGTATGAGCAACTGCAGAGCAAAGGTGCAGAGGTCTCTGTTGCCATTACTGGGTCCAAACAAGCTAATCCTTAAGATACAGTGTGTTATAGATATAAATGGTGTATGTATGTCTGAATCTTGCCCCTACTATTAGTATTAGCTACTAGCTAATGATCATTGTAATAACTGAGCTCCCATGAGCTTCAGGTTCAAACCATCGATTATGAAGTGTATTCATAATATGTGATTTCCTCTTACTCAATATTTGATTATACTGGAGCATGAGATATCTAGCCCAATGTTTAGGAGGAGAAGAAGCGGAGGATGACAACAAAAACAACTTTAGTGCCAACCAACCAATAAATTGACAAAGCCAGCCATTCACTAGCATCATTATTTTAAATAATAAGAGCATTAGGGATAAACAAAGTCCCAACAATCAAAAGCTACCATGTCAAATTGATAAACTTACGAGAGCATCAAACAAAAGCCTTGCAGCATCTTACAAAAGATTTTCACCATCATAAATATTTAGCCTCCTGAAGGTGATAAGTATCATAAAATAATGTAAATTTTTCAAAATCGGATATCAAGTTATTTTGCCTTCTACTTATGCCCTCCAACTGAGCTCTTCTTGTCTCATCTTGTCGGGGAAAACCACCATTTTGCCAAGCTTCAATTCTCACTGTGTCACCAGTGTATAGACAAAATTTGTACAGATACGGCTCTTCGGTCTCTGCCAAGTCTAGAATCTTGAGCTGCTCTTTCATGATGCTCATGGGCTCAAACAGTCAAAAACCCTTACATCGGGCTGATTCAACATTGTCACCTGACACGACATCCAGAACCACCAAGATAGAACTTCATTACAAGACAAGTCAAAACAGAAAATTTGTTTTCTTTAGACTCCACTGCAAATCAAATGAAGTTGAGACCCCACCTAGGTTCATATATATTTTTGCATCAACTTGTTAGACTAGAGAAATAAAAAAAAAAAAAAAAGTTAGTCCCGGGGACGGACAAACACAATTTCCAGGTTAGTAGGGGTAACAGAAGTACAAGTTCTAAGTGAATAAGGGAAAAAATATTAAGGTATAAGCGTACTTTTTAGGTGAGTGGGGGGCAAGTCCTCATGTAAATCCGCCCTCCGATCTAAAACATTGACCAATAATATTGGGATGTTTTTCCAACAAAATATTATAAAAAAATAAGGCAAGAATTTCTCTTACATTCAATGATTTAGATAGCTAATGTTCTATGCTGCCAATTGCATGAACCTAACTGCTAAACATTTAATTTATTTATTTGTCAAGATGATACCCTAGGATAACATGTGCATTGCAGCCAGTGCGTTACGCTGCCAACTTGGCGTTTTTAACAACAAAATCTGTATTAAAAAGGTATTAGGAAGAGATCATATGCATCAGCAATCCAGGGGACTCTTCCTTTATGGAGCAGAGGAAGCACTCCATAAATGCATAAGCAGGAATTCCGATGTTAAATATCTTGTTTTTGAATTTTTCCACACCTCCAGATCTGAGACATCAATGACTTTATCTCCAAGGGCCCGATTGGATGGTGTTAAAATTTTAGGGGGATAAGTTTTAGAGGGAGTATAAGATAAGAGGGAATATTATTTTTAGAAGGTTAGTCCACATTGATATGATGTTTATGGAGGGGGATAACTTTTGACTTGGTTTAGATGTTTTATAAATAAGAGGAAGTGAATGATGGAAAAAACAGTCAAATGACTCTTTTGCCCTTGTGGTGTACCAAACTTGGTTACCTATTAAATTAAACTTGGTTACCCAAACTTAATTATATGTTTATGTTAATTATATAATGTGAAAACTAACTAGTACAAATTAATTTTAGACAAATTAATTATGAATAAATTATGTTATTAATAAATTAAACTTTATAAAATATATAAATTAGTTTCGTAGACAATAACATCCCAATTTATCCGAAACTTCCTTAGTCACTTATTTTTTTCTCCTTATTTAAAAAATATCAATATATTTGTAATTTTGTATAAATTTGCTAAAAAATAATATTATTATATTTACTAAAAAATAATATTATTATCTTAAAATCACATCACCTCCTATTTGGAAAAAATATATTTTTTAATCACACGACCCCCTATTTGGAAAAAAATTATATTTTTTTTTATTTTTATTAACATAATTTTTTAATACATTTTTTTATTAGAAATAAATTCAAAAAAGAATTTATTTCTAATATAAAATACATTTTGTAGGTGAGAAAGGGGATGAGAAGGGGTATAATGGTCCAATTTAGTCCATGTAAGGGGGGATATTTTTGGATAGTTCAAACCCTCTCCAAAAATAATACACATTCTTCCAAGATTAAGAAGGGAATATAATTTTTAGAGGGGAGAAATTTACTTCCCAAACCAAGCAAAAAACATCACATCAAAGCTTATAAGGGTGTATTATTTATGGCGGCCACATTTTGTGGCATCCAATCGGCTCCTAAGTAGCTTATTTTCAATATGCTCACATGCTTTAATGAAGTTGTCCCATATCTGATTAATGGATTGAAGCAAAATGTTAACTAACATTCAAAGGAACCAATGGTAAAAGAAACATATCAGAGGGAGAGAGAGAGAGAGACTGAGTGAAATCAGGTGATAACTAGCAGGGACCATAAAATTGCTAAGATTTGAAATTATGACTAAATCTGAGATACATCCTCATTCCTTTTACCTGCTAAAGTAAGTCATACTGAAAGACGAAAATAAAATAAGAAAATAAGTAGGCATTGGAAAGTATTCAACGTCAACATGGAGTTAGTTCCCCAGCAGATGGTAACTATAAGATGGAAAAAAAAAAAAAAAAAAAAAAAACTGTGCACAAAGTCCTCACATTGTAGGATCTAGGAGGGTTAGATGTGGGCAGGTAGATACAATTAGAGAGAGGCTGATTCCAAGATTCGAATCCTTGACCCAGGTTACAATGAAACAATCTTACCATCTTTCATTTGAATGGTGAAAAAAAGAAAAAAAAAATCCACCTTTTGAAGTTGTGGCAACATACTAGATACTATTATCTCATTTGAGAAATTTTTACATAACCTGTTTATTATTGTTAGAATTTTAGGAATATTCTATGATAGTTAGGATTTAATTATATTTCTTAAAGTGTGTGTATCCTAATTTGATTAGGGGTATGTATTCCTAATTTGATTAGGAAACTTATTTCTTATTTTGGTTGTAACTCTTCAATATAAATATACATGAAGGAGATGGGAAATAAACAACTCATTCTCCTAATTTACTCTGATATTATTCAACTTGGTATCAGAGTAAATTTTTTTCTTTTCTTTTCTTACTCTAGAAAAAAAAACCTAGGGCTTGCTTGTTACAGTCGTCTCCGTCAGGCTTGATCGTTACCCACGATCGTCGCCGAGATGTTCTAACCACCATCCGTTAGTCTTATTCGGTCGATCTCTTGTTTGTCACTCACGTTTGTCACCGAGATGTTCTGACCACCATCTGCTGGTCTTATTTGTTGATTCGGTTGCTTTGATCGTCGATTGACCAGCTGCTCGTCGATCGATGGTTAATTTTCAGGTTTTGGTATTCATCTTGCGATTGATTCTCGGTGGTCAATTGATCTAATCTTGTGGTTGATTCTCGGTGATTAATTGATTTGATTCTCAGCTTCTAGTTTTTGGAATATTTATTTGTCCCTTCACAACAGCTTTGAGGGCTCTTTGGTTCGCAATAGCTTTAAGGGCTGTTTGAGGACTGTTTGGTTTACAACAGCTTTGAGGGCTGTTTGGTTTGCCTTTATTAGAGATGGCTTCAAATGAATTTAAAAATTCTAGTTCTAGATCTTTTTCTATTGAACTAGTCATCCCAGTTGACAATCTTCCAAAATCCATCTCATGTGAAAAGTTGAATGGTACGAATTATTTGACATGGTCACATGCTGTTCAGGTTTTCTTGATTGGACGCCAATTGGAAAATCATATTACAGATCCTCCTCCTGATTCCAGGTCTCCTTCATATGCACAATGGAAGGCTTCAGATGTTGTTATTATGAGTTGCATCTGGCATAGTCTAGAGCCTTCGGTGTTTTACATAATTGCTTTGTGTAATTCTTCTAAAGTCATATGGGATTCCCTGGCAGATTCATTTTCCCAAAAGAGTAATGTTTCAGAGGTATTTGAGACATATGAGAAACTTTTTACTTTTCGCCAAGGAACTCAACCATTGTCTGAATATTACAATAATCTCAAAGTTTTAGGAGATTGTCTTCTACAATTTCGTCCCTTTCCAGAAACGAAAGCTGAGATGATTCGACAATGGGATGAACTTATGACAGTTCTGCTTCTTGTTGGCCTCAATGATAATCTTTGCAGTTACAGATATTATCTTTTAACAGGAGAGACTATTCCTTCTATGGCTAATGCTTATTCCCGCATTCAGCGTTCCTCTTTAGTCCATCATTCTCAACCAGTCTCCTCTGGTGGGTCTGATTCTACTTCTTTTGTTAGTGGTTCTAGTGGTCGAGGTTCTCGTGGTTCTCGAGGTGGTTCCTGTGGAGGTGGCCATGGTTTCGGATGGGGTAACAAGAAATGTGATCATTGTGGAGGCACTAATCACACTGAACCATATTGTTGGAAGAAGTATGGTCATCCTGAGCAAACTAATCATGTCACTACTACACCCACTAGTACTGATCCCTCTGCACAAAGCAATTCTAGTTTGAGTGATCCAGCTCCATTTAATACTGCTTCCCAAAATCCCTTCACTCCTACTGAGTTGGAGGCGATTGTGCAAGCTCTTTGCATCTCTCGCTCTTCTATTGCTACTTTAGCACAGTCAGGTAGTATTGCTTGCTTTACTACTCAATCTTCCTATCAATGGGTTATTGACTCTGGTGCCAGTGCACATATCTCTAGTAACTCTCCGCTATTTCCTAACAATTACTATAGACAGAATCAGTTGAATCAGTTTTCTTGTTTTTACAGTACAACACTCATTGCCTTCTTCTTCTTAAAAGGTGTTGTCAAAAGAGGTTCCTTGGTGCAAGCAATATCAAGCTACTCACGCAGTCCTTTTACAGGAAGTAGTGTAGAGGAGGTAGTCATTTCATTCCAATGCATAGGTCTAGTAACCAACAAGAACAGAGGTTACTATATTGTACACCCACTCATAAATGTAATTAACAAGGTTCCTAGAGACAAGAAATGGAAGAAAATGCAGGAATATGTTTGTGGTACTGAACTTATTAATTACCTTGGAAAGCAGGACCCTTCTCATAGGTAAAGGAAGTTGGTGGTGTACTCATCAAACAAGGATAGAGAAGCAACTATGTAAAGTAATCCTTTCACAGTAGTACTTTCCCGAAGCATTCATATGATAAACTCATAGGTTGTAACTCGTATTCTAGTTGTGAAAAAAACCTAAATTGAGGTGACAATAGTGTCTTAAATGCCTCTTGATGCAAAAGTATAAGAAACAAAAAAGAACAGTATAACCATCAAAGTCAAAATCATACCTGATATGCAACAACAGCAGAGTAGCATCCATAGAAATAGCTTGAAACAATTCTCGGAAAAGTAGCGAAGACAATCACAACTGACCAAAGCAAAATCAGGAGGCCGGCAAAGGGGACAGGAAGTTTCCAAGAAGGACCCTCCCTTCCAATAAGATCCTACCATCCGATGCCATCCCTTCAACAGCAAGATGGGAGCCTTGTAAAGCACTATTAAAGTACTAAAAAGAACATCAACCAAAACTCCTAGAATTGCATACACGATGCATCATGGTAATTGAGCAACCCTGTACATGATGATTGAGGAAACATTAATAGTTATAATAGGATGTCAATTACAGTTTTAAGGCATTTGCAATGGTAAATCCCACAGGACAGTAAGAGTTAACTACTAAATATATAATGTGTGAAACTCAATACAAATTTGAGTATAGCGTATTATATATACATCATTATCGACATGTTGCCTTCACAAACCTTGGATGTGTATATGAGAAGCATGTGAAATACAACTATCAATTATTGGGATTATACTCATTTATTTTTCTAATTTACTAGTCGAAAAGGTGACTATATTGCACATTTCGAAAAAATAAAGGAGTCTTTATTGCTCATTGAATGGCTTTACTCACACTGGTGAATCTTAAGATCATTGCATACACTGCCAATGCAATGAACATTAGATTGATTCTTCTAATTATGACATCTATCTTGTGCCATTGGACTATCTCCGGCGCAAAAGAAGACATCCTCCCCAATAATTATTCGACTCAGTTAGGGTACATTTCGTTGGCAATAAAATGAGGGAGTGTGAAATGAGCTCAAGGGTAGAAGTGGTGTATATTTGATTGAGTAAAATAAAGGGTAAAATGGAACGAGAATATTGGTAAATACTGATATTGTCCTAATACAAAAAAGTAAGCATTCTTGTAAGCAATAAAAATAAGGGTAATTTTGTAAATGTTCAACCGAGACTCATTTGACTTATTCACATGGTTTTTGAGGAGAATGGATTTTTCTTCGCTGGGAATAATATTGGGTGGAATCAACTTATCACTCCACCCTCCAAAAGTGCAACTAAACAAGAGAATGGAATGCTCATGCTCATTCATTCTACCATCATTTTACCCAACTAAATGTAACTAGAGTTCAACAAGCTATTATTAGCTATCAGATTTCAGAGGAACTGATTAAAGAAGGTCAACATTGCAACCCGTCAAACTTGTGATTCATTTTTAAAGAAAACTACACTTCAGTTGAGAATTGTAGAATCTACAAAATTCAAGCCTGACATATTAATTACAATTGAAGTATGGAACTAGCAAAGTTTCCTTTTTGTAAGTGGCAACAGACATGAGCATAAATTCCTTATGGCAGAAAATTAATATGAAAAATTTGCAGAAAGGTTTAAATTTTAAGCATAGACTCACTTCAGTTCTATGGGCTTTGCTTTTTTTTTTTTTTTTTTTTTTTTTTAACTCAAACAACCCATCCATGAGTGAGAAGTAAGAATGGAATGAAAGGTCAGCAAAATCATGAACAGCGGTGCACAGGCTCCTTGAACATTGCTCCAGGTACCATCCTACAGATGGTTTCAGAATCATCAAATTCTTTCAATATCTAGCAACTCAAGTTGCCACAAGCGATTTCTCACAAAGGATTTAATGTGTCTAATACCGTGATGCATTTGATTAACTTTATTGGAACTGAAACAATTGTCCTACTAATAGCTTGAAATGTCTCCACCACTAGCTGCCTGAAAGTCCCAAATCTCACACAATAGTATCTCAATCAAAACATTCACAGCTGAATATAACAAGATAAACCAAAGAGACAACAGGATTTGTTGACTAGGGTAAAACCCCTTAGAAAACTAAGGAGAAAACAACCCCGGATCCTTAAGCGGATCAGACTAAACCATCTTCACTATAAAATCAGAGGTTCCAAGGTATATAGAAATGGATTACAAGTTTCCCCAACCAACTACCCATTGATCTACTTGCCTAAAACCTATTCTAACCTTGATTGCTAGACATCCCGCAATGCACCTCAGCCCGTGAAGAAGAAGACCTTCAAAAACTTGAAGAAGCTCACCTGATCATATGCATATCCAAAGATCTGAGCTGATTGATGATGAATCTTTACCAAAGATGGTTGGTGATGTCAAGAATGAGCCAAGTTAAGCATCTCATCATTTCCTTTTGGTTTCTTTCTCAAATAAGCTTAGTGAGTGTGACGTTCTGTCCAAAAGGTTAGGGTTAAGAAGAGAAAAGTTCTTTTTATATCAAAAGAGAGGATTAAAAAAGTCATTTGGACAGATCTTAAAAAATCTGGACGTCGTCAGTTCGTAGGCACAGACTACACATGAACTGCTCACAAGACCCTCTTGCATACTAGACAGAATTTTTTAGATGTCACAGGCATCTCGGGGGGCATGAACTCCTCACGAACTGCTTATGAGACTTCTCAAGTTTTGGACAGTGACAATTTAGGTCCAAAAGGGATGATCAAAAGCTTATTGAACCAGTAACCACTTCTCTTCCCACTTCAATGCTCTTCTTAACCATCAATCAGGATGCTTAAACACTCTTTGGTACATGTCTAAGCAGTGAACAACCTAACTTGTGACATTCTACCCAATTGAAGGAGAACAAATACAAGCAAAGTGTTGTCTCGAATATTGCCAACACAAAATATAATCTAAAGGACATTTACACTACCCAATACCCATAGTCACGTGATATGAATTATCAATTGAACTAAAAGAATTTAGTTGGCAAAAGAAGAGATTAAATTCAATTGGCAAAACTCCGGAATGCTCTTACAGTCACAGTTCTGCTGCTCTATATCAAAAGAAGACAATGCTCTACCCATCCAATGGGATCTAAACAAACGATTGAGATCCAATCAGTTATAATAACATGTTACATCTAATATAAAACAAACACAAAACAACACTGTCCTAATTCTTCTTTTCTAAACGACATCATTGCTTATTACATTAAGAATTCTCTTAATGTACATTAATTGGATTCATGTACATATGTAGGTGTTCAATAATGAGAAACTATATAGAATATGGGTAATCTGAACAAACTACTATGGGTAATTTGAAAAGACAACCATGTACACATATATTTATGTGTTCATAAATTGTTCAGTGTAGAATGAAAAATTTCTCAATAAAATTCAAGTCTTTTATCATGGTTTATTGTATTGAGATAATGGTCATACTCTTATTCAAGGACATGCAGATGCAAATTGGGCCGGATCTCCATTAGATAGACAATTAATCACTGGATACTATACCTTTGTGGGAGGAAATCTGGTATCCTGAAAAAGTAAAAAGCAAACTGTGGTGGTAAGATTAAGTACAGAGTCAAAATATAAAGTCATGGAAAATACGTCCTGTGAATTGATTTGGGTACATCATGTACTAAAGGAGCTGCGAGTTTCTGTACTATAGCCTGTGAAGTTATATTGTCATTATCAAGTTCCTATCCATATAATCTCTAATCCAGTATTTTATGAGCGAACCAAGCATATTAAAGTTGACTGTCACTTTGTTAAAGAAAAGATGTTGCAAAATGTCATCAAAACTAGTCATGTAAAGTCTAAAGATTAATTGGTTGACTTATTCATTAAAGCCTTAAGAGGTGCTACAGTAACAATAAGATTTATTTGTAACAAGGTTGGAACATATGATACATATGCTCTAGCTTGAGAGGAATGTTAATGTAAATTAATTAGATACATGTACATATGTAGGTGTTCAATAATTAGGGACAATCTAGAATATGGATAATCTGAAAAGACTATTATGAGTAATCTAAAAAGACACCCATGTACATGTATATATATGTATTCACAATTGTTTAGTGTAGAATGAAAAATTTCTCAATGAAATTCAAGTCTTCTATCAACTTCATCACAATTGCTTCAGTCACATGCTTCAGCTCCTGCTTGCATTAGAAGGTAGTCTCAGTTATCATCTCAGCTTCGAACCTTCGATCTCTCAGCTTCATATTAATACCCTCCCCTTAAATTCCTTTGTCCTCAAGGGAAAACCAAGGGAATCGACTTTTGATTTCATCTGCAAACTCCCAAGTAGCCTCTATAGGAGAACGATCTTTCCAGTGGATCAGCAATTCAGGAGCAGTAGCATTTTTATTTTTAATCATCCTTTTGTCCAGTATGGCTTGAGGCTAGAAGGTAACTAAGTGATTGACAAAGGTTGGTAGGGGAACAAATTAAGGGTTAAGTAGAATAGGCCAAATTCAACTGGGAAATATGAAAAATGGGGTGTATCTGAGCATTAGAAGGTAGATGAAAGATGTAGGAAATTGTCCTAATTTTCCTAATAATCTAAAAGGGGCCAAAGAATTTGAGGCTTAGCTTGTGGTTGTCCCTAGATTCTACTGAATTTTGTTTATAGGGTTGTTTAAGGTACACCTAGTCACCAACATCAAAAGTCCTTTCAACCTTGTGCTTGTTAGCTTAGACTTTCATTCTGTTTTGGGTTTTATTAAGCTATTGCTTAACCAATCTTATCATATCTTCCCTTTCCTATAGATACATATCTACTGCATTAAAGTCTCTTGGGAAGTATGGAATGTGGATAGGTGGAGGATAGCCATATAGGATTTGAAATGGGGTAAGGCCAGTAGCTTTGTGGTAGTTGGTATTGTACCAAAACTTAGCCAAGGATAGCCATTGAGACCAAGCAACAGGCTTTGCACTGCACATACATCTTAAGTAGCCTTCCTAACACCTATTTACTACTTCTATTTATCCATCTGACTAAGGGTTGTAGGATGTTGACATGTGAAACCTAATGCCTTGTAGTTTGAAAAGATCATGCCAAAATTGATTGAGGAATACTAAATCCCTGTCACTGACAATAGTTTTTGGATTGCCATGTAACTTGAAGATCTAGTCTGTGTATAATTGAGCCATTTGTTTAGCTGAATAGGGATGCTTTAGAGCCATAAAATGGCAGTATATGCAAAATCTGTCCACTACCACTAGTATAGCCTACTTCCCTTGGGAAAGAGGCAATCGTTTAATAAAGTCCATACTCAAATCAACAAATACCCCTTGTGGAATTGGTAGAGGCTGCAGTGGTCCTGGAGATGCAATTGCTTCAACCTTGTGCCTTTGGAAGATGCTGCACCCTTTTACATAATGCCTTAAGTCTCTCCAGATGCCTTTCCAGTAGAGGATGGAGGTTAATCTTCTTACTATGGCTTGAATGCCTGAATGTCCTCCAATGGAACTATCATGGTATAATTATAGAATCTTGTTTTTAAGCTCCTTGTCACTTCCCACCTCTAGTTTCCCTTTCCTTCGAAGTTGTGCCTCTAGCCATGAGTACTTAGGATGAGAGGAAGGGTTGGACTCTAGTTTAGCTATTAATTTGCTTAATGCTTGATCAACCTACCATGATTCCCTAATGAGGTCAAAAATCCCCTAGATATAGTTATATAGCCATCACTATTAGTGTTTCAGCATCTATTCTAGACAAGGCATTAGCTACCACATTTTTCTTACCTTCCTTATAAACAATCTCATAGTCATAGGGTGGAGGCTTAGTTAACCAACTGTATTGGCTTGGGGTATGAACCCTGTGCTCTAATAAGTACTTGAGACTTGGTTATCAATTTTTATGATGGTGCCTACCCATTAGGTAATGGTGCCACTTCTTCACTACCTGTGAGATAACAAAAAGCTCCTTCCCATGTACTGACAATGCTCGGTGTCTAGGTGCCAAAACTTTATTGATAAACTGCCAAGGGGTGTCCTTCTTGCATGAGGACAGCACTTATACGTACCCTAAAAGTGCCAGTCTCAAGGACGAAATTGTTGTCAAAGTCAGGGAGTGCCAAAACCGGTGCACTGCTGAGAGATAATTTTAGTGTTTGACAGCTTCCTCACTTGCCTTGTCCCACTTGAAGGCCTTTTTCTTGAGAAGGCCAGTCAATAGCTGCATTATGGACCTAAAATGTTTGATGATCCTTCTGTGGTAACCAGTCTAGCCTAAGAATTCTCTGAGTTGTTTGACATTAGCTGGAGTAGGCCAATCCTGTGTGGCTTTTATTTTCCTTTGGTTAGTGGCTACACCCTCTATTGTCACATAGTGGCCCAAATACTTTACCCTACTTCCCCCAAAGAAACACTGGCTGATCTTGGCAAAAAGTCTATTCTCATTTAATGTACGCAAGACCAACCTTAGGTGGTGGAGATATTCCAATAGGTCCTCACTATAAACCAAGATGTCATAAAAAAAAAAAAAAAGCACAAACCTCCTGAGATATGGCCTATATATGTCATCCATTAGGCTTTGGAAGGTAGAGAGGGCATTGGTCAACCCAAAGGGCATAACCAAGAACTTATAATGCCCATTATGAGTTCTAAAAGTTGTCTTGTGCACATCATCAGGGTTCATCCTAACTTGGTGGTATCCTAATCTTAGATCCACCTTAGAGTAAATACTTGAGCCATTTAGCTCATCCAACAATTCCTTAATTAGGGGAATAAGGAATTTATCCTTGATGGTTAAAGCAGTAAGCCTCCTATAATCTAGACACATTATCCATGTGTTGTCTTTCTTTCACCAAGCCTACTAGGGAAGAAAAGGGACTAGCACTGGGTTGGATGATGCCACTATTAAACATTTCTTGGGTTATTTGTTTTATGATATCTTTCTTTGTACTCATATATCCGTATGGTCTCAAATTCACTAGCTGTGAACCTAATTGTAAGGGAATGTGATGATCATGGTTTTTGTGGGAAGGTAAGGCAGTGGGCTCTTTAAAAATGTCAGAAAATTTTGCTAATAGGTTCTCTAACTCAGGACTGATAGAATAAGTTAGACCTTGAGAGGGTTGAAGAGTGATCATTTGATATGCATTTAACTCCACAATGCTTACCTGATCAGCAGAATCTGATGTCCACCAAGCACATTGTGTATAGCAATTTATAGTAGTAGTCTGAGTTGTCTTCTACAGTAGCTTATCCACTCTAGTTTCTTTAATAAGTTGCAGATCAATGATATTCTTTGTCTTCTTCTTAGAACCTTACAAGATGAACTGTTTGCCATTTAGACAGAAGTGCACCCTCAACTTCTAGTAGTTGCTGATAACATCTCCTAAAGTGATAAGCCACTGAATGCACAATACCATATCATAACTATATAAGGGAAGTGCCATTATTTCTACTACAAATTCTTCACCCTACATCCTCCAACATAAATTGGGACAAATGCTATTACAAGTGAGAGAGTTTCCATTTGCCACTGTTACCTTTGCATTAGGTAGTCTTAAGAGCATAGCCCAGCTTTTTGGCCATCTAAATATCTAGGAAGTCATTAGTACTTCCTGAATCAAAAAGAATATATATTTTCCTGTGGCCTACATACCCTTCTATTCTCATAGTTTTCAAGTTAGGTAAGCTAGTGAGGGCATATATTGACAACTGAGGCACCACTTCTTCATCCTCACTCTTAGACTAATTTTCCTCATTATCTTCCTCATCTTGTACTTCAATGAGGTATATCTGTCTCTTTTTGCATCTGTGCTCAGCTACTAATTTTTCATTACACCAAAAGCATAGATTCTTAGCACGTCTCTCATCCATCTCCTTAATGGTAAGGTTTCTTCTATTCTGGTTGGAAGGTTTAGGATTTAGAGGTTTTAGATTTGTAGGAATTTAGGGTTGAGGCCAACCAGTGGGTATGGAATGGTTAGGGTGAGCTTGCTGTGTGGTAGTAGTGAAATTGGAAGAACTAAGTTTGGGAAGAGATGAATTAGGGGATGACTTGTAAGCATAGGATGTAGGTTTCGAAATAGGATGTGACTGTGATTGATTCTTAGAAGCCATAATAGTGGCTTCTGGAAGCTCGGCAAGGAATAAACTGTCCGCAAATTCTGTGGTTTGAACATTCTCACAGAAAGACTAACTCATCTCTCAATCCTACTGGGAAGCAGCTGATGGCATAGTCTTTTGGCAACTCCGCTCGATTAAACAAATGGTTGAAATCATCCAAAAACTTCCAGACTGTGCCTGTCAATTGCAGATTCTTCAAGTCTCCCATCGGATTCACATAGACTAGTTCTTCAAAATCTCTTGTTGAGTGCCAAAATAAACTCCTCCCATCTCACATTAGATAAATCCCCTTTGCTTTTATGCCACCCAATGTTCTACTTTCGAAATGGATCAAAACAACTCTCAACTTAGATTGCTTTAGGGTAGGATTGAATTCAAAAAATTGGTTACATTTGTATAGCCAACTTGTGAAGTTGGTTTCATTGAACTTTGGAAATTCGATCCTGGTAAATTTAGTCAAAGGCTAGTACTCTTGATTCACCATTTTTGAGCCTCCAGTTGTAGACCTTCCCCACAAAACAGGGACTATACTAGATTCTTGAGTTAGTGAATGATTCCTCAATTCCACCTATTGCTTGCTTAATCCAGCGATCCATGATCTCATCTTTGAGAATGGTTTCTCATATCTCTCTTCAGATTCTAAGCATAACTTCTCTTGCCGATGCTCTGATTCTTTAACAGCCTCCTTAATCAAGTTATCAAGCATCTTCACCTCTTGAGATCTTGTTCTCTCCACCATTACCAAAATTGAATGCTCTGATACCAATGATACAATTTATCAATTGAGCTAAGAGAATTCAGTTGGCAAAAAAAGAAGAGATTCAATTCAATTGATAAAATTATGGAATGTTCTTATAGTCACGTTTCTATATCAAAGGAAGACAATGCACTAGTTGTTCGATTGGATCTAAGGTTGAGATCTAACAAGTTATAACAACATGCTAAGCATCTAACGGAAAATAAACACAACACAATACCGTCCTACTAATTCCTATCTTCTAAATAACACCATTTCTTATTACATTAAGACTTCATCACAATTGCTTCACTCACATGCTTCAACTCTTGCTTGCATCAGAAAGTGATCTCAGTTTCAAACCTTCAATCTCTTAGCTTTATATCATCATGCTTCCTATTATTCCTCACTGTCCACAATGCGATCAGCATTAGGACTATTATAATCAATAGACACTTCGTCTATGGACTAAACATCTCTGTTTTGTTGTTCAATAGGCAAAATTGGCTGTGGGAATAAAATAAGCAAAATCTTCTTCCTAATTTTTCATTATCTATTTGGTTGCTGAGAAAATTAAAAAAAAAAAAAAAGAATAACCAATTAAAATTTGAATACATTTTCTTCGCAACAAAATAGTGATCCATTTTTTTTTTTAACTTGTATCTATTAAATTTAATAATGAAAGAAATAATTTAAGACCTTACTATGCAGTAAAGTAGATACTCCACACTAGATAACAAGGCCATAACACACCATCACACCCAAAAATAATTACTAGAAACGCAAAAGGGTTGAATATAGCACCTATATTCAAATCCATTCATGGGTTTAATCAATCTTAGTTGAGAGTTTTAAATAGAATCAAGAGACAAAAACCATTAATGATGCCTAAAGCAAAAAAGAACAGAAAGATAGGGTGGAAGAAGGAGAAGTAACAGACATATGAAAGAAACCCTTTGAAATATCCCATTCTTTACCAAGTGATAACTACACTACAAAACATTGAATGAACCCAAAAAAAAAAATAAATAAATCAAAGAAAACCAAGAAACATATTTTTAGAGATGAGTAAAATGCTGTAGAGGAAATTTAGAAACTAGTTTCACACCGAAGCAATTCAATGGAATTCAATATCAAAAGTGACGAATTTATAGAAAATGTGAACTCAGTTCAAATAGTTGGGAAGGAGATATCCTTGCCGTTACATTGGATCCAGAACAATGGTCCAGATCTAATTTATTACAATAAACTTGTAATTAGCTATGCCATCAAAGAGACACCGCCCTACTTATTGTCATCTAACTAAACGACATCATTCCATCCAGCTTCTCTTCTTCAATTAGTAGCTTTTTCTCTTTCGATCAACCCAGCTCAGTCGTGCCTTCCGTGTAATATAAATATATATATATATATATATATATATTCTTTATATGGTGAAAACCATCAACATTACCTGGATCTTATTCACATTGAATCATCAAGAAAATAAATTATTACGAAAGCGTACCTGAATTCATTGTTGTAATTTCGTGGTTCCTGATCTTCCAAGTCTATACAACGGTTTCTATTCCTAATTCTCTCTGTTGATGGGATGTTAGATTGATTAGAAAACCCTTATGTATGACTTGGGGACCATAACCTATTTATATTAACTGTAAAAACCCAACTTCTATTTGGCCCATCATAAAATAAAAATATAGGCTTAGGTATCTACACATTATAAAAAAGCCCATATAATATGAGATGTCATAAAGTCAAAAACTTTAAAGCCTTATTAGATCACTTTAAATGAGCTAAACCTTTGTGATAGCCTATAACACACAATTAATAATATATTTGGCCCACAATTGATTATTTTCCAACAATCTTCCACTTGGGCCAGATATGTTAGTTTATAGTTGTGCATTATAAAAGTAACCTTATGAGCTCGAAATTTGCTATCATTACCAAACATCTCTGTACAATCTGGTCCATCAATTATATCAATATAGGATTAAAGCAGCCTTCGTTATATGTATCATAACTAAACCCATCAATAGTCACGTATATCAATATAATCAACAACATAGATCAAGTATAGATGTGTAGCATGAAATTACATGTAATGTGATCTAAACATGCCTATTTCCAACTGGTCCAACTTTATTCTTTAGTGAGATCACAATAAATACATTCAGAGTGTAAATAAATCATATACTTTATTTTGCAGAAAATATATCCATAAAATGTGTCTACAACTAAAAAAACATCCAAATACAAACTCCCACTAAACAACATATCATCAAGTGACACGACACCCATATGAGCTACATGCTCATGAAAGACCTTGGGTGGTAAGCTTTTAGTGAGCGGATCCGCAATCATGGAGTTTGTGCCAATATGCTCTATAGACACTTGACCATTTTGAACTCTCTCTTTAACGACTAGGAACTTGATGTCTATGTGTTTAGAATTCGAAGAGCTCCTATTGTTGTTGGAATATAGCACAGCTGACTTATTGTCACAAAATAACTTTAATGGTCTTTCAATACTATCTAAAATCCGTAGCCCAGTGACAAAGTTTCGCAGTCAAATTCCATGATTGGATGCCTCATAACAAGCTATGAACTCCGCTGCCATAGTGGAAGAAGCTATGAGTGTTTGCTTAGCACTCCTCTAGGATATAGCTCCTCCAGCCAGTAGGTAGATTAACCTGATGTGGATCTCCTACTGTCTTGGTATCCAGCAAAATCAGAATCAGAAACACTAGTGGAAATTGTGAAACTAGCGACCGCCAAAGACGGTCGCTAAAGGTGAAAAAGCGGTCGCTAAAAGTATTAGCGACGGCTTAGCGACCGCGTCAAACGAGTCGCATTTGCTTCGTCGCTAAAAAGTATTAGCGACCGCTATGACGGTCGCTAAATTATTTGCGATCGCTCGAGTTTAGACGTAGAGGTACTAGCGACCGCTCAAAACGGTCGCTAATACTGAAAAAAGCGGTCGCTGTTTGTTTGGCACGAAGATACTGTTAGTGGCGCGAATATGGCGCGAATCATTAGCGACCGTAGTTAGCGGTCGCTAAATACTGAGTAGCGGTCGCAATAAGTTAGCACGGGATCCATGGCCATTTGCACCAACGAGTATTCGTGACCCGAATGGACTATTAGCGATCGCCACATATGGTCGCTAATTATAAGTAATTTAAAAAAAAAAAAGATTTAAATTATTTAAAAATCTCAATAATTATAATTTAAATTTTGTTATAATAAGATCTCAATAATTTGTTTTACAAATCAAATTATTTAAAAAATGATTTAATAATAATTTATTTTTTATTTATAATGATTATTTATTTAATAGTTATTAATTATTTATAATAACTATTATATTTAATTACTTATGTATAAATATTTATATTAAATTTAATTTATTAAATTGCACATGGAATTAATGAAATTTTTCATAAAATCAGTAAAAAAAAAAAAAAACATATCTCCTAATTATGATTATATATACAAACACAATATCAAATTAGATTACAATTAAAATAAAATTTTATTATATACAAATGTTCAAAATACAAAAATAAAAATATATATAAATGTACTGATCAAAATATATACAAATAGATCCTAATCAGTCCAAGAGGGCCATCTGCCATCATCCGGGTCCTACAATGAAATATAATGAAATTAGAACGTGATAATTAAGAAGACATGAATAAATAAATTTATATAATTTTAATGAGTAATAGTAACGAGAAATAAAATTTTTAACCTGAGGAGGAGGAGGTGGATGGCTCTGACTCTAAGAGAGGTGCCTCTCCATCTCAACCATCATCTCGGCCCGAAGTGCTGCCTCTCGCGCGTCCATCTCAGCTCGAAAGGTCTGCAGCATATCTTGATTGCGACGTCTGGCCTGAGAAGATGATTCTGCTCGTGCGACGGATCGGCGTGGAATACCTGCGCCCCGCGTAAGCGTGTATCCATGACCATCGCGTCCGACAATGGAGAAAAATATCTCGTCCCTCCTCTCTTCGGACTCCCTCTCATCTGGCGACAGCTCGTCTAGACGTGCATTAAACTGCGCCTAATGCAAACAAGCCGAAATAGAAAAAACAAGATAACTAACTATATTATCTAAAGAAAAAATTAAATTATATGTTGATTGGACAAAATATTAAAATTTGTTACCTGTATAGCCTGAACCTCCGGCGAATCAGTACGTCGAGTCGCCAACCACATGGACATCCGATCTGTCCTCAGGCCCTCCTCTGTCCTCTGTTGAAAGGTAAATTATATGTTAATAATTTACTATCATTAAAAAAGATAAATAAAAAAGTTGCTATTGGCGTGATAAGCTCATGTTTTTACCTCGTGGCGAACCTGAGAAAAGTGTCGAGTCCCCTCCTTGTGCCCCGGCCCCTGCAATCCTCGATTTCGCGAGTTCCTTTGGGCCTCCGCCTATTTTAAGTTTTTTTCGATTACTTTTTGTAATTTATGCTTGATAACGTCAAAACTTAAGGAAAAATAATTAACTCGCAATCTACTCACCTGTGCCTCGGGACTCGACCAATACCTGACGAGCTCAGCCCACTGGTGGGGAAGAATGCCTGGTGGGACCCGCTGGAGGATGTCAGGGTCATTCTCATGACCTTTCCAGTATTTATTTTTAATCTTATTTTTATGATCCTTCCACATCTTCCGACACTTGGCGAACATAACGTCCCGGAAGTCTAGAGGAACATCAACTACATTGGCCTAAAAATGACAAATTGTAGAATATTATTTGTTACAAGTTTCAGCACATAAACCACGTACAATTAGAATATAAAATTTTTATACCTGTACCTCGGTCCATAGACCCTCGAACGTAGAATCTGGGAAACGATCCCACTCGAGGGTGGTCAACTGGAATCTGATCGGATTCCGGACCAAATGTCCGAGTTGTGAAATCAGAGACCGTCCATCCTTCCCAACCAGATGGGGCGTGTCATCCCACTGAACGATCATCCACTGAGATCCGCAGTTCCACTGCGGTAATCCCTTCGAAGGCCCTCTGCCAGACCTCAAAAGCCTGCTCGGAGTGGGAGAATCTGTTTCAAACAAATTATTACATGATAAAACAACAGAATATACCTACTGTTGTTGGATAAGATACATTCTGAAATTAAAGAACTTTACCTACATCTGTGTCAGTCACCGAAGGATGCGTGGACATTGGGGGTGAAGGTGGGACAGCATCTGCTGAGCTACTCCCGGCACAGGACAGCCCGAGACGCTCAGCCATCGTCCTAGGACCAGTCCTCCTCCTAGAGCGTCCGAACATGGCTCCCTAACTGTTCACAATTTAAACTTATTATAATTTCAAATACAAAGAAAAATAAATTTAAAATCTACCTTGTTCGGATAAAAAAGTACACAACCGTGTATTAGGTATGTAAATCAACCGTATCTCCTTCGACCGTGTCCCTAACCCAATTAACATCTTCATCACGTTGGACAATTGCATCTTGGTCAAGAACTTGTTGGGCGAATGGATCAATATCTGGCTCATCGCAGTCGATCTGGTACACCCCCCTCCTTGACATTTTAACTGCAACTTACCAGTTGGGATCAGCTCGATCGCCAACATAGTAAACTTGCTCCGCTATGGATGCCAAAATGTATGGTTCAGCTTCTATTTGTACATCTCGATGTAACAAATTGTTTAAATTGATCAATTTAAATTGGTACTTATCAACTTTAACCCCGCGAATTGGATCAGCCAAAACACACTTGAATAATAAATATCTTAAACCGCGATTGTAAACGATTTCAATAATGTCATTCAGCTGGCCATAATAGTAACCACCGTCAATAGATGGACAACCGATGCCACTATTTTGTGTTGCTCGCCTATCATCTACTTCCTTGATGCGAAATCGAAACCCATTGATGTCACAAGCTGTGAAACGTCGAGCTGTCGTGTAAGGACCATCAGCCAACTGTTTTATTTCATCGGTCAAAATAGAATCCGTAGTACTTCGTAAATTGTATACCTATGAAATGTAAATTATCATAAATTAATTAAACACAAATTCATTGTGATGTGAAAATCATATAAAAAAATATGAAAATATTTAACACGAACGTAGTTCTTAAACTAGTCATGAAAACATTGATAATGGGACATTCGAATTTGATTGTCTCTTGCACGAGGCATGTTCTGTTTCAGCTCGTTTATGTGTCTCCTGCAATGCAAATCAAACAGGATTGAGAATAATCACGATTTTTATTACAAATATGATGTAATTAACTTTCTTTATTACGACAACGTGACTTACTGGGTCAATGGCACAATTGATTAGGTGTTGAAGAGCACGAACCGATGAGCTTGGATCCACTCGATGTGGTTGAGATCAAATGACGTGCCTTCCCCAATAGGGCCTTCATTTATCCGCTCCGACCTGCTAAAAGTCGTTTGGACATCATCGTTTAGATATGCCGCACAAAAATTTATGCACTCATCCATCAAATATCCTTTCGCTATGGATGTCTCCGGTCGCGCTTTGTTCCGCACATACCTCTTCAATGTGTTCATATATCGCTCGATCGGATACATCCACCTAAATTGGACAGGGCCACCAAGTCGGGCTTCTTCAGTTAGGTGTATAGTCAAGTGAACCATGACATCAAAAAATGCTGGCAGAAAAATTTTCTCCAGATGACACAGTGTCAAAGCAATCCTGTCCTGCAGACCCTTTAAATCTTCTGTACGGATTACTCTGTAACACAACTACCTGAAGAAATTACTGAGCTCGATCAACGGCTGCACAACATTATTAGGCAAACAATTCCTTCCTGCTATAGGCAACAACTGTTGAAGCAGGACGTGGTTGTCATGACTTTTCAAACCCTGTAACGTCCGTTCGCTCATGTTAACTCGCTTCGAAATATTCGAGCAATATCCATTAGGTACCTTCACGCCTTTCAGAATTGACAAGAACGCATCCTTCTCCTCCTTGCTCATGGTGTACTGTGCAGGTGGCATGTATGCCCTGTTGGACTCTCCCAACTGCAAGTGCAATGGAGTTCTCAATCCCATCTCCTACAAATCACGTCGAGCATTAGCATTATCCTTTGATTTTCCCTTAACACCAAGGATCGTCCACAATATATTATCACAAACATTCTTCTCAATGTGTATGACATCCAAGTTGTGCCTGAGTAAGTTGTCTTTCCAGTAGGGCAACTCATAGAAAATACTTTTCTTCTTCCAATTATGGGTTCGGTTCCTATTTGCACCAGAAATAGATGGTAGCGGGGGGGCTAACAGATCCTGAAAGTCATATACTGTTCGAATTTGCTCCCGTTCCATCTAGGTCAGCAATTCAACCCCGGTCGTTGCTCATGGTGCCGGACCGAACTCCCGAGTGCCGTCAAAGGAGACTCTGTCCTTCCTAAACCTATGCAACGGAGGTAGGAAGCGTCTATGACCCATGTACGCCCACTTTCTACCATACTTTAGCCAAGTTGACTTCTTGCTCTGATTGCAACAAGGACATGCGAACTCTCCTTTCATGCTCCAACCAGATAAGTTGGCGTACGCCGGAAAGTCGTTAATTGTCCATAGTAATGCTACCCGTAGTTTAAACATTTCATTTCTTGTTGAGTCAAATGTCATCACACTATCAGTCCATAATTCATTAAGCTCTTCAATCAATGGTTGCATATAAACGTCTATTTTATCCCCGGAACCCTTAGGTCCGTCAATCAATGTCGATAGGATGACAAAAGGTTGCCTCATGCACAGCCAAGGTGGAAGATTATATGGAACTAACAGTATAGGCCACGTACTGTGAGTTGCCCCAGTCATGCCTGAAAATGGGTTAAATCCATCAGCCGCCAAACCAAGCCGTACACTGCGAGAATCGACAGCGAAATCAGGGTGTCTTCTATCAAAATCCTTTCACGCCGGAGAGTCTGTTGGATGGGATAAGTTCCCATGATCCCCCCTGTTCTCGGCATGCCAAGTCATTAGTTTAGAGATCTTGGATGACATGAAAAATCTCTTCAATCGTGGCTTAAGTGGAAAGTAACGCACTTGCTTTGCAGCCACAAGCTTACCACGATTTGAACTACCCAAACGATTCTGCCGAGTTTAGATAGTACCAACATTCTTCCATCTCGAAACACCACACACGGTACATGTATCGAGGTTGCCATTCTCATTCTGAAACAACATGCAACTATTGGGACATGCATCTAGAGTTTCATATGTGAATCCCAAATTCTCAGTTAACTTTCGTGCTTGGTAGTACGATTCTGCAAGCTTAGCTCCCGCTGGTAAAACCCTACGAAGTAACTGTAGTAGCATGTCAAATGACGTATCTGACCAGTGATTCAACGTCTTCAAATGTAACAATTCAATGATAAATGACAATTTACTGAACTCCTGACATCCAGGATATAATTCTGTCTGCGCATCATCGAGTATTTCAAAATATCTCAATGACTCATCATCTGCACCCAAGCGGGGACTAGTTCCACCAGTCAGATTAATATCGGCACCGTTGTCTTCATGTGTCAATCCACATGTGATATCAGCTAGCATCGCGAGCATTGGATCAGCTTCCTCTGCAACCTCGGCCTCCACCTCAACGGTTTCTTTCCGACGAGAGGCGGTATACTCTTTCCCATGGAGAGTCCAGAATTTATACTGCTTCAGGAACCCATTACGGATCAGGTGCTCTCTGACAACCTCCCGTGTATAGTAATACCGGTTAGCACACTTCCTGCAGGGGCAACTAATGTACCCACTGGTGAATGCAATAAACTGATTAATTTCACTCCACATACTCCGGGGACATCCTATTCGGCAAATCAATCCAACTCTTATCCATCTCGTTTAGAGTGTCTGTGGAGTCCCAAGAGGAAAAAAATGTCATTACTATAAAATGTAGTGCCATATGCAAAACACCTAGTCTTAAACTTTACCTCCTCATTACAGGGTGGTTGGTCCTATCCCATTCGAGAATACACGATCCAACTTGCACTCAACAACTCAATGCCTTTGTCCCCTAATTAGATAAAATTTTGGCAGCATGTCCGCGTGGTTCTCCAAGTACACGATACACAGATGACATCAGTCGTACCCTGTGTACGCACCCGGAGAACAACAGGACGTCAACCGAAGCTTCATCTAACATAGGACAGTACATGAGTTGTTGAAGACAGGATGGATAATTGCATTCCCAAACTGTCCATACTGGACAATTCAAGAATCGCGTACGTCAATCCCCGCACGTTCATTGAAAGGACAACGAACCTGGTCAAAGACCTAATCCGTTACCTAAGGATGATCAAACAGGTGGCGTACGAGATTCTTAAACGGGTCTAAGTTTCACTAATATATGAAAATGAATAAAATAAAGTAGTTCTCAATGTCTGTTTGTTTTCTAACTTAGAATAAAGTATTTAGATGTTGGATTGGGCCCAGGCAAGATTAAGGGTTTTATTGTAGTTACTAATTGAGCTAATTAAATATTATTAATTAACTACTGCTGCTTGTGTAATTAATTACTATATTATTCGGTAAATTACCTAGAAACAATATTATAATACTATTGTTTGACCTAATTTTCTTATCGTATTCGTATTGGATTAGACTGGGCCCAAGCAAGATGTTGGATTGAGCCCAAGCAAGATTATGGGTTTTATTGTAGTTACTAATTGAACTAATTAAATATTATTAATAAACTACTGCTGCTTGTGTAATTAATTACTATATTATTCGGTAAATTACCTAGAAACAATATTATAATATTATTGTTTGACCTAATTTTCTTATCGTATTCGTATTGGATTAGACTGGGCCCAAGCAAGATGTTGGATTGGGCCCAGGCAAGTTTAGGGGTTTTATTGTAGTTATTAATTGAACTAATTAAATATTATTAATTAACTACTGCTACTTGTGTAATTAATTACTATATTATTCGATAAATTATTACCTAGAAATAATATTATAATATTATTGTTTGACCCAATTTTCTTATCGTATTCGTATTGAATTGGACTGGGCCCAAGAAGGCCCAAGAAAAATGTTGGATTGGGCCCAAGCAAGATTAGGGATTTTCTTGTAATTAGAGTTAATTAGAGTTAATTATTGTTATTCAAAAAAATAACACTTCAATAAATTATCCGAAGATCAAATATACAACAAATAAAATAATACGATACAAATTAAATAAATTAACAGTAGATATTATGAACAATTCAATATTTACTCATTATAACATAAATCAAACTATGATTTCAAATAATAAAAGTATTTTCAATCATTTGAGTAACCAGCCATTACAATATTAATTGAAAGCGTCTAATTTAACCTAAATTAATTATATTATCAATATTCTAATTCGTTATTTAATATTTTAACTAATATAAATATTTAATGAACCTAAAAATTGTAATTTAATATTATTATTTACCTAATCTTACTATTTTTAGTATTATTGTTTAATTCAAAATATATAAATTAACAACAAATATTAGGATATTAATATTTTTTAGTATTATTGTTTCCTATTTATGATACTTTTTATTTAATATTTTTCATAATATTTTTTTAATAATTTTTAAGTATGCTATTTACATTCATGAAAATGTTATAAAATAAGAGAACTTACATACAAGTGAAAATTATTAATTATTTTTTTTTTTGTCTTATGCATCCATTCTTATTTAAATGTATTCTTTTTATGAAAATAAGTAATATGTTTAAAAGTTTACAAACTTTATTGTATTTAATTTATTAAAAAATCTATCAACTTTTACTAACTTTTTATACTTTTTTCAAACTATATATTATTTTTACATTAAACTATATATTAATTCTCATATTTTTAGTATTATTGTCTAACATTATAAATATCATAATATAATCTAATTTCCGTAAGGTAAGTTAATCAATTTATTTATAAAAATTACCATATTGGGTGAAGATGTTAGCACTACTTCAAAAACTCTCTCTACCCTTTGTCATTTTTTGTTTTTACAAAATTACAAAGTTAATTTCGTAGTGAAGAACAATTAATACAAAATATATCAATTGCCGTAATTACATTCACTTTCTATTTATTATTTCAAAATTAACATTCTTCGTTTTACTTTTATTTTTATGACTTTTTAATTTGATGAGTGGAGAAAAAATCTTCTCCTGTTTCATGAATAGGTTCGTCCTGCCAGACACCTAATAATAATAATTAAACCATAATAAAAGTTTCCTATTGGTAGCGTTTGTATTTGTCGTTTCCCCATTTATATTTATAGATTTTTGAAAATAGATAACAAAAACGTGTTTAATATATCTATTTTTTTTTTTGTTTACAGAAAAAACTTAAACAAAAAAATTTGTTTTCACTCTCATTTTTCTTTTCTATTATAAATATTTTGTTAATTTCAATACTTAATCTATTTTTGTTGCATCACATTAAAAATGAATTATTTTATTCAAAGATTTTATTAAACTAAAATTATTTTGATAAATGTTATAATTCATTTAATTTAATTAATTTAAAAATAAATAATATAGTAAAATTAATGAAGTATAAGATACTAGTCGAACTACCAGTTGAAAGCGGAAGAAGCATGAGTCCTCCCAGCAAGAGTTAGATTATGAAGTTTTACATGTATTACAAATTTAACAGTGTTTTACTCTCATCCTGTGATATTTATAAAGAAATAATTGAAAATAAAATAACTTACCCACTGTAAAAAGAGAAATAAAAAAGTCAATTTTTTTTTTTTTTTGGGTTCATCTGTGGGTGATTTTTTTATTTGAAGTATTTGTTTATAAATTTCTAAATGTGACTACTATGCTTTAAAATTATTAAATAAACAAAATTAATAAAAAAATATTGTATAGACAAAAAGTAATAATAAAAAAAAAATTGACTAATACTTGATTTTCCTAACTTGTAAAACCATCCCAAGGGTTGACGCGGACAAGGCTGTGGTGGGCCCGGGTGACATCTCTAATTTAAAAAAAATGATATTTATGTATGTAAAATTTTGATTAAAAAAATTTATATTATAATTTGATTCCTCAAAAATTTTTAAAAATAATTAGTCTTATTAGAAAAAAAAAAAAAAAAACTAATATTGGTATATATAAATTTTGAATTAAAAAAATTTAAGTTATAAATCAATCTCTTTAAAATTTAGTCAATTACCAAAAAAAATCTCCTTAAATTTTTATTTTCTCTTAGTTGTTATATGATAGTGTTTGAATGGTTAAAAAAATAAATTAGTGAAAAAGTAACACGTGGTAAAATTTAATTGAAAGATATTAAAAATAGTTAATAAAAATTTTTAATATTTTTAATAAACTAAATACTCCTATATAATCTAAAATTTAAAATTCAATTGATTATACTATTTGTATATATATTATTTTATTTTTATTCATTAAATATAATTTTTTAAGCCCAAGTTTAACGCCCCAAAAAAATAGCTCCCAGGCCAAAAATTTGACTTCATCTATGAGGATTGATGTGACAAAAGGTCACATGCATAATTTTCCAAGTATCACAAGATGTTAATTTCTTTGTTTTTCATGTCAAGTGGTCACATTATTATATTTCTTCTAAGTTATTATTTTATAATATATTTTACCTATCATATTAAAAATAGGTAATTAAATTATAAGAATTTAAATATTCATTATATTTTTATAATTTTAATCTTAATAATTAAATAAAAAATTAAATAAGTATTTTTTTTTTCATTTTATTCTAACGTTCTAATTCTATCTTCAAAATTTTGAAATTTTGAGAATTTCAGAGTATCCTTAGAATTTTAAATTTATTGAATTTTAATTCAATATTACAGATACAGTTATATTATTTAATTAAAAAAATTTAAATTAATTTAAAACATTAAATTTTAATTTAACGGTATAACTTGCAAATCATGAAATTTACAAAACTCCCCCAAATCCTTTAAATTTATCGTCTATACTAGCAACTTTTGGAGTACAGTAAAATAATACAAAATTTTATAAATTTCTACAAACACAAATTACAAGATAATAAAATATAAATTTTTTACTCACCGCACAAAACACAACAATTTTTCCCACTCACTAAATTTTTCTTCTAAAATCTCTTTTTTTTTTCTTCCAACATACCAATTTTTATAAAATAAAATTAAAAAATAGAATATTAAAAAAAACAGCAAATAAAAAATACAGAAAAAAAAACAGCAAACAAAAAAAATAGAAAAAAAAACAGCAAATTAAAAAAAATTAAAAACAACAGCAACATACATAAAAAAAAAATTACACAATATACACATGAAATAAACAAGTTAAAGAGTAACTAAAATAAAAAAAATTAAACAAACAATAATACATACATGCATGTATAGATAATCATCAAACCCCTAACCACAAAAACAAAAAAAATTTATTTACATTTATCCAACAATAAACATGAAAAATACAGAAAATATAAAAAAAAATTTCAAACTAAAAAAAAAAAAATCCAAACTTAGTGTAGTGTTGACTTAACCTCCAAAAAAACTATAATAAACAAAAAAAAAATATTAGTGCATGTTTATTAGAGAGAGAGAGAGAGAGCAAGAGAGCGAAAGAAATAAACCTTCGGCGGCGGCAACAGCGGGACACCTCCGGCACAGCAAAGGGGGGAGAGAAGAGAGAGCGCGGGGGTGGGGGAGGAAAAAGAGGGAGGGAAGGAAAGGAAAAAGAGGGAGGCATTCTGTTCGATATAATTAGAGAATCAGCGACTGCTTACAGTCGCTAGAAGAGTATTAGCGACCGCTTAAAACGGTTGCGCGAATTTTTTCGTCGTTGATACCTTGCCGCACGGGATTAGCGACAGCAGTTTAAGCGATCGCCTTAAGCGGTCGCTAATACTCTTCTAAGCGGTCGCCCGAGGTTTCCATTCGCCATTTGCCCAATCTCTAGTAGTGAAAACCTAATGATCTCCAACTAATCCAATTTCCTATATGTGAGCATGTAATCCTTTGTTCTCTATAAGTACCTCATAACTCGTTTGGTTGTTTTCCAAAGATCCATCCTAGGATTGCTTAAATATCTGCCTAGTATTCCAACAATGAATGCTATGTCCAGACATGTACAACCTTAAGCATACATTAGCCTCCCAATAGTTAATGCGAAGGGAATCTTCTACATCTCCTTAACTTCAAGGTCATTCTTAGGGCACTGATTGAGACTAAATTTGTCTCCCTTAGCGATAGGGGTGTCACCTGGTTTACAATCCTGTATGCCAAATCTTTTAAGTACCTTATTGATATAGGCCTTTTGTGATAATCGAAGAGTACCCCGAGAGCAATCTTGATGTATCTGAATCCTTAATACAAAAGATGCATCACCAAGATCTTTCATCTAAAAATTCTTTGATAGAAATCTCTTGGTTTCATGCAACATGCCCATATCATTTGTGGCAAGCAATATGTCATCAACATATAAAACCAGCAAAATATACTTACTCCCACTGAACTTATGATACACACAATCATCCACAGCATTTACCTCAAAACCAAACGAGATAATTACTTGATGAAATTTGTGGTACCACTGACGGGGAGTTTGTTTGAGTCTATAGATGGATTTCTTTAATCTGTAAACCATATTCTTTGAGTCTCCTAACATAAAATTTTCTAGTTGTACCATATAAATCGTTTCATTAATTTCACCATTAAGAAACGCCGTCTTAACATCCATCTGATGTAACTCAAGATCAAAATGTGCAACAAGCGCCATAATAGTTCTGAAAGAGTCTTTCGTAGAAACTGGAGAGAAAGTCTTTTTGAAGTCGATGCCTTCCTTTTGGGTAAAGCCTTTTGCTACAAGATGAGCCTTATATTTTTCCACATTACCATTCAAATCCCTATTGGTTTTAAATATCCATTTACAACCAATGGGCTTCGCACCTTCTGGTAATGGAACAAGATCCTAAACTTTATTGTCTTGCATAGACTTGTACTCCTCATTCATGGCATCAATCCACTGTTGAGAGTTAGAACCCTGCATGGCCTGATGAAAGTTGATTGGATCATCTTCCACCATTCTAATATCTTCCTCACATTCTTGGAGAAATACTACATAATCATCTGGAATAGCACTTCTCATTTCTCTTGTGGATCTCCTTAGTTCTTGAGGTTGTTGATTTTGCTCTTCAGGAATAATTACCTTATTCTAAATGGGAGGTTGCTCAACATTATCTTGTTGAGGTTCCTTATTTCCTTCTCGATCAATGATAAGTATAGAAGCCTGTACATTATCATATACAGTAAGGGATCGAAACTAATTCCTCCTCAAAGACAATGTCTCTAACCTTATTTATCTTCCCAAAATCAACATCCTCAAAAAATGTTGCAGTTCCCATTTCAAAAATTGACCTGAGTATGGGATCATAAAATTTGTAGCCCCTAGATCGCTCAGAATAACCAATAAAGTAACTGCTCACTGTTTTGGAGTCCAATTTATTTTCATGTGGCCTATAAGGCCTTGCCTCAGCTGGACATCCCCAAATATGAAAATGCTTTAAACTAGGCCTTTTGCCTGTCCAAAGCTCATAAGATGTTTTAGCAGCTGCTTTAGTTGGTACTCTATTAAGAATATAAGTTGCAGTCTTTAGTGCTTCTCCCCAGAGTGATTCTGTTAAGGTAGAATGACTAATCATACTCCTTATCATATCTTTTAGAGTTCTGTTTCATCTCTCAGCTACACCATTCATGCTAAAGGATCCTGGCATGGTATACTATGGAACGATTCCATACTCCTCTAGGAATTTAGCAAATGGTCTTGGACGTTGTTCTCCTGAACCGTCATATCTGTCGTAGTACTCACCACCACGATCAGATCTGACCATTTTAATCCTTTTGTTGAGTTGATTCTCAACTTCAGCTTTAAAAGTTTTTAACATGTCCAGTGATTGAGACTTCTCACGAATGAGATATAGGTACCCATAGCGTGAGTAATCGTCTATGAATGATATAAAATACTGTTGACTATTCCAAAAAGCCGTAAGGAATGGTCATAAATATCTGTATGTATCAATTCTAAGACATCTGAAGTTCTGTTGGCACCTAATCTCTTAGTTTTGGTCTGTTTTCCCTTAATGCAATTAATGCAGACATCAAAGTCTGAAAAATCAAGGGAATCTAAAATTCCATCAGACACAAGTCTCTTAATTCTATCTTTTGAGATATGACCCAATCACTTGTGCCATAATGACGTTGAATTTTCTTTGTTTAATTTATGTTTAGTATCACGTGATTCCACATGCAAGGTTTCATAAGATGACGCAATAGTATCAAGCAAATATAGGTTATCATATGCACATAATGAACCAGTACCAATAATATTTGAATTCAACAAAAGACTAAACTGATTGTTTCCAAATGAACAATAATATCCAGATTTGTCCAACAAAGAAATAGAAACCAAATTCCGTCTAAAAGACAGTACAACAAAAGTGTCTTTCAAATCCAAATAATAAGTAGTTCCTAATAATAACCTAAAAGTGCCTATTATATCAACTTCCACCGATTTGCCATCTCCCACAAAGATGTATCTTTCACCATCATTTAGCTTTCAGTAGCTCAGGTAACCCTGCATAAAAACACTTATGTGAGTAGTAGCACCAGAATCTAACCACCAAATGTTTCTAGGTATTGAAGCTAAATTAACCTCAGAACATACCAAAGTAAGAATTGTACCTTTCTTTGCACGCCAAGCGTGATATTTGGCACAATCATTCTCCACATGTCCAGTCTTATTACAAAAGAAGCAACTCTCATTGTTCTGCTGCTGTTTCTTTTGTGCTAGACCCTTAGTAACAGCTTCATGTTCTTTCTTTCTTTTCTTGCCTTTATTTTTAGAGGTGCTTGCCAAGTGAGCACTTTCAGTCTTATCTTGTTTCAACCTTTCTTTCTCTTGCACACAATACGAAATGAGCTCATTTAGAGACCATTTCTCCTTCTGGCAGTTATAACTGACCTTAAAGTGATTGAATTATGCAGGTAGTGAGAGCAATACCAAACGCACAAGCAAATCATTAGATAGCTCAAGCTTTAGTCTTTTAAGTTTTGAAGCAATGTGAGACATCTCTATGATGTAATCCCTTATGTTCCCCTTGCCTTTATACTTCATTGAAATCAAGCTTTGCAAAAGCGTGCTTGTTTCAGCCTTATCGTTTTTCACAGAACACTTCTCAATTTCGGTAAGGAACTCTTTGGCATTAGTTATCCCTTCAGATACTGTGCCCCTAAAGGCTTCCGGAATGCTGCGCTTAATGATCATAAGACTCATGCGATTTGAGCGATCCCACTTCTCAAAGTTCCTCTTATCATCAGGTGAACTTTCATCCGTAAAAGAAGTAGGTTGCTCAACCTTAAGTGCAAGGTCCAAATCCTTGCAGCTAAGAAGAATTAATATGTTCTCTTTCCAATCCTTGAAGTTTGTTCCATTCAGCATAGGAATTGAATTTATATTGGCAGATATAGTAGTAGCAGACATATTAGCTATATTGAGAACAAAATAATGAAATAAAAATTATGCTCACATCAATATACATAATTATTAATCAACAAATTCAAATAATGGTAAGCCCCATCTTAAGATACCCAGCACGACATTAATATCAGGTCTTTAGATAGTAATATTAATTGTAAGTGGTACTCTTGTTGTAATGATCAAACATTGACAATGACTCCTGTCAAATAATAAGCCCATCTTTGGATTGACTTACTATTCACATGGAAACCTAATAATTGTCACATGTTTACTACCACAGGTGCGTATATAATTCTACCAAATATTGACCTTCCTTTGGGCTGACCAATATCCGTTTGAATTACTGACACACAACCTTTTAATATTCAAAAATAAAGCAATTTTCACAAGAGAAGTTGCTTTGGCAACATGTTGTTTCAATTAATTTATTGTTGAATATTATATACCCAAAATAATAATACCAAAATTTGAATTTAAATTGATTCCTTAATTAATACCTGATTATCATAATTCAAAATATATATATATTTATATATAATAGCAAGCCGCCGCTATTTTTGTTAATTATTTAACAATAAGAAACAAAATCAATTCTCAACATACATTACAATCCGACACGTCAATTTGAAAGGAAGAAAAGCATAGCCCATGCAGCCATAATTTGTCCAGATTGTTGTTGCTAAATCCATGAAATCAATAAAAAAAAAACCTTTTGGAAACTAACGTGTCAAAGCAAACTTCAAAGCAATTAATGACCCATCAAGCCAATGCATGTTCAATTAATGTTCTAGACGAGCAGACTTCAAACCTTCATGAAAAAGTCTCAGAACGAGACGAAAAAAAATTACGATCGGAGCCATAGTTTACCAAGGTTTCGGCCACCGCCGAAAAAACAATATTTAAAATTAAAATTAATTCCCAAAATTTTAAACCCTAGCCATCAAATCTCAACAAAACAAAACAGCCATAGTCAAACAATCATAATAAGAAAACAATTGTGATCATTCTCAATGATTCAACAATGAATAGCTCTAATACCATTTGTAATATAAATATATATATATATACTTTATATGGTGAAAACCATCATCATTACCCGGATCTTATTTACACTGAATCATCAAGAAAATAAATTATTGCGGAAGCGTACTTGAATCCATTGTTGCAATTTCATGGTTCCTGATCTTCTAAGTCTATACGGCAGTTTCTATTCCTAATTCTCTCTGATGATGGGATGTTAGATTTATTAGAAAACCCTTACGTATGATTTGGGAACCAAAACTTATTTATATTAACAGTAAAAACCCAACTTCTATTTGGCCTATCATAAAATAGAAATATGAGCTTAGGTATCTACACATTATAAAAAAGCCTATATAATATGAGATGTCATAAAGGCAAAAACTTTAAAGCCTTATCAGATCACTTTAAATGGGTTAAACCTTTATAATAGCCTATAACAAACAATTAATAACATATTTGACCCACAATTGATTATTCTACTCATAATTCTATAGTAAATGCCCCCTTTTTTAGAATCCCTTGTCCTCAAGGGAAAACCAAAGGAATCTAGGCCATATGCCTTTAGCAAATCCTAGGTAGCTTCTATGGGGAAAGCTCCTTCCAATGGACGAGTATCTGGGTTATAGATTTATTTTCTCTTTTCATTAGTCTATTGTCTAGAACTGCTTGTGGATGGTAAGTAGTTAGGTGGTTGATGAAGGCAGGTAGGGTGTGAAGGGATATGTTGCAGAATCCTTTTTCAGTTGAGATACATCGAACGTGGGATGAATCAAGGTAGTGGGGGGTAATTGGAGGGTGTAAGCCATTGTTCCCTCCTTATAAGTAATCTAAAAGGGCCAAAAATATTTAGGGCTAAGTTTGTGGTTGTCCCTCTGAGCCACTGGGTGCTGTTTGTATGGTTAGAGTTTCAAATAAACCCAGTCCTTGACCTCTAAAGATTTCTCAGATCTGTGTTTGTCTTATTGTGTCTTTATTTTATTTTGTGCCTTTCTCAGTTGTTGCTTCATCAGTCTGATCATGTTTTCTTTGTCTTGTAAATAGGTGTTTACACTTGCCAAACTAGAATCCTTAGGAAAGTGGGGAATGTGAATTGGGGGAGGGTACCCATAAAGGATTTGGAAGAGGTAAGGCCAGTGGAGGTATGATAATTGGTATTAAACCAATATTCTGCCATTAACAGCCATTGTGATGAGGTAGAGGGAATAGAGCTACACATACACCTTAGATACCCTTCTAGACATTTCTTACCACCTCGTTCTATCCATCAAATTGCGGATGGTAGGCTGTCGACATGTGCAATCCAATTTCCTATAGCTTGAATAAATCTTACTAAATTGAATGATAAAGATGGCATCTCTATCACTTACAATGCTCTCAGGATTTCCATGAAGTTTATACACTTTGTTTATGTATTGCTATACTACTATGTGAGTTGTATAGGGGTGTTTTAGGGGCATGAAAAGGCCAGACTTACTAAGCGTGTCAACCACAACAAATATCACCTGTTTTCCCTGAGATGTATGTAAACCCTCTATGAAATCCATGCTCATGTCTGTAAACAAACCTTGATGAATGGGCAAAGGCTACAGTAAGCCTGGAGTGGGCACTGTTTCAAACTTATTTTTCTGGAATATAAGACAACTTCTTACATAGTTTCTGATGTCCTATCACTTTTATTTCCAATACAGAATAGAAGTAATTCTTTTGGCTGTAGCTTGTACGCCTGATGCTAGTGATGTGCCCTATGCCATATGGATTTTATGTCATTTGAATATTTATTATCTTTATAATATGAGTCATTTCATTTATCAAAGTTATTATTGGTCTTTTTACTTTGATGAATTGATTCCATGAACAAATTTGTTATTCCTTATGTCATTAAAGTATGTGACTTTAATAGTAAAACCATAAGATAACAAAAATAACTTTATTCTAAATTATCCCTAATCGTTCATTATATGGAATAATAATGAATTAAGATTAGTATGTTGGCTGAATGATGATCATGTTTTACTGATCATGGATATAAGATATCGTTTCAGCACATAAATACATGTAAGAGTACATTGTATTGGAACGACCAACTATGAGAATATTATATGGATCAACATGATAAATATTTCTCATTACAATGTTGTTTTAGTCCTTTGACCTGATGACACCATAGATTCTTACATAGCAAGTTCTATGTTTTAATTCAATTCTTTATCATCTTTAATGGGGTGATTATAAGACTGTGCTTGGATATGGAATAAGTTATGTGGAGGAATGTGAGTGTTCATTAAGGAATTTGTCCCTCTCATTAAATTGAGAGAGATATCTTTGGGCCGCTTGATAAGTAAGACTGAGAAATGCATGGCCGTGCTCGAATAAACTGATAAGGAGTTATCAATGTTATTTGTTTAAGTCAGTCAGACTCTGGATTCAAGAAATAGGTGATTGAACAATATAAGAGTATTGATCCACACCTTATGTTTAATCATAAGATATTGTGTGACAAAAGGACTAAATAACTGACTGTTTAATAGGTAGAGTCAGATCACCGACCTTCACTTAATTTGTGTAGGCATAATGTCTTGCTAGAGACCAATTATGTCTTGTAGGTCTAAAAGTTGTTTAGGGCCTATTGCCAACATTAGGTGAACCTACAGGGTCGCACACAAAAGAACGAACAAAATAAGGTTAAAGGTTTATTTTAAATAAACCAAGCAAGAATTATTGATATATTTATTATTCTTAACAGTTTAAGAATGATAGATGATATTATTTGTTATTTTTGGGTAGGCTGTTGAATAATATATATACGATATATATATTATTTTTAGAAAATAACAAATAATATAATAATGTATTATACTAAATTTGATAATGATATTGATGATAATGATAATAATTAATAAATTAGTGCATTATATTAAATATTATTATTTTCTTATTATTGTCTCATTAGGGTTTCTTGCTAGTCTATATATAGATATAGACAGCCTCTCTTAGTTTTCTAAGCAGACGTCGTTACATCGTATCGGAGTCACAGAGAAATTCTGCAAACCAAAAAAGTGAGAGAAAAAAGAAAAATCATGTTTTCTTGTGAGATTTTTCCTGTACGAATTAGATTTGTGATTGAGTACTAGCACACATCTCAATTTGTTAGGTGTTTGTTCGCGTGTGGATACCGTAGAGGGTGCTCGCTATCTGCAGCATCTTACGATCCACTCCTTCATCTGATTCGTAACTCCATTGAGAGGTAATTTTTTTTCGAAATTCCTTATGTGTTCAATTAATCGTTAAACACATGGATCCTAGGCTGTTTAGGGTTTTATTTTATTAATTGGCTGAAAAAAATGTTTTTAAAAAACCCTAAAACCTAGCACCTAAGTGTCCCCCAAGCGCACTATCATGGTAGGCTTGTAATATCTGTTGTTTCAACCCCTTATCATCACCAACTACCACTTTTTCCTTCTTTTTTCAATTGACCTTCCCTTAAAGAGTATTTCGGATGGGCTTGAGGGCTAGATTGCAACTCAGTCATTACCTGCTTGAGGTTTTTATCATTCTAGCAAAGGGCTTTAATCAGCTTAAACAAACCACCTAAGACAATAGATATAACCATGACCATTATCTCCTTTACCCTTATTCTTGATAATGCATATGCTGCCAAGTTCTCCCTTCCTTTCTTGTAGACAATCTAGTAGTCATAAGGCAACATTTTTGCTAACCAATTCTACTGGTAGGAGTGGTACCCTCTGCTCTAGCAGATATTTAAGGCTTTGGTGGTCAATTCTGATTAGGAAGTGTCTTCTAATGAGATAATGAGACTATTTTCTAATTGCGTAGAGGATAGCGAATAACTTTTTTTCATATACTGACAGAATATGATGTTGAGGGGCCAATACCCTGTTGATAAAGCCAGTGGGTGCCCCTCTTGCATTAGCACAGCCCCAATACCTATAAAGGTTTGCTAAACTCTAGTAGGTACAGTACAAGAGCATTATTGAAGGTTTCTTTGAGAGTTTGAAAAGACTCTAAGGTAGCTGGGTTCCATACGAAAGCATTATTCTTTAAGAAGTTTGTCAAGGGTTGTGCTTTGGAGCCAAAGTGTTTGATAAACCTCCTATAATAGCCTGCCAATCCTAAATAGCCCCCAAGTTGTTTTACATTAGTGGGAGTGGGCCATTCTTGAATGGCTTGAATTTTCCTTGGGTCAGTAGACACCCCTTCCCTTATTACAAAATGGTCCAAGTATTTTACTCTATCTCTACCAAATGTACATTTGCTGAGCTTGGCAAATAAAGAATTCTCCCTTTGCAATGTCAACACCAACTCTAGATGCTGAATGTGTTCAGATAAGTTTTTGCTATAGACCAATATATCATCAAAAAATACTAACACAAACTTCCTCAAATAGGGTCAAAAGATGTCATTCATTAAGCTTTGGAAAGTTGAAGGAGCATTGGTTAAGCTAAAAGGCATAACCAAGAACTCATAGTGCTTATCATGAGTTCGAAAAGTTGTCTTATGAATGTCTTTAGGATTCATCCTGATTTGGTGGTATCCAGACCTCATGTCCACCTTAGAGTAAATGCTAGGCCCTTTTAATTCATCCAACAATTCTTTAATTAAGGGCATAAGAAACTTATCTTTGATGGTTATGGCATTGAGCCTGTGGTAATCGATGCACATTCTCCAGTTGTTGTCCTTTTTCTTCACTAATACCACCGGGGATGAAAATGGACTTGAACTCGTTTGAATGATACCAGCCTTTAGCATCTCTTTAGTCATCTGCCCTGTGACATCTTTCTGAACATTGACATACTTGTAAGGCCTTACATTCACAGATGTGAAACCTTCTTTTAAAGGGGAATATAGTGGTCTGGTCATGGGCTCTATGGGGTGGCAGTGTGTTGGGTTCAACAAATACATTAGAAAACTTCTCTACCAAGGGTTTTAAATCTATACTTACAATGGGATCTGAGTCATAAGGAATTGAGGTGGTCATCAATTGGCAAGTATTGATCTCCACTTTATCAATTTAACTATGTAAATTTGGCACCCACCAAGCATATAAATGATAGTAGCTGAGGGCTACCACTTGAGTGGAATTCTACAAGAGCTTGTCTATTTTGGTGGAGCCTATTAGTTGCAAATCAACATTTTCTTCTGGTTTTCCCCTTTCACCTGACAGTGTGTATTGTTTTCAATTTAGGGAAAAGCTCTTCCTCAAATCTTGGTAATTGCTATTTACATCCCCAAGTGTGATAAGCCACTGTATCCCTAGTATTATGTCATAATGGTCTAGGGGTATTATCATGGCCTCGGTTTTAAAATTAGCCCCCTATACCTTCTAGTAGAACTTCAGACACAAGCAAGTACATGAGAGAGTAGTCCTATTGACTGCCGGTATCTTAATAGCAAATATGGCCTCCAATGTGCACCCAAGCTTCTTGGCAGTCCTAATGTCTAGGAAGTTATGTGTGCTACCTAAATCTACTAGGATATATATTTTCTTATGCCCCACATATCCGCAAGCCTCATTGTTTGAAAATTAGGCAAGTCAGTTAGTGCATGGATGGATAGTTGAGGAGTAATTCTCTCTTTTGCCTCCACACCCTGTTCATTCCCTTTATCATCTTCATCTTGAACCTTAAAACCTGTCTTTGCTTATACTTATACCTGGGTACAAACTTCTCATCACACCAAAAGTGCATGTTCTTAGCCCTCATCTCATCCATTTCCTTACTAGTAAGGCTCTTCCTGTTCTGGTTGGGATTTTTGGTATCTAATGGCCTTGGATTGGTAAGGGACTTGGCTCAAAATTAGATATTGGTGTTAAGGTGGTTGGGATGGGTTTGCTGAGTGGTAGTAATGACATTAGAGTGGCTGGTTTTGGGTATGGTAGAGTTGTGTAATGGCTTGTAGGAGTAGGTTGCAGGTTTTGGTAGAAATTGTGATGGGTTCTTAGAAGCTGAGACAAAAGCTTCCTATAATTTTGCTAAGGAATAAGCTATCTGTAAGTTTGAAGGCTTGAACATCCTTACCGGTAAGCTAATTTCCTTTCTGAAATTGGCTAAGAAGCAACTGATAGCATACTCCTCCGATAAATCTACCTTATTACATAAATGATCAAAGGCATCTAAGTACTCCAGAATTGAACCTCTTCGCTACAAAGTTTCAAATCCCCCATAGGATTGGCATACACTGACTCACCAAACCTTATGTTGAGGGCCAACACAAACTCATCACACCTTACTTTGGACAAGTCACCCTTTGCCTTGATATAGATTTGATGCCACTCAAGTGTCCAACCCTCCATGTGAATGGCTATGACTCTCACTTTAAATTGTTCAGGGGTGGCATCAAACTCAAAGAATTGGGTACATTTGTATAACCAACCTATGAAATCAGACTGATCAAATTTTGGAAATTCAATCCTGCTAAACTTAGTAGGAGGTGAGTAATCGTAATGTCCTATTAAGCTCCCAGTTGCATTCAATGGAATAGTGTTAGCACCTGATTCCTAAAGATTTGTTGGATTCTTCGATTCAGTCTATTGAGGGCTTATACCCGCCATCTATGATCTCATCTCAAAGAAAAGTTTCTCATACTTCTCTTCTGCGTCCCATTGATACTTCTTTGGTTGATGCTCCAATTCTTGACAGCCTCCCCGATTAGGTTCTCAAGCTTCTTACCTTTTTAAGACTTTACTCCATCAGCCATTTGCCAGAACCAAAAGCTCTAATACCAAATGTTATGGATGAAATTCAAAAACTAGCATCACACCAAAGCAATTCAATGGAATTCAATATCAAAAGTGACGAATTATAGAAAACATGAACTCAATTCAAATAGTTGGGAAGGAGATATCCTTGCCATTAAATTGGATCTAGAACAAGGATCCAGATCTAATTTATTACAACAAACTTGTAACTAACTATGCCATCAAAATGACATTGCCCTACTTATTGTTATCTAGCTACACGGCATCGTTCCATCCAGCTTCTCTTCTTCAATTAGTAGCTTCTTCTCTTCGATCGACCCAGCTCAATCGTGCCTTCAGCTCAGAATTCCATAGCACAAGAAAAAGTATCTTTGATTTGGGGGATAAACTCAATATGCTTATATGGGTGAAATCCAACTATGCATCAAAATCAAGATTAAGCAATTTATGCAAGACAGAGTACATACAAGTATGTATAGAAAGTGTCATATATATATATATATTACGCAAATGAAGAGACAAGGCAATGGATATTAATAAAACTTCAATGTCATCGAGATTTTTTTCCCTTCTTTTACTGATGAAAGATATCTGTAATAGGCTAGTGCTCTTGGAGCAAATTTGGGGGATAAACTCAATATTCTTACATGGTTGAATCCAATCTAATCTACATCCAAATCAAGATTAAACAACTTATGCAAGATAGAGTACATGCAAGTATGCATAAAAAGTGTCATGTATATATTTATATATATATTGCGCAAATGAAGAGACAAGACAATGGAGATTAATAAAACTTCAATGTCATTGAGATTTTTTTTTCTTCTGCCGATGAAAGATATCTGTGATAGGCTAGCATTCTTGGAGCAAAGGTGGAATGAAGGTGGGACATTTGTATGCTTTTATTAGCATATGCATTGTGATCTTTGTGGGGATGATGTTGAGGATCATGATCACTTGTTCTTTGGTTATCCTTTCTCTTTTAGGATTTAGAAGGTAGTTCTTGACAAATGTGGTCTTTAGGCCTCTTTTTCATCTTGGTCAGATACTTGGTCTTGGGCATGTTCTACATTTAAAGAATCCTCCTTACTTGCTACTATTGGGAAAGTCTCTTTCGCTACTACTGTATATTGGATTTGGAGAGAAAGGAATTCACGATATCCTGGTGAAACTCCTAAGAATGAGCTCACAGTGATAACAATGATTATGGACTTGGCTCGGCAGAGATTAATGGATAGCACGAGCTTCCCAAGATGTTCTACTAATCTTCATTTGATTCAATGTTGGCAACTTTCTCCATCACTGGTTGGTGATTAGGTTGATTTATGTTTGTTTGGTTTGAGTTAGTTAATGTTATTTATTTAATGAGATCCAGGGGTATGCCTCTAGGTATGAGAGTATTATTTATTTTTGGTCGGGAGAATGCCCTATGTAGTTGTACATTGACAGTTTATTTTATTTAATATATTTTATTTCACCTTTCAAAAGAAAAAAAGTTCTCCCCTTAAAGTTCATGCTAATAATCATAATGAAATATTTTTTAAATTTATACATAAAAATTATTTTTATAAATCATGACTTCAATAAAAATAATTGAAGTTGTGTTTGTGAAATAGCTTCATAATTTATCCTACTTTCTCTTTTTTCAAGTTATCAAATCAAATATAAAAATAATCTTGAGAGTTAGTTGAATTAACAAGATTTTGGATTTACTTTTTAAAGGTCATTAGGTTAAATAATTATAATAATGATGGTGATACACAAATAATTGTAAAAATCACCTTCATCTTTTCCTTTTGTTAGTTTTTTGTGCGCTATATGTTAATGATATTTTATTTTTATAAATATAGTGTTTTTTAATAAGTTAATTTATTTAAAATAATTGACTTATAAGTCACAATTAGCAATGTGAATCTTTTCTTTATCAATGATTGAAAAGACCAACTGTTAGTTTTTGTATACCAAATATTTCTCTTAGTTATTATGGATGTATTTGCCCAATTAACACATTTGAAAGAATTAATGTTAAATTTATTGGATCCATATTAATTCATGCAAGGATTGGTTATTGTGGCTTTCTAATTGTAATGTGACTCTTTCCTTACAAAAAAATTCTAATTTTATGAAGGTGGTGATAATGCCAAATCTAATTTTGTTAATACCAGAGCATATTTAATGTACTTTTTATATATTGACAATTTTGCCATTATTTAAGTGATAAGAGGGATCTGATGTGATATTTATTATCTATTAAATGAATGAACTTTCAAATTTTCATTTATTTTCTTTTCTCCATTTTCTCACAAAACTATATCTTGCCTTTTTTTAAGCAATATTAATATAATAATAGTAATTAAAATGCAAAGGCATGAGTAATTTGAATAATTAATTCTAAAATTCGAATTTTATATGGAGAGGGTGCTCAAACACATAGCATACATCCATGGAAGGGACACACATGGAAACCATCCAGACTGCCACCTTTTTTGTCACATTTATTAAGGGTAAAAGTGGTATACCTGTGCCACTATGCCTTATAGCTCTGGCTTTGGTTGCTTTATTACCCATGATACCTGGATTATGGCCTGGACTGTTCTGTATAAAAGGATCACATGTTCTTAGAAAGCTATAAATATAATAAGAACGAAAAAGAAAGGTAAGCACTATTTGTTTTACTGAAACTCTGCTGAAATAATATCTGACCTTCCCTTTTTTCTTTATAAGTTCTAACTTAAACCATCAGAGGGGCATTTAACCAAATAACGCCCAGCTATTAGTATATTGTAGGACTCAAGTAAGAAGTTTAGGGGTTCAAGGCTCCATTATGATCAAAATAACTGTTTGACCACTTCAAAAATATCTGTGCAACTGGTTGAACACGTCATCAAAGAACATTATTAGATTTTTGACACTCCACTATAGGTATATTTTTTAGTAATAAATTTTACTTATTAATTTAGTAATTAACAAAGTTTAGATAATTAATTTTAAAATTTAAATTTTTATTTTTATCTTATAGTCTTGAAAATTTGATATAATAAATTGGAAACATTAGTAATTTGGATAATTAGTGCTAAAATTAAATTTTATATATTTATCATTTATTCATGAAAATTAATTTAATATAAAATTTTACTAAATAACAGAAACATTAGTTTGGATAATTAGTTATTAAAACTAAAATTTATATTTTTTATTCACAAAAATAATTTAATAATAAATTTTATTAATTGATTTACCAATTAACAGAAGCATGGATAGTTTGGATAATTAGTTCTCAAATTTGAATTTTATATATTTCTATTTTAGTCATGAAAATTCATTTAGTAAAAAATTTTTTAAATACCAGGAGCACTAGTTTGGGTAATAAGTTTTAAAAAAACAAATTTTATATATTTATCTTCTAATTATAAAATTTGATTTAACAATAAATTTTACTAATTGATTAAGAGAAATATGTGTAGTTTGGATCATTGTTTTAAAAAATGGATCAAACTGGCTAGTTCAATCGGTTGGATCAATCACCAATCCAAGAAACGGTCCAATTAACTAATTTTAAACCGTTTGAACTTTGAATTGGTGAAAAACTAGCAACTTGTGGTTGAACTAATGAATTGTTAAACCGGTGTCAATTTTTACAAACTGGATCTCTTTTATTTTTGAATGGTAAAATAAATAAGAAAAAGCCAATATCCACCAACCTATAATTGAACAAATGAATTGTTGAACCAGTGCTAATTTTTATGAATCAAATTTTTTTTTATTTTTGAATGGTAAAATAAAAAGTCAAAAATAAAAAAAAAAACTAATATGCATTAATCTAGAATTAAACTTGGGTTTATAATTTGGCAAAGTATTATTCTCTCACTAAACCACTAATACTTATTATTCTTTATTCTTGTTTGTTTTGCTTATGTAATATGTCAGTTTTGAGTGATTTTATTTTAGGACATCTTTTATTGACACCTTCTATTAATAACCTTTTATTGACACCTTCTATTAATAACAAAACAAAGTAGAAGAATATGTGGGAAAAATATGAGTTTTTAAAATCATTATATAATTCTAACATATTTTATTATTTTATTTATATATTTAGATGAATTTATTTATAACGTCACAATTCAGCTCCGGTTCGATTTTGGTTGAATTGATAGTTGAACTATTAACCCATGACTTGATCCCTTTTCCAATTTGAATGAATGGCGGTTTTTAAAACATCCGTTTGGATAATTAGTTTTAAAATTTAAAATTTATATATTTATCTTTTATCCATGAAAATTGATTTAGTAAAAATTTTACTAATTAAATTAAACACTAGTTTGGATAATTAGTATGTTAAGTTTTAGAATAAATCAATTTTCATAATTAAAAGATAAATATGAAAATTTCAATTTTATAACTAATTATCCAAACTATTCATGTTTCTATTAATTAGTAAAATTTGTTATATCAAATTTTTAAGACTAAAAGACAAATACAAAAAATTTAAATTTTAAAATTATTATTCAAACTCTATTAATTATAAGTAAAATTTATTATTAAAACAAAATTTAAATAAATCTATCAAATTCAAATTTTAAAATTCATTATTCAAATTATTCATGTCTTTCCATTTTGATTATTATTATATTAATATTTCTTTGAAAAACAAAAATTAAAAAAAAAAAGCAAAATCTAGTTCAATGAAAAGTAGAGGAAGGAAAATAAATGCTAATTTAAAAGTTTGTTCATTTAATAGATGATAAATCACATTAAATTGCACATAAAACTAAATAAAGATAAAATTGTTAACATATAAAAAAATACATTAAATATGCTATGATATTAACAAATTTTACTTTAGCAATATCATCACTCATTATACAGCACTACGAGGGTAATTAATTCTCTTCCAAAATGGATTGAAATAATTTTTTGAAATTACAAACCACCTACGTTGAAGTAAATTTTTTATTATAATAGTATTAAGGATATGTTATACAACTTACCAAAAAAAAAAAAGAATATGTTATACATATCAATAACATCTTATTATTTTATTAGATTTTTTTATTGCTAAAATAGAACGGCCTAATTAATAGCATTTACACAGAAAAACGATATTTTCACCGAGTACTTTTTTTTTTTTTCAAAGTAATCCACGGCATTGTTTTGATGATTATTTTATAATAAAAATTAATAATGTAATATTACTGCTTAGATATTTAAGAATAAAATATTTTTATGATAATGTAATAATAAAATTGCATGGATAAATATTTCAATAAAATTAAAGATAATTTATTATTAAAGGGGCACCAACTTATTTATTCTCAATCTTTATTAATAATTTGATGTCCTTAAACTAATGATGGGTGGTAAAAGATTAATATTTTTTATTATTTTAAATTTGTAGCTTCGTGTTTGATTTGGAGAAAAAAAAAAAGAAAATAGGAGAAATGGTGAAGAAAATTACAAAACTTTCTTTTGTTGGTTTTTGGAGCGGAAGAGAGGGAAAAATGAGAAGAAAATAATTTTATGATTGTAGAATGAAAGTAAAAAGAAAACATAGGGAATAAGACAGAATTAGTAGAAAAAATGAGAAAAAAGATAATAAGTTTTCTTTTCTATTTCTTTTTCTTCTTTTAAAAATTTATCAAACTAAATCAAAAAAGAAAAAAAAATTCTTTAATTTTCTCACTTTCTATTTCTCTTCTACCCAAGCCAAAATAGAGGGCAATGTGATGAAGAGATTGAATGCAAAATTACTTTTTTGAAATAAATAACTGAAAATAACAAATCGTTGTTGGTGATATATATATATGATTAATTACACTAACATCTTTTTAACTATACATACTCCTTTCTCAATTTACCCCTTCTATCTATTAACTCTAACACTTTTAACTCCACTATTTTAAAAAGGGTTTTGTTTGGAAATCTTTCATAAATATTTAATTTATTTTGATAGAACAATGTTACAAAGACAAAAACATCCTCAAATTAAAGAGAGAGAGAGAGAACAAATAAAATACAGATACATATAAATGTATATGTTGTTTAAAACTTAAAAACAGGTACGTGGCACACGAAGAGCCTATATCTCACACGCAGAAGAACACTACCAACAATGCTTAGACCTAATCAAATAGCAAATAAAATAGGCAAAGCAAAGAAGAAGCTACTTTAGGTGGTGCATCAAAACTGTTAGTCCTGTTGCGACGACAAAATATTTGCTTAAATAATTGGAAACCAATTTCCTTCTTACCCTCTATTTCATTGACAAATTCTTAGAAATCAAGTTTTTGATTCCTTGAATTTTAGAGCACTTCAAAAAGTGCGCATGCGCGTGTGTATATGTATCATCTTGATTTTTGCTTCGAAACATTGGTTGATTTGACTGGTCCATAAATGAAAGCACAGAGAATTGGGAAGAATTCAAGCTTAGGGCTAAGGCATTACCAATACTTGGAGATGAGTTAGACGGGGAGAAGGGGCTGAAGATAAGGCAACCCTTGAATTCTGACGGGGTCAGAGGCAATGGAAGAGAAATATCATCGTTTTCTAATACTGGCAAGGACGATGGATGTGTTCGTCTAGGATTGACATGCAGCAAAGTGGCTCTTTCTCTATATGCGTTTGTTGGAGAAAAAAATGCAAAATGACAAAATTGCCTTTGGTTTAACTATTAAGTATTAACTAAGGTTGACAGAATGACCGAATTATTATTTGACCAAAACTATAAGAATTTAACTATTACAATTCAAACATGAGGGATTAAAGTGATACCTAGTCTAAATTGTGAGAGTGATTTTTTTACTTCATCCTAATAATTAACATAAAAAAAAATTTACATTGTTACAGTGACCTTGTAAATATTAAGAGGCATTGTAAATCTCGGCATTTGCCTATTTGCTTAGCGAAGTTGATGCTTGCATTATTCAACTCCTTTACTCTCAAATTTAGCATGGAGCATCTGTTTAAAGCATGAAGTATGGATACTCTAAAAATAAATGGAGCCAAATCATAATAAATAAGAAAAGAATTTGAATGGAAATAAAACTTCAAGTCTAATTCATTGCACTGACATATTGAGGATGGGTGTGTATTTATAAGTCATACACACACTCAATCAGTCCTACAATGGAGGAAAAAAATCTTCAATTGATTTACAATTACGATAACTAAATGAAGATAAAAAGGATACACAAGAAAGACTCCACTAAATATGGAAAGAATCAATTTGATATTTAATATGCACCCTTCAAGTTGGAGCATGGATTGTTGAAATGCCTAACTTGAGCAAAAGATTGTAAAACCAATTAATACCAACAGCCTTGGTGAAGAGGTCGGTAAGCTGGACCAAAGTGTGTGCATGGCTTAGAGAGATAAGACTAGCTTTGAGTTTGTCACGAACAAAGTGGCAGTCAATTTCAATGTGCTTAGCTCTTTCATGAAAGATTGGATTCTGGGCAATATGAAGAACTGCTTGATTGTCACAGTAAAGAGTCATGGGTTGAGGGGGTGGAATGGTGAGATCATGAAAAAGTTGCTTTAACCAAATGAGTTCACAAGTAGTTGATGCCATGGCGCAGTATTCTGCCTTGGCAGAGGACCGAGACACTATAGTTTGTTTCTTTGTGCACCATGAAATGGGACTATCACCAAGTGTTATGAAAAATCCAGTAGTGGAATGACGGGTCATGGGAGCCAATCTGAATCTGTGAAGGCTATGACTTGAAGGTTATTGGTAGAAGAAAAAAGTATTCCATGATCAAGTGCGCCTTTTAGATAACAAAGGATGCAGACAGTAGTATCATAGTAGGGTACACAAGGATTGTGCATGAACTAGCTTAATTTTTTTTTTTTTGGTAAGTAAGCGTGTATTTGGATTAATGGGAAAGTTTATATACAATATCAAGGAGGCATACCCCCGAATCAAAACATACATAGTAAGCTACATGTGGATTCCCCAACAATGCATTAAATTAACATTTACATTAGCCATGTTTAGTGATTGACTTGAGAATTTGGCTCTAACTACTTGCTCTATTTTCTTCACAATGGTAGTAATCGTGGATGCCTTGGCCTTGAAGATTCTTGCATTTCTTTCCCCCCATAAGTGATAGATCATACCAGCCCACACGGTTTTGCAAAGTATATTGCTTGAATGCTTCCCACTAAACTTCCCCAAAGCCCATTGAACTTCGGCTTCCCATGTTTGGTTGACTCTTGAAACAAAGCATCTTCCCATTACTATGTTTCTCAACTCGGCTGCATATGGACATTGGAAGAAAAGATGATCCAATGTTTCAAGCCCATTACCACATAAGACACATGAGGGATCGATATTCAATCCCCATCCAAGCATACGATCTTTAGTGTTAAGCCTACCTTTAATTGCAAGCCAAAGGATGAAGCTATATCTAGGAACATGGTTTGTGTACCAAACTAGCCGACACCAATTTACTTTGCTCCTTCTTGCGCGGATGGCTCTCCATGTAGATGCTGCCGTGTATTCCCCTTTCCGAGAGGCAATCCAAATGAATTTGTCATCCAAGTTGATGCTAGGGAAGTAATCAAGTGGATGTTCAAGTATGATCTCCCTTAATTCCCATGTACATGGGTAAGGCCACTTCCATTTGCCATTCTTCACTATTCTTGAGACTTTGGCATCATTTGGTAGTCCGGCATCATACGCGATCATTGGACCATATTTAGGGATGAGTGGGCCAAGAAGGTGCCAATTTGCATACCACAATGATAAAGAGTCTCCTTTGCCAATTTTGTACTTTGAGATCCTTTGTGCTATTTCCCTTAGTTTTAATAACTTCCTCCAAGTCCATGAACAATCCATTGGCGGCTTGGCTTCCCAAAAACATTTGCCTTTGAGTAAGTAAGAGTAGCACCATTCCACCCAAAGAGAATCCTTCTTAGTGCACAAGGCCCAAATATGTCTCATCACAGAAGCTTTGTTCCATTCTTCAAGCCTTCTTATTCCAAGGCCCCCTTCCTCTTTTGGCTTGCAAACTTCTTCCCATGCTACTTTGCTTCCCTTTTGCTTGAGTTCCACCCCGGACCATAAGAATCTCCATAGAACTTGCTCAATGGCCGAGCATACACTCTTTGGCAAAACAAAGTGCATGCTCCAATAGGCTTGTATACTAAACAAGATGGCTTTGATGAGTACTACTCTACCCGTATAGGATAGGCTTTTTGCGGTCCAGCTTTTAACTCTTCTTGTAACCTTGTCAATCAACTCTTTACAATCTTCATGCTTGAGCTTGGTTGAGATCAAAGGCACACCCAAGTATTTGACTGGGAGATCTCCAAGTTGGAATCCAAGGATGGAGCATAAGTTGTGCTTTTCATGATCTTTGATACCAGAAATGTAGGCTTTGCTTTTGGCTCCATTGGGTTGCAAACCCTGAACTAGCTTAATTGATTGACCACAAAAATAATATCAAGCCAGGAAATTGTCAAATAAATGAGGCATCCAGTGAGACGCCTATAAGAAGTCAGATCATCTACTAGATCATCCATATCATTAGATAATTTTAAGTATTGCTCCATTGGTGAGGAAGTGGGTCGAAAACCAAGATGCATAGAATCAGTCAAGATATCCAAAATGTATTTCCACTGGTTGATAAAAATACCTTTCGGGAATCATGCAATCTCAATACCGAGAAAAAATTTCAAGCGCCAAGATCTTTGATTTTGAATTAATCAGCAAGGAAAAGTTTGAGATTTGTAATGGTTATCAAATCACTACCTATGATAAGGAGATCATCCACATAAACTAGAACAACAATATATGAATTATAATACATTCAAGTGAATAAAGAATGATCAGCCTGAGATTGATGAAAGCCTGCCGAAAGTAAGAGAGTAGATAGTTTGGCAGACCAATTTCGAAAGGCTTGCTTGAGGCCGTATAAAGACTTTTAGAGTTTAAATACCTTAATTTCACCCTTACAACCATATCCAGGAGGTAAAGACATAAACTTCTTCATGGAGGTCACCATGTAAAAAAGTATTATGAACATCCAACTGATGAGTATGCTAATTGTGGGTAGCGGCTATGGTAAGGACAACAATGAACAATGACCAATTTGGCCACTTGAGCAAATGTGTCGTGGTTATCCATCCCTTCAACTTGGGTGTATCCCTTGGCAACAAGGCGGGTCTTATGGCACTCAACAAAACCATCCACATTGAATTTGGTTTTAAAAATCCATTTGCATCCAATGGGTCGTTTATTTGGAGGAAGGGGAGAAAGGATCCAAGTGTTGTTTGACTCACGAGCTTGAAGTTCAGTAGAAATGGCATTACGCTAGTGACTTTGTTTAATTGCTTGAGAATAAAAAGATGGGCTGTTATGCTGGGATAAAGCAAAAATAAATGCAAAATGGGAAGGGGAGAATGGGAATAAGTAACAAGAATCATGCGAAAATGCGATTTGTGAGCTCCTTCTTTATCCGATAGCTGGGTTGGTTGCAACCACGCACTTGGTGTACTCTTACTGTTGAGGCTCCAGGGCTGCAGTGAGGGATTTTGGATAGCAATTTTTTGGTTTTAGGTTACTAATGGGGTAAACAATACCTGAAGACGAAATAGAGTCAGAGGAGGGTGTAAGTGATTGTATCGATAAAGTAGGGAAAATATAGTCACAAAAACGCTCTGGGGGTATGATTGTGCGTTTTGGCTGAATGGGAAGTAGAGTGGCAGAGATACTCGAAGTGGTTTGAAGTGAGGCAGGGTCTATAGGTCAGGTATTAGAAGCTTCAAGTGGTAGAGAGTCTGGTACTGAGGAGCTAGTTCTAGGTTGTGTGATAGCTGACAAGGTGTTTATAGTCTGGATATCAGGTAAAAGAGTAAGGGATGTTGTGGTGGGATAGTGTTCATGAGGGATTGATAATGTGTTGTGATCATAACAATGGTGTGGAGAGGTTGGTTGGCTAGGTGGGTGTTGAATAAGTTCAAAAGGAAGTTGGTCAAGAGAGTGATATGAGAAAATTGTTTTAAAAAAAGTCACATCCTGTGAGACAAAAATTTATTTAGTTTCAAGATTATAAAGGCGATATCCATGACGGCGTAGAGGGTAGCCAAGAAAAATATAACGAACTCCTCTAGGTTGAAATTTATCCTGACACACTCATGAGGTTTGAGTGTAACATAAACTACTAAAAACATGCGAGTGTAGTTGGGTTTTGTTCGAAAAGACGATCATAAGGTGTTATCATCTTTAAAGAGCGTGGGTGCGATTAATTAAAAAAATAATAGTAAGAATGCATTCACTCTAAAAAGAAATAGGCAGGTTGGCTTGAAAGCATAAACATCGAAAAACATTAAGAATGTGTCGGTGTTTACGTTCAACCACACCATTTTGTTGAGGAGTCGCAACACAAGTGAGTTCATGGAGGATACTGTTTCACTAAAAAAATCTTATGTAGGTCTGGCTAAATTCATGCCCATTGTTAGATAAAAAATGCTTAATTGTTTTATTAAATTGATTTTAGACCATTTTAAAAAAATTAAAAATTCAATTAAGTTAAAATTTGAGATTTTTGAGCCATAAGATATACCTATGTAACAGGGGTATATTCATCCACAATAGTAAGAAAATAATGAGAACCACATGGATGTGATGTGATACCCACACCAAATATCATAAAAAAATACGATTAAAAGGGGTAACATTTTTATTTGGAATTAAATCAAAAGGAAGTTGAATATGTTTGCCTCTTAAACAAGCATCACAAGAAGCTACATTATTAGATACATAAATAAAATGATGGCTAAACTAAATTGGAAGGGTGGCCTAATCTATGATGCCAAAGGAGAAAATCAACTTCGTGATTAGTGGCTAGGGCATGGGGGCTCCATATTGAAGATAGTACAATCCATTGCGCGCTTTACTTGATGAAATCACTGTCTTCGCAGATTGGTCCTGAAATAGACAATAGGTGGGAAAAAGTGACAATACAATTCAAGGTTTGAGTTAGTTTTTGTACAGATAAAAGGTTAAATTTAAGAGTCTAAACATGAAGGACATTTTTTAAGTGGGGGTAAAGAAGATAAGTGTATATGACCAACATGATGGATAGGATGAGATGATCCTGATGGTGTATGAACAGGTAAAAATTTTTCATGTGTTGAAAAAGATTCAAAAAATGATAGATCGGGTGTCATGTGATCTAATGCTCAACTGTCAATAATCGAATCATGAGAAGAGATAGAAGTGAAAGAAGTGGATGTAATATTACCAAAAAACTTTACAGATGGATCGTTGGCAACAACAAGAGCCCTGGTAGTTTCAGTAGGAGGGAGACTTATGATCCCATCCGAGAGAGTAGGTGATTCGATATAAGTTGTATGAGCAGAGGGGCTCCGCTATTTGATTAGTTTATTTTTCTGATTGCGAGTAGCCCACCATTCTGCTTATCCAATTAAGATGTCCCGAAAAGCTACAATTATCATAAGTAACAGTAGAATCTTTTGAGTTGTGTATTACACGTGATTTATGGGTAACAACCATAGCAAAATTGTCTAATGGTGCTCGAGATATCTATAACGAATGTTGAAGTTCTTCCTGAATCAGAAGGGAATGAACCCGAGTAACACTGGGTAGTGGATCCATTACAAGGATCTGACTATGCAATTGGATGTAGGAGTCATTTAGGCCCATGAGAAATTGAAAGACATTAGCATTGGATTGTTGTTCAATCTGAGTTTTGAAGGCACCATAAGAACATTCTGGAATTAGTTGGATAGAATCCAATCATCCCAATGACCTTTGGTAACGCTATAGAACTGGCTGATAGATTAATGATCTTGGCAAAGGGTTGCAATAGCTCGTTGGATACGAAAAATAGTAGGATTGTTATTTTGGGAAAATTGATTTTTCAGATCCAGCCAGAAAGCATGTGGGGTATGACATGATAGAAGGCTTGAGGATAGAGATTTTATGACACTATTATGGAACCACGATAACACCATATTAGCACAGCAATTCTAGAAAGGTAAGATATCTGGGTCAGTGGGTGAAGGAAGGGAACCATCAACAAAACACAACTTATTCTTTGCACTCATGAACATGACAACAGAATGATGCCATGATGAGTAGTTGTCACCATTAAGTAATGGTTCAACTAATGTAGTGAGGGGATTATTGGTTGAGTGAATGAAGTATGGGGAAGAAATATCCGAAATAAGTTTTGACACTTTGGATTGGAGAGATTCGGCTATGGTAAAGTCTATTACAATTTCTAGAGTAGACAAAACTTGTTGGAAGATTTGATATGCCTGAGGTTTTCACACATGCGATAGGCCCAACCTATTGGGGAGTACTCACAGAGTTCACACCATATTACATGAACCCAATATACATTGAATGATGCATATCCACTTAAAAAGCTAAGCTTTGTAAATGCTGAGCTACCTAATTGTATATTAAGGTCCAACCTTTCTTCTATTTATTTGATGTGGGGCTCAACTTTTGCACACGTTCCTAATAGTCTCCCCCTCATGTGTGAATCATGCATTGGCCCTTGCTCCTCCTTGATTTGATCCACTTGACTCCCCCTTGCTCAATGATTTTTTTACCCTCCAACACTGATTTAATTAACTGTGGACTTTTTTTTTTTTTACCGCACAACTCCATCAATCGAGAACTATTCCCTTCTACTAAATCAAGACCATCATACAGCAAGCCCACTCGCATCCTTGCTCTATCGAGAGCCTTCTTGGATTTTCTCGCTCCATTGAGAGTCTCCATGCAAGCGCACCAAATCGGTTTTGAGGCCGCTCAAAGGTCATCAGCTATCAGCTCTAATACCACTTGATGGGAATCTTGATCCACCTAAAGTATTCCCACGTGTGCATAGGCCAAACCTGTTGGAGAGTATCCACGAAGTTCATATCTTATCACATGAATCCAATATACATTGAATGACCCATATCCATTAAAAAAGCTAAGTCTTGTAAATAATGAGTCACCCAATTGTATATTAAGATCTAACATCTCTTCTATTTATTTGATGTGAGGCTCAACTTTCGCACATATTTCCAACAAAACTGATGAAGGATTGGCCATAGTTTCTGGTGGTGGAAGATGATGGCAGAACCCTAGGGCTCTATATGTGTAGTTAAATAAGGAACACAATCATGCTTTCATACCATAATAAGAAAAGAATTTGGATGGAAATAAAACTTCAGGTCTGATTTATTGCACTGACATACTGAGGATGGGTGTGTATTTATAATTCATACACAAAATCAATCAGTCCTACAATGGAGGATAAAAATCCTCAGTTGATTTATAATTACCATAACTAAATGAAGATAAAAAGGAAATACAAGAAAGACTCCAAATATGGAGAGAATCAATCTGATATTTAATATTGACTGATTCACTATTATAGCTGACTTGACCAAAATAGAAGAGGGCAGTGACATGGATCAAAATTTACACTCACAAAGTTCACCACAACATAGACGTTAATTCTTGCACATTCCAAACAAAGGTAAAAGCAACCAAACAAGAGAGAGGAGAGAACTTTGTAAAGAAGATCAGTTCAGTTTAAATAGCCAAAATAATACAGTTGTAAATAAAATGAACAATTTAGCAAAGATCCAATCTTGACATAGATCAAACAAACACAATTGGAAACTTCTCACTCTGCTTCCTCAATCGCAGCTTCAATTCGAAGAAGAACAAAACCCACTGCAACCCCAATAAGAACAAGCCCATTCATGATTGCGGCAATCCTGAAAATCTCCCCGGCAGCGTTGCAGGTGGAGGAGAGAGCTCCGCCGCCTTTTCCTCCGCCCTGTGATGGGGATTTCAAAGAGCCAACAATCTTTGCGAAGGACTGCTCAGTGCAAATGGGAAGGCCTAAAGCCGCCACGCGGTGGTAAGCTTTTAGCCCACTGAAAGAAGTCAGTCCACCAATGTAATTTACACTGGCTTTTCTCCTCCGACATGACCCGGCTGACCTCATGGCGGCGACGGAAAATTTCGCCGGAGAAAGGGTAGCTGATGCCGAAGCCATTGACTTGAAATCTAGCCCACGAAAAGAAGGGTTTTAATTTGTTAATTAGTAAAGCAAAAATTCATCGAAGAAAGAGAAGAGATTGTTTACCTGAGATGGAATGGTGCTTGAAGGGTGTCTCCGAAAGTCTGGGAATCAGAGATGATAAGAGAGAGAGAGAGAGAGAGAGAGAGTGAAATGGAAGCTTTGTATGAGGACAGAAGTAGGATAAGGCCGGGGGGGGGGGGGTTTGTATGGTTGGTTAACAAAGTAGATCAGATGAGCCTATTCTCTACAGGGGAGCTATGCAGCTTTCAATGCTGGCCTTGAAAAGAAATAGAAGGGATGAATTTCAACTTGCACGATTGAATTTTATCCCAAATTTTATTTTAATATTTAAGTTTTTATTTTTATTTTTAATAATTATGAGTCTAAAATTTTTATTAGCGATACTATACTTTCCGCGACTATTTTGTCTCAATACAATAAAAAGTTAATGATAAAAATGTTAGAATAAAACAGTCCATGAAAAAAAAAAATTACAATTAATTAAAAATTCAAGCACTTATTATTATAATAAAATTTGAATAAAGCATAGAAGCGTAAAATAAAATTTGCTTCAAAAAAAATTGTCAAGGGTCAGACTTCCCTTAAAACCTTTGGTTCCAGTTTCTTGTGGACTAATCTCAACTATCCAATATTGTTTAATCGGTCGTTAAGATTCCAAACTATAGTCTTCTCTGGAATTTCTTTTAGTCATGCAAAGGTTTTGCTACACATGATCGTGATTGTGTAATTTTAACAGTGCGTAGAGTGAAATTCATGCTAAAATTTATATAAACAAACAATTACAAATTACATTATCTCACTTGTGCAATCGCACAAAGCATGAATTTTTCTACAAGTTAATCAAAAATCAATGAAATTCTCAAAATGACACTATGTAATGAGGGTTGGGCCAAACCTCCAGGCCACTTTGATTAGGGAATAAATTAAGTGGATAAATAATGGTATTATGAAATAATATATAATATTAGATACAATATGATGAGATTAATTTTTTATATGAAATCAATTTTTTGACATTTACCCATAATTTTTTTTTTTGATATTTAATTAGTGAGACAAGTAATGTTATCTGATAAGATATTTTATATAAAATAATATTAGACATTTATTTATTGACGGTAAACTAATTCAAACATGAGATATTTTATATCACTACACACAATTATGGGGCTGTTTGATAGGATCAAAACCCATCAAAAGTGGCCAAATGATACAAAAATTTATTAATTTTTTCAAACTTTACCGATTTCGTGGTCTAGGTGTGAATGACCATCTGCACAACTGTCAACTTATTGCGCAGTCCAAATCCAAAAATCAATTCTACCTTGGAGGCGATTTCTTATGAGTTTCTTTTCAAATCCGTACACTTTGTTACTATTCTAACTTTTGTTTTACCTAACAACTGCGACTTGCAAAAGAAGCACTCGACACATTTGTTATTTTTCTCTTTCTAGTCAGTTCGAAAGTTCCTCCAATACCTTGTTCGAATGGAATTTTTGCCAGATTTTGACAAATCTTTCAAATACCAAAAATATCTAACACATTACATTTTTTTTCATTTTTTTAGTACTTTTTGACGGTCCAAATAGCTCCATTGTGTATATCCATACCGTTGTAGGAAATAAACAATTTATTCCGGATTTTATGTTTAAAATAATTTTAGGAAATCAAATACCAAACCATATGAAAAGTTAATTGAACCGCCTTCCTAACATCCCAATCAGGAACCGCCTAAAGGCTAAATAAACGTGACAATAATTTTATTTATTTATTTTGGAAAGGGTAACATTAGGGGTATCGTTAGCTTTATACAAGCTATGTCCCAACAATTAGATATACTAAAAGTAATTTGCATATGAGGTTGAAAATTGATGTGGTTCAAAAGCTTACTGGTAAAAAGATGGGGGCATTTAAAAATGAAAATTTTGAAAGTGACCAAGCATTAAAAAAAAAAAAGAAAAGAAAAATTTGAACATGGGATTAATCTGTTTGCCTTTGCCCTAGAATCGCGATAAGAAGAATTTCATCAATGACGAGAGAACTTTGTGTAGAAGCAAGAAATTTGAGAAAATCATCTTATTTGATTGAATGAATAAACTGGCCTATAAATAGCCTAACAAAATAACTAAAGCAGAGAAAATGCAGTCTGCGCTTAAAAATCCTAAAGACGTGGTAACTAACTAAATAATAGTTCAAATGACAACACATCCCTTAACAATTGGGAAAGTAGAATAGAACAAATAACAAATTGATTGATAAACAAAGCACTAATACTTTTAACAATCAATGTATTCGTAGCATTCAAGGATGCTATCGAGGATCTCTCTCATTATTTCTTCCAATGTTGCTTCATTGAAAGAATATTATTGGAAGAATATGGTCAGAGTTGCTGAGAAAATTTGGTTTGCAATGTTCTTCTACTACTTAAAAGATGCTATACCGTGGTCTATTAGGAAGTTTTGCGGGCACATCTTTTATTCATGTGTTGAGCAAATTTGGTTTGGCTGCTATGGTCTATGTTATATGGAGGGAAATGAATTCCCGATTGTTTGTTAATGTATATCTTAATGTTGTCTCTCTTACTTGTAAGGTTGAGAATTTGGTCAGACTTCGACTCATGCATTGTAGGCATTTCAACATGTTTGATACTAACAAACACTTGGTAAAAGTTTGGAGGCTACGGGTGGTTTTTATGATTTTATAGGCCTTGAGTTAGCTATTTTTATTGGGTTTGGCTTTGATGCTTTTACATTAAGGGGTATAACCCCTTTTGTTTTGTCGTTTTTTTTTTTTTTATCATTTATGATATATTTCATTTTACCTTAAAAAATGAATAATTAAAAAATAAAACAAACCAAACCATGTTGCTACATGTGTTTGAAAACAGGGCATATGAAAGCAAATATATTTTTTAATCACCAAGAAGGCATACCAAAAATTCGTATCTAAATATGAATCATATCTAGATGCGTTCATGATTATATATGGCATATCAAAGCGTATTGTCAATTTATAATTTTGATGTATTTAGATATGAATTTAAAAAGGCCATATTGAAACAATTTTTTTTTCTTGTAATCATGTAAATAATATTGTATTTGAAGGGTGGACTTTTATTTCATTTTTTTCTTTTCATTATTTAGCATCCTCTATTCATAGTTCAAACGCTTCAAGTTTAAGCTGAGTTTTAATTTGAAGAGACGTTTATTATATATATATATTTTTAAGAAATTATTATCACAGTAATTTAATCATTTGTCAAAGAACTTCTTGTTTTTAATTCAATTTAATTACTAGTGATAGGTTTGTTAGTTCAATAGCGATGAATTCATATTTCTAATGCCATGTTGTATTGAGTTGAATTGATTTGAAATTGAGCAATTTAGGATTTTATTTGTCACTACGGGTAAGTTGTCAATAAAGGTTAAGATCATAGAACTTTAAGTTTTCATATATTTTATTCTTTCATGTGATATGCAATTATGTGTTCTCTCGCTATGCATGGCTGCATTGACGACTATGAATTGTGGAGATAATGGTAATATTGAAATTAAAAGAGTCAATAATCTAAACAATATGAGAGTTGAGGAGCCACGTTAACATGTAGGAAACATAGTGGTTGAGTCAGTTTGCAAACATAGAGCTTTTGAATTTTTAGTTGGCAAATCCAAACAAAATGTGGATTTCATACTTATCTGGATTAACTTAAAGGTCAAAATTAAAGATTAGAAGGATTTTGATTCTAAACTTATGTTGATAAGCTAAAGAATAAAAGTTCATATTGAAGACCATAAGTGAATGTATTTTGGTTGATATAGAAGTCCACACAAGGTCTAAAATTAGAAGAACAGTAGCCCCCACAACAGCCTCACACGGAGCTTGACCCTTCAAGCCTTGATAATAGCCCTCACAGCCTAGGGGCAGGCAGCTCGAACCTTCAAGCTACTTCATAGCCTTCTCGTGGGGAGCTCGAGGCTTTGATCTCCAAGAGTTTAGGTTAATTTAGACTTCCTATTTCAACAACGGAAGCAATTTATATATATAGATCTGTTCTGATTGTTGATACAAATGGAGCATAATATAAAGGTTGTGGAGAGAGTTTATTTTTGGTTAAGTTTATTGTCTTTCTCTTAGTTATTTCATTCTATGAGTTCTGTAAAGTCTTGAGGGATTTCAATACTGTCTTTCTGAGGAGTCAAAAAGCTTGTCCTTAACTTAGTCATGATGCATCGAGAATTCTAGCCAAATTATTGATAGAATGTGTGTGAGGTGTTGTAAAGTATTCAAGGTCAATTTCCTTGTATCCAATTTTATAGTGAAGATGTTTGGTTAGTGTCATGCCCTGAAGTTCACAACCCAGGGACATGAGGACTAAACCCTAAAACCATCACAAATAAACATGCATCAAACACTATCAGAGCGGAAGTCAAATAATAATGCTGTATTCACCATTAGAATACTCCAAAGGTCTAATAAGTGCCACAAAGGGGTTACAAAGCAATACGCCTCAAACAGGGCCCAAAACTAAAATCCAAAGTACACGAAACATAAATAAAATAATTCAAAATCAACCACTTTATCTCATAAGTCCATCACGAGCGTCTGCCCCTGCAAGATCAACTGTAGGAGAGTGAGCACTAGACAACGTGTGCTCAGTGTAAAGTATATAAGAATAAGTTTCTTAATCATGCAAGGCAAACAACACTTAATTAACTTTGAAATTTAGTAAACTTCTCGCCAATTTCAAAATATTATAACCATATCTATAATCATCATGCCATTTTAAATTAAACACAACTTAGCCATGAACCCGCAGTTTCATGCTAAATAATACCCATCAACTTAATCACAATGCACATTACAATATCATACTATAGGTCGGTACTCTGCAAGGTTAGTCTGTGATTACAGAACTAAACCTAAAATAAATCCTCAGGTCTAAGCCGTGGGGTACAATTAGTCTTGCAGTCCTAGATGTACTCATCAAATCCCCAAGCCTAAATCGTGGGGTTGAACTGGTCCCGTAGTCTCAGATATACTCATCAAATCCCTAGACCTCAGTCATGGGGTACAATTGGTCTCGCAGTCCCAAATGTACTCATCCTGCCTTAGTAGGCAAATCGGTCTCACAGTCTCGATACTAATATACGCTAGTGTAAGCCGTATATACACTTTGTAGGTTCTAACCTACTGGTTATGCTCTACCACCCTGCGTAGGTTTCGGGGCTTTCGACCATTGGACTCTAGAACCCACTCTTTTTAGTATCCTTAACGACCCCAATATCAAAAATCAAGTCCTTTATTTAACATCACATCACATACATGTTAAACCCCTAAATTAGATTCCCTGTGTTCTTTCCTTTACTTCATAAGTAAATATATTCCGGGCCTAAGTTTCATGTTGCCCCTCTATAAATATCATTCTCATTACAACATTTATCAAATAAATCTCAAGCAACCATATTCAAGAACATATGTATACATCTAGCTTGGTAAACAAAATTTTATATCAAGCATGTCATGATAAAGAAGGATTTAAGACAAATTTTTTGATAATTCATGAAAAATAGAAAATAAAATATTTTATATTAATTCAAAAGCCTAAAATGCTTATAATTAACTTTAGTTTCATAAAAAAAAAAAAAAAAAAAAAAACAAAATTCATAATTTATTTGTAAAGCCAATAATACAGATTCTAAGAAGAGTAAAAAGGCATCTATATTTAGAACCACATAGAACAGTTCACTTTCACAATTTTTATAAAATCCATTTTCAATCCAAAAAAAAATTATGAGATTTTTACAGAAAACTCATTTATATGTCTAGTTTAACATATGAAAATTTCAAAAATTAAATCAAATTTTATTTATACTTGTTATACCAAAAATCAGACTATTGTTAGTGCATCAACATAATCCAGACAGTCAATACGTAATATTTTTTATAAAATAAAATATTGCTAAACAAATTATAAATATTTTACTGTAGACTCTTTGACATGTATAGTCTCATATGCGAAATTTTCAGAAATTAATTTAATTTCTAGGTATACATTTTATACCTAAAAACAAACTGTTGCCAGTGCAGCAAATAAAACTAAACAATCCACTTTCACAATTTTTATAAACTTCATTTTAACTCAAAAACATATGAAATTTTTACAGAATATTAGTTTGGATATTTACTTCCTTATGTAAAAGTATCGAAAATTAATTCAACTTTCAAGTATGTAGTTTATATAAAAAAATTATGCTGGACCTAGCATAGAATTCCCAACCAAGCAGTGAAGTTTGACTATTTTTAATAAATTCATTTCAATTCCAAAAATTATGAAATTTTTACAGGAAACTCATCTACATGTCTAATTTAATAAATAAAAGTTTCAAGAATTAAATCGATCTCTAAGTATGATTTTTATAGAAAAATAGTACACTCATTTTAGTGTAGAAGTTCCAGAATTTCACATAACAAAAAAAAATCAACTCATAGAACAAACTTTCAACTCTTGCACATATATATATAATTAAAAACAACTTATTTTGCAAAACACGAAAGAAACTTAAATCTATATCCTAAACCCCACCTACCTTACTACACATGTAGACGATCGGTGTGTAAAAACGTTACTACCAACTCAAGTTAGTTGTTTTACCGAAAATCTGACGACCTTGCCCGAGCCACTTATGGGAGCTAAAATAAAAGATGTACCGGAAAAGACATGGGAGGATTCCCTCGTCCTCTTTACACGAATTACCAAAGCCCATGGCGGCATGTATATAATTCTCTCTATAAAAATTTCAGATTTTAAGGGAAAAAGTTAGGAGACTAAGTGGAAGGGATTTTATATAGAGTCTCCAAAACAACTTTCCTAACAAGCTTTGCTCTTTGGCCTCCCCCACACAGTCATAAAGTCAGCCACCTCAACAACCAATGGAAGAAAGTCATCTCTATTCTCAATTAATGGAACACAAGCACCTCCTTCCTTGACCAATGGAAAACTCACCTCCCCCCCTTAACCAATGAAAATATGCCCAGCATATTATAACTACATTAAATACGTATACATGCATACTAGCATATATATTTCCTAACAAGCTTTGCTCTTTGGCCTCCCCACATAGTCATAAAGTCAGCCACCTCAACAACCAATGGAAGAAAGCCATCTCTCTTCTCAATTAATGGAACACAAGCACCTCATTCCTTGACCAATGGAAAACTCACCTCCCCCCCTTAACCAATGAAAATATGCCCAGCATAATATAACTACATTAAATACGTATACATGCATACTAGCATATATATACATGCATTTAAAATAATATGTCACACTAAATTTAAATTAAATAAAACATAACTAAGAGCAAATAAAAATAAAAAAAAATCTAAAATAAATAAAATTTTATTTATAAAAAATTTCAGGTCTTTACAGATAGTCTCCAAGATTAGACCTAAGGTTTTATCTTACTACTTTGGTAAAGATTTCCTCATCATTAATTGTATGTTTCTTTGTGATTGTTTGTTTGATTGTGTTGTGTGGATTCATTATCTACCTATTTGGATATTTTTAATTGGTATTAGAGTGGTTCACTCTATTGTTCAAAGGGTGTGATCTTACTACGTCCAAGACAATGGATTCACCAAGAAAAGGAGGCTAAAGCGCAAGACCACCATGGTTCAATGGCACGAACTATTTGTACTGGAAGATTTGAATACAAGCACATCTGATGTTGATCAATTACAAAGTTTGGTTGTTAATTTGTAATAACCTAAATTTTATCTTTGCTTAAATAATTTATTTAAATGTGTGGTCATATTTGTTGTGGTGCAATCCAGAAAGTTGAGGATTTAAAAATTTTTGGATTGATAAAAATTTATTAGAAGCCTTTCCAGATAATTTCACTCGATGTGGGAGTTCAATGTGAAATTTTTGGACTTTTCATCCAAATAATCCTTAATCTATTTACCCATTTGGTTCAACTCAAATCTATTAACTCATGGATCAACCCATCATCTAACTCACCCTCAACTTATCTCACCAATCACCAAGTTGATCATGAATAATAGCATTCAATTAATAATCTGTAAAGCATTGTCTTCTTCCATCCATTCTTCAAATTTCAAATCATTTGATTAAATAGTAGAACAACTTGAAGCTTTCCATTTTTGGTGGTTTTTGGAGTTCGATTTATTCTCCTTCTTAGATTGGGTCACCAAATTTTTCATTGAGGTATGATGACGAACCTCTTAGAATGTGTCCTATATCTTAAATTTGAATTAGAATGGTCATGGGTAAGATTAATTTGAGGTTGAAGTATTTTTCTGGATTTGAAACATGAACTTGATTATGCTTGAAATTTAATTAATTAGATTTATAAATTATACAATTAAGTTGATGTTCATGTTCCTAAGCATGTATGCATAATATATGAATGTTTATATGTATTTATAATTGCCTAAAATGGTATTTAGATCACCAAAACCATGACCCATATATACCGAAATTGAAACAGAGTATTCTAGAAACTGCATTGGAATTCTAAAATTTGGCGTTCCGTCTGAACATCCATCTAGATAGATGGCTAGAGGCTCTATCCAAACCCTTGTCTAGATAAGAGGCTACTAGAAAGATTTTTAGCATACACTAAGGGACTATTTTTGGCTCACGTGTGGCACTATGGCATTGTTATAGTTACCATGTAACCTTAGAATGGATCTTTGAACTATTGTGTGAATTAGAAATTTAATTTTAACGTGCTAAAGTAATGAATACTTCCTAGAATGATCAAATATACATTACCTAAGCTTGGATTGATTTAAATAAATTTCTAAGGCCTAACTTAGTAAGGCACACCTTTTGTTTGATGAAATGCCTAAATGAACTATTAATTCAATATTATCTAATGAGCTTCCACGCAACATAGAATTATTTTAAATGGATATTAGGCGTTATTTTAATACTACAACACTTACGATAACTAACTTACATAATTAGTTAAATTATTTATGGTTAAGAAAATTAATTGAAGTTAACATAGCTTAGAAATCCAAGTGTTGATAAAATGCCCAAATGAAATATCATAACTTGTTTTCCCTTAGATTTTTAAATGGGTTTGGATCATCTTAATAGACTTTTAAGCATTGTTTTGTCAACCTAACAAGTTATGTAACCTCTATTTAGGGCCCATTTGGCGCAACAAAATATACTAAAACCTCTGAAAATCCCTAAAAATCTCTATTAAATTTTTACATATTCTTACCTTCTTGAAATTCAAAAAAAGTTCAATACCTTCTAAAAAGAAGTCGATAAGTAGAATTCAGTTAATCAAATAGCAAAAAAGTTTTTTGCTATTCTCAACATAGACTTTTAAACTATTGCAAGACACCGACTGTGACCAATTTTTCTGGGGTCATTCTGATAGATTGTATAAACCATTTGGATGCTTTTCTTTTTTTTTTTTTAATCGTTTAAACAGTTCGCACCAAACTGTTCCGACAGTTTGATACTACCAAATTGCATCCAAACAGACCACCCTAACGCTGTTTTGACACCAGCCCACTACCTTGCTTCATCCAAATGGCCTACATATTACCGTCGGGACGGTTCGCTCAACAAATTTGGGATTCTAATTGCAGAAGCGCCGAATCCATGGAATACAACTAATTAAAGGTATTTTTCTCTCCATCCTAACACATAGGTCACCAATAGACTTGTAAAAAGAAATAAAATAAACGTTCTCAACCCATTCACGCTTAGTTTGGAAAGAGAAGTAGAGAAATCTCCAAACCAAGACACCATGGCCAATACGAGCTTCCAACAATAGAATGAACAGCGATATGGGTGTCTGTGATATTGGGTCTTCACTGGAGAAAGTATCATCTTGTTGTGGATGGTCTTCTTGTGCCTCTGTCGATGGAGCTTCATAGCAATATGGAGAGCTCTTCTTCATTTGTTCTTGGTTGCTATGTTTTGTTGACGAAAAGAAGTGTATGTGAAGAATCTTATAGGAAGAAAGGATGGTTCTTGTAGAGGAAACAGTGGCATTTTGAGTTCGATTTGGTCTGCAAAGAAGCCATGACAGATACAAAATTTTGAAACCGTCCAAACGGAAGTCTAATCCGTTGAGACGAGAATTCTACTATTCTTCTCCAAAAAATATAGTTTAAGATGTGCTCACCAAACATCTAAAAGTTCCTCAAACGACATTTTTACTATTTTTTGTTGTTTTTCACCGCGCCAAATGCAGCCTTAATATAAATCTAGATTCCAAGAAGGTTTGTCATTTTTAATATTCAACACATTTTTAATGTATTTTTTCATCATTTTGAACTTCTAATTTTAGAAATACAATTTGGTAATTCATAACTATCTATTCTAAAATGTGTTGAATATGGAATAGTATTTATGTTAAATTTACTCTTGGATAAATGTTGATGATGAATTGGGGTGTTTGTTGATGATAAATTGAGGTGTTTGTTGTGGTGGTTGATGTGCAACTTTAATCTTTAGTTGTAGATATGATTTAAATATTCTTGATTTGAGGATATTTCATTATTAAGTTTAATTTTTAGTTTTTTTTCTTTATTATTATTTTTTATATTATTATCTTTAAAAAGAAAGAGGAATGGAAAATCCTTGATCATTCTTTAGGAAGTTGCTTGGTATTGCATAAATTTTAATTGATTTGTTTACCATTTAGATGCAACGATGCTATTGTGATATCAAATTCATCTCACTAAAAAGGGCTTCCTAATATTAATCAAGTTTAAAATTTATGAATTGTGTTTGGATAAAGTAATGATGGGTATTTATTTTGTTTGGATTTCTTAATTTGTCTTTAAGAGAAGCAATGCAATTTTTCCCTATTACTTTATTGAGGTAAAAGTTTTGTGTATTTATGAAAATTTTGTTGCTAGAGATAAGTTTTGTGTGTTATATTCCTTATCTAATATTCTAATTAACAATGTGCAATTGTAACAATTATTGTTGTAAAGAAAAATCAGGCTTGATGTATTTCATAGTCTATCTTTTCCTAAATTTTGTAATTATAATGAATTTATATTAGTCTATGCCCTTTTTCTATTATTTTAAGTGAGCATTTGGATCTTTCCATTATCTATCTTATCACTTTGATGGCCCATCTACTCTCTCTCAAGTCTCACATCTCCTCCTTTGCTAGGACCCCATTTCTTTGCATCAAAGAGGGTTAAGGTTTAGTTGATAGCAAAGCTATCTAGAGCTAAGCACTCTAATGTGTTCTTTTATCCCCACTCTCTAAAATTTCTTTGCCTTGCCCTCTCTAAAGTTGCCAAACGAGGACCTATCGCTACCCTTTTTTAGTTGCCGTTGTCGGTGGTATTCATCAATGTCGCCACTGACCCATAACTTTCTCTCAAGTTCTTTTTCTTATTTTTTATTTTATTTTTATAACTCTAAGGCTTCTTTGCCTAGATCTAAGCTTTTTGGCACATTTGTTTGCAAATTTGCCCTTACTAGTTAGAAGTAAAATTGACAATTTATCCTTGTGAATTTGCACAAACCATCTTTTATGAATATCTAAGATTCTTTTTTAGGAAAAAAAAAATATATAGGAATGCCATTTTTTCACTTATGTGAGAAAGTCAAAGAAGGAAAAAAAAAAAAACAACAACAACAATGCCATTTTTTCACTTATGTGAGAAAGTCACGATCTTTGTATTGGTCTTTGGTAAAGTTCTAAGAGTATAGGTTCTTTATTTTTTGTTGCACAGTAATCTATTGTATGGGGTATATAATCTTCCTCCTTATTAGTGATATAAATGTAAATTAGCAAAACCATATCAAAACAAGTGTCTTGTAACCTGTAGGCTTAGGTGTTAGCTAGGTCACCAAAGTCACGAGTAAGGTATAAATGTGAAGCCTAAGCATATATCAAGCTAAAGAGCCAATCAAAACAAGCCTCAGAGTACACTTCACAGGAAGCTTGTGGGATCATCACAAGAAACTGCATGATGCTCGTTCTAAGCCATTGGAAGATACCAAGAGCATACCAAAAGAGATTTGACCATATGAGATCCTCACTCTGAGTCGCAAGAAACTCACGAGAAGGCCATGGGAAGACCCTTTTCCCATGAGATATGTGGTTTTAAGCTTCTAGCAGATTTTTTGAAACCCTATGTGCATCCCATTTTGTTTAGTTTAAGCTTTTGGATGCTCTTAGAGTTTACACAAGAGAGAACATTTAACACAGAGTGCTTGAGATTGATTAACAGTTCTCTCATTCACTTAGCCAACTATTCATGCATTAAATTCAAAGGAATTCAGATCTTTAAGCATTGAGAATTCAACAGAGGTGCCAAGGATTCGATGTTCATGCGGAGTTGGTGAATGAGGAGTCAAACAAAAGTCAACAACATAAAGTTAAGGAATTGATCTATTAAGAGGTTGAGTTTTGTAACTAATATTTTGATTTAGTGAAAGTTTTGAGGTTTTTCCTTGGTTAGGGTTTCCTCGTTAAAATTTTGGCTTCTTTATTTACTATTGTTTAGTGATTGGAACACTAGCACCTAGCATCTAGAAATTTTAATTGGTATTAGAGCAGGTACGTTCTGCGCAGAAAAACGTGATCATGTGTTTTTTGCTAGATGAATCCACCTAAAGAAGACGATTTGAGCACTGGGCCTTTATGGTTTGATGGAACAAACTATGCATAATGGAAGGTTCGCATGAACACTCGTATGATTTCTCATAATGTCAATGTGTGGCTTGCCATTGCTAATGGTTGGACAAAACTAACTCACACAGTCGACAACGTAACTGTTGAAAAACTGATGGAGACATGGACTAGGGCTGAGCAGGAAAAAGTAGAATGGAATTATAAGCCTTTGAGTGTGATATTTTTAGCCATTTTAGCAGATGAGTTTTGAAGAGTATCAAGTTGTGAGATTGCCAAAGATGCATGGACCATTCTAGAGTTAACTCATGATAGTAATCCTGCAGTGAAAAAGTTGAAACTATAGAAGATAACCTCTGAGTTTGAGAGTTTGAAGATGTCTGATGATGAAACTTTTAATCATTTCTATATTAAGCTGAGCAACATCGTTAACTCCAACTTCAATTTTGGAGAACCAATTCCCAATGGAAAATAATAAGAAAAATCCTTTCCTCTTTTCCAATATCTTTTCAAGCTAAGGTCCCTACCACTGAAGAAGCCAGGGATGTGGATACTATGCATGTAGAAGATTTGGTTGGCTTCTTCTAGATGTTTGAAGCTAACATGATCAAACCAAAAAAGATGAAGGGGGTTGCACTCAAGACTATGAATGAAGAAAACTCTTCTTTGAGTGATGATGATTCAATCCCTTGCTTTGAAAAACTTGCTTTATACAGGAAGAATATCAAAATATTCTTTAAAAGATGGTTAGCTTGAGAAATAGAAGAAGAATGAAAAATCAAAAGCTAAAAAACTCCCAGAGAAGAAAAAATGGCATGAACTTTAAGGGTGTGAAATGTTATGAGTGCTAGGGTTACAACCAAATAGCTTAGAACTGCGAAAATAAGAAGGTCAAGAAGAAAGTCCTAAATGTAAATCTAGATAACATAGATGAGTCTAGTATTTTCTTATCTTCAGAAGAGTATCCAGAGAATTTTACTGCATTCATAGCTCGAGTTAGTGCCTTCACAAATTCTACAGAATCTTCTTTCTCTAAAGTAAGAAAGAAGAATCCTCTTAAAGTGAAGTTGAAAAAGAGAATACAGATGAGAAAGTGGATGTCGAAGAGGTGTATGAACAATTATACTAGGACTGTTTCAAACTTTAGAAACAAAACAAAAAATTGATTATGAAGAATAAGATGTTAAAAAAAGAGAGAGATAGCCTGGAAATTGCCTTGGAAGAACTACAAGAGAAACTTGAAGGCATTGAAGAAAATAAGAAATCTCAAGAAAACATGTTGACTACCTTCAAGTCAAAGCTGGAATAGAAAGATAAGGAGTTGAAAAATGCTCAAGACAAGCTTCAAGCTATTCATTCAAAGATCAATATTGCATCTTCTCAACTTGATGACATCCTTAGGATGCAAAGGAGTCCAAGTGGCAAAAGGGGACTTGGCTACACTGAAAAGAAGAAGACAATGGACGAAGCCTTAACAAGTAAGTAGAAAAAGCCAAAAATAATTCAAAAAATTTAGTTTTAGCCTCAAAATACTTTTTCTCCAAAAATTGCTAAAGTACCTCAAACAAGTAAAGGTAATCAACCAAGAACTTGCTCTAAGAAACCTTAAGGTATTTGTGTGGTCTACCTAAGACATATGTTGATCAAAGAGAGTCTATCAGACAAAAATTTCAAAATTTCAATGCGTTTTCAAACAAATTTGATATCTTAAGTGACTATGACCTACCTTTTGATTTCGAAATTCCCTTATACGGGACAGCTAGAAATTTTTATACTGCACCCCTACAAAGATTTTTTAAACAAGTTGCTCCTAAACCTAAGAAACGCACTGTCAAGAAAAACTATTCAAAAATAAGACTGAAAAATCTTCTTAGAACTAGAGTAGTGTGGGTCAAAAAATAAGATTTAAAATGTTTTATTGAACACATAGCACTAAAAGCCTTGAACTCAAATATGTGGTATCTTGACAGTGGGTGTTCTGGTAACATGAGTGGTAATAAAGCCCTGTTTTCAAATCTTGAAAATTATAAGGAAGCGCTAGTCACTTTTAGTAATGGGAGTATATCATATGTTTTGGGTAACAGAAATATAAAAACCTTTGGTTTAAAATGTTTAAATGATATACTTTATGTTGAATGCCTTAAGGCTATTTTGATTAGCACAAGTCAGTTGTGTGATGCAAAATATGTAGTCTATTTTTTTAAAAACTAAATGTAAAATTTTTGACTCTTATGGAAAAATTATTTTAAGTGGCATCCACACTTCTAATAATTGTTTTAGCGTGGACAACTCTGGTGGGCTTATGTGTAATTCTACTTCATTAAATAAATCAAACTTCTAGCATCAAAGCCTTCGACATATAAATTTTAAAGCTTTAAGTCAATTGTCTAAGTTTGAGGTGGTTAGAGGTTTACCTAAACTAGGTAAAAACCATAAAGGTGTGTGTCGACCTTGTCAAATGGGTAAACGAATCAAGAATGCTCACAGAAAAGGTCAAAGTTTAAAATCTAAAGTGCCTCTTGATTTGGTACACATGGATCTCATGGGACCCACACGCACTAAAAGCATAGGGAGAATGAAATATATTTTTGTTGCTATTGATGATTTCACTCGCTTTACCTAGATTGATTTTCTCCCTAAAAAATCTAACACTTTTGATTCTTTTAAAAGCTTATGCTTGAGACTACAACAAGAAAAACAATAGAAGATTGGATGCATCGTAAAAATAAGGACTGATTTTGGGAAAGAGTTCAAGAATTCAACTTACAGCTATTTTTGTGATGTTAATAGAATCAAGCATGAATTCACAGCACCAAAGACTCCACAACAAAATTGAGTTGTTGAATGAAAGTACAGGGTACTACAAGAGATGGCGCGAGTGTTGCTTGATAGATAATCTTTACGTAAGAAGTTTTAACTCAAAGCTTTCAATACTACGTACTGCATAGTAAATAAAGTGTAGCGGAGACCTAGAACGAAAAAAACACCCTATGAACTATGGAACTGAAGTATTTTCGAGTTTTTGAGAGTAAATACTTTATCCTTAAGGATAGAGAGCAACTTGGTAAGCTTGACTCTCGAAGCAGTGGAGGAACCTTCCTAGGCTATTTCACTAACAGTCGTGCTTTCAGAATTTTCAATTTAAAAGCCGATATTGTTATGGAATCTATAAATTTTATAATTGAACATACTAACTCTTACCCTTCTATTCAACAAGATCATAATGATGACATTATTCCATTGTCTACCCCTGTTGAGCAAAATGAGGAACTAGTTAAAGCAAGTGATGAGACACCCAAGGAAGAAATGAAAAAGAACAACAAGCTGGAACCTTCTTCAAGAGTCAAGCTCAACCATCTAGTGTCTCGAGTAATTGGAGATGTAGAGGATCAGATGAAAACTAGGAGACAAATTCGCAATGAGGTATCACACTTACACTACGTCTTTACTTTAGAACCAAAAAAATTTAATGATGCCCTTAATGATGATTTTTCGTTAAATGTTATACAGGAACTAAGGCAATTAGTTAGAAATGATGTATGGTCACTTGTTCCTCGTCCTACACACTTGAATGTCATAGGGGTACAAACGAATTTTCAAGGACAGAACTGATGAATTTGGGATAGTCATTAGGAATAAGGCTAGGTTAATTGCATAAGGATATACCCAAGTTGAGGATATTGACTTTGATGAAACCTTTACACTAGTAGCCAGGCTAGAGTCTATAAGAATCTTATTTGCCATAGCTTGCTACTTGAAATTTAAATTATTCTAAATGGATGTCAAAATTGCCTTTCTACATGGTTTTTGAATAAGGAAGTCTGTGTAGAGCAACCTAAAGTATCTTTGAACCTACACTTCCTAAATCATTTTTTTAAGTTGAAAAAAGGCTCTATATGGATTAAACAAGCTCCTCGAGCTTGGTACGAAAGACTCATTTCATTTTTATTTGAGTCTGGGTTTATGAAAGGTAATGCATATAAAATTTTGTTTATTTGCGAGGATTTTAGACATATCATAATTGCACAAATATATGTTGATGATATTGTCTTTGGATCTACCTCATTTGAATTTACTCATGAATTTGGTGAACACATGAAAGATAATTTTGAAATGAACATGATGAGTCAGTTGAATTTCTTTTTAGGTCTTTAGGTTACAGAATTAGAGAATAGAATTTTTATTTCACAATCTAGATATGCTAAAAACCTAGTTAAGAAATTTGGACTTGAAAATAGTAAACATGCTAGGACTCCCATGAACACTTGCACAAAGTTAACCAAAGATGAGTCTAGCAAAACTATTGATCCTATATTATTTAGGAGTATGATTGGTAGTCTTTTGTACCTCACTATTAGTCATCCAAATATTTCCTTTATTGTAGGTGTATGTGCGCATTTTCAGTCTAATCCTAAAGAGTCTTACTTCCATGCGATTAAAAAATAATCAAATATGTGAATGGGACATTTAATTATGGCATCTGGTTCTCTCAAGAAACCAATGCTACTCTTGTGGGGTATTCTGATTATGGCATTTAATATAGGTATATGTGCATGTTTTTAGTCTAATCCTAAAGAGTCTCATTTGCTTGGTTAAAAGAATAATCAAATATGTGTATTGGACATTTGATTAAGGCATTTGGTTCTCTTGAGAAACTAATTCTACTCTTACGGGGTATTTGATTGCACGCAATCATTGTCACTTTTAATCTTATTTCACACTATTCTTATGAATATTTTACCAAGTAAAACCTTTTTTTATCATATTTTGATTACTTACTTTGTTTTTGCGTGTTTTGTAGGATATTGGAGAAACATAGCTCAAGGAAGTCAAGTTAGGAGTCTAAAGTTGCAATTTCGGTTTGAGCTAACCACCATGGGCGCACAACTGAGCAAGACCTTAGGCTCCCACAGAGAGATGGTTTTCATAGGAGTGCAGGAAGCAAGACCTTGGGCACATAAGTGTTGGGCGCACGGGACCTTGGGCGCCCACAGAGGCTAATTTCAGAAGAGCAAAGCTTAAGCGCATGAGTGCTGGGCGCACGGTACCTTGGGCGCCCAACTATGCAACACTTCGGCACCCACCGAGGGGTGATTTTCAGCGAGTTAGCTCAGGGCTAGGGTTTTTTTTTTCCTTTCGCAAAGCTTTGTTTACGCTTTCACAATGCTAGACTAGGGTTTTTCTTGGTTTTAACCTAACAATGTAATGAAATCGAAGGAGTTGAATTCGGATAGTGCAAACTGAAGTATGTTTACCATCTTTTGGGCAAAAACATAAGGATTGCAACTCTAGGTTAATTTTTGAAAGTGAATCACTCGTGATACAATTGAATTTGGTTACAGTCTTGTGAATCGAAGGTCAATTCCATGTCCCGGTGATTTCGAACTTGATTTCAAAACCCTAGAATAATGAGTTCCTTACGGAAAGGTTTTTAACGCTGAATCTTTCGGCCTAATATTACATGTATAAATATTAGGTTACGTTACGTACATATCCAAATTCAACCCTTCAAAGACATTACGGGATTAGATTAAAGCCAAGTAATTCATTCATATAGTTTGTTTAAGTTCGATTTGCTATTTCATTAAGTTTGCGAATTGGTTGCTTTCTTTAGTGTTTTCAATTTTCGCTTAATTTGTGTTTTCAATCTTCAAATCATTGTTACAATCCCGATTAGAAAACTCCAAAAAGATTTTTGTCTTTTCTCTTTTAAACTCTTTTAGCAACTTCAAAAATAAGTTTTTCAAAAATTTAGTCACACCCTTGCTCCCTGTAGGGATGACCTAGGACTCACCTAGACTAAACTCAACCGACCTCTTATACTTGAGAGCAAGCCACTTCAAATTTAGAGAGCGGTTAGTATTCTGATGCTGTCTGGGCTGGGCGTGTAAAAGATCATAAGAGCACTTGTGGGGGCTATTTTTATGTTGGTACTAACTTAGTCTCATGGCATAGTAAGAAATAGAACTCGGTGTCTTTATCCACTATCGAGGCTGAGTATATAGCTACTAGTAGTCATTGCATCCAACTTCCTTGGATGAAACAAATAGTGGTAGACTATGGAGTTGAACAAGAAAGCATGACCTTATTTTGTGACAATCTTAGTACTATATACATCTCTAAGAATCCTATTCAATATTCTCGTATCAAACACATAGACATTCGGTACAATTTCATTCATGAGATAGTTGAACAACAGATCATCTCCATTGATCATATAGAGATCCAAAACCCAACTGGTTGATATTTTTACAGACCTTTAGATCATTTGAGGTTTGAATCTCTCAAATCCTCTCTAAGTATTTTTTTTCCCTAGATTAGGGGGCCTTATCACTTTGTCGGCATTTTTTTTTTGTAAATTATCTAAATTGTAAATTTTTTTTAAGGGAAAAGTATGATGGTTAAAGGGACATTATAAGGGCTATTTGTTTATACACAGTTCAAAATAATAGGAGTATTGTATTTCATCTACATAGTGGTTATGAATTTGAATTTGTTGATAAACTTGAATCTTATGTTTTGTTATTTCTTGTCATAGTAGTGGTTTGCCAATTGTAATTACATGAGGTTTAGTACACTATGAGTAATCTTTTTCACAACAAAATTGTATTTATATATTCTCTATTTGGACTATTGGTTGCTTTGAGATCTTTCAAGTGAAATCACTTGGAAAAAACTACCAATTGGATAGAGTACAGCCAGTCTATTGATATGTTGGTTACCCTTTAGGTTCAGACGACATAGGAAAATGGCTATCTACCCATAAGTGTGTAAAAACCCAAAGTAAAGTAGGAAAAAGTTTAAAAAAAATGAAAAACAAAAACTTGCTCAAGTACATTGTAAAATAAAAATTATTGGTGAATAGTTGAAAACAATGAATTGTGGACAAATAAGTCAAAAAGTAAATTTACATATTTTTTCAATTCAATTCATGGTCCAAAAGGAGTATCATGAATTACATGCGTGCACCTTTCAAAAAAAAAAAAAAAAAAAAAAATTACATGCGTGCATATGAAAGACATTAATCATGTTGCCCTTGAACTTCAATTCACACACCTTACGGGTATTTGACCATTGGTATGACATATGTGAATAACTCATGACATAAATAGTAGTGTAACTTTTGGAATTTTTATTCATCACCATTTATGTATAGTCAAAACTTTGAAACTGTGTTTATTTTTGTGTTTGAGAGTACATAACTTGGAATGCATTGATATCATCTATTTTTTTCCTCAAATTTGTTATTCATTTAATTTTTTTTTTTATATTTTCAGTAAAAAAAAAAAGGTCGCAAGAATCTTGTGGGATACCTACTAGAACCCGTGGGTATGGCGCTTTGATAAGTGGGATAATGCTTAAAAAGGGGTTTAGAGGATTTGTTTTTGCGACATGGTCACTAGAGCCCCGTTGGAAGACACGAGAACCTCGTGGAAACCTCGCTCAAGTGAGTTTCCCGAGGTTCAGTATTTAAGGCTTTTTCGACCATTCATAACACATGCAAGCTGCATATTCTCTCTTTACTGTTCATCTGTTGTTCTAGTGTTGATCTTGGATTATCTCTCATTGTTTCAAGTATCCTCTTGTGTTACTCTTTTGTTTTAATTTAATCTTTGTGTTAGTTTTCATTTCGTTGATTCCTGTCCATCTTGAGTCAGTATCCAAAATCTTTTTCCAAAATCATACATGTGAGTTTTTGTTGCTATTACGCCTGCTAAAAGTATATTTAGGAAGAGCAGGAAAACTGGAAGTGGGAGTAGTTCTTGGGATACCCATAAGTTTAAACAACTATGATGATGTCTTTAAGTTTAGACCTATCATTGTTGAGCGGGTATTTTGCTGAGAGATTTTGCTATTATTGAGCCACTTTTTGATATACATTCTACTACGGCACACTTGCTCCCCTTTTGGGTCGTGCCAGTGGGAAACTTGTGAGAGAATTTTATGTAAATGTCCATACATCTGACCTTAGAGCTAGCTACCTTAATACCTCCGTTAGGTCCATAGATATAGAGGTCACACTCGATATTATTTCTTCTCAACTTGACTTATTCCATTCAGCCCATCCTGATTTTGAGCCTATTTTTTTATGAGGGTTATCTATCTTATTCTGTGATTTCCAATGTGTTGACTGAGGTTTGGATTAATTAGCACGGAAAGACGATTCCGCACAAGGAATTGTCTGAGACTTGTAGGATGTTACATTTGTTTGTTGCCAAATCTATTAACCTGTCTCTTCATATCACTGACGTGTTCGAGCGTCGTGGTCGCATTATTCATACTATTTTGTCTGGCAAAGTTTTTGACCTACCTGAGTTCATTTTTTGACTCATTGCAGCAGTTTATGATTCTACTCATCGTATTGACTCTATGACATTTGGGGTGTTCATTACATACTTCTTTTTGACATTTGGTATACATCCTCCTAAGAGTCCTCAAATCATAAAAATGCCACATCCGATAGATCACATATTTGCCTAGTAGAGCCTTTCTCACTCGTGCCCCACACCTGTTGCTTCATCTATTTCACCTCACATTGGTGGTGGGTCTTGCATCTATTCAGGAGCCTACTATGCTTTAGACTTTTGACTTCAGTTATTTGAGGGACCTGTTGCTATAGATACAGAGGAAGGATCGTGCCTTCCAAATTGAGGCCAAGAAGTGCCTCACCACACTGGGACCAGACAGGATGCCATGAGGGTTTGTCAAGACGAGATTTACTACTCATTGACAGCTGTACAAGTAGTGTTTCAACAATACTAAAGACCTTTTTAATCCCGATTTCTTTGATTTTGATACTAGTGATGGCACATGCGGTGGTGATAACATGCATTGATCTGTTTATGTTTTTGTTTATGTCATGGTATTGTCAATTCATGTTGAAATGAGGGGAGATCATTTTTTATGTGAATTACAATTTTGCACGGTAAGTAATAATTACGAACTTATGGATTTATGGTTTATGGTTTATATATAATATTTTATAACTTATTATTCTGGATGAATATTGGATGAGTTTGTTTGAGTGTGTAGCACTAATTACAAGTTAATTTAAAGAAGCTGCATGCGTTTTTTTCCTGAGGCTTAATTGGGTCATTTTTTTCTTTTTGAAATTTCTTTATAACTTTGAACAATTTAGATGAAGCTGTTCTCTTGAGTTTTGAAATGGAATTGCTAAAGGGGGAGATTGTTAGGGATATAAATGTAAATTGGGAAAAACATATCAAAATAGGTGTCCTGTAACCCATAGACTTAGGTGTTGGCTAGGTCAACAAAGTCACGAGTCAGGTATAATTGTAAAGCCCCAGCATACATCAAGTTAAAGAATCAATCAGAAAAAGCCTTAGAGTGTACTTCACGAGAAGCCTGTGGGATCCTCATGGGAAGCACAAGATGCTCACTCTAAGCCACTAGAAGATATCAAGAGCATGCCAGAAAAGATTTGGTCGTACGGGATCCTCGCTCTAAGTCCCAAGAAGCTCGCAGGAAAACTCTTCCCATAAGATACATGGTTTTAAGCTTCTGGCAGATTTTCTGAAACCCTAAACATGTCTAAGTTTGTTTACTTTAAGTTTTTGGATGCTCTTGAGGTTGCACAAGAGAGAACATTCAACACAGAGTGCTTGAGATTGATCAATAATTCTCTCATTTACTTAGCCAACTGTTTGTGTGTTCAATCCAAAGGAGTTCGAGCCTTTGAGCACTGAGGATTTAGCAAAGGTGCCCAAGATTCAGTGTTTGTGCCTTCGAGAAGTTGGAGAGGTTTCGCTAAGGAGTTGGTGAATCAAAGAGTCGAACAAAAGTCAACAACATAGAGTTGAAGAGTCAATCTATTGAGAGGTTAAATTTTGTAACCAACATTTTGATTAAGTGAAAGTTTTAAGATTTTTCCTTGGTTAGGGTTTCCTCATTAGATTTGAGCCTTCTCTATTTACTATTATTTGGTGATTGGATTACTGGCCACTACCATCTAGAAATTTCACTCCTTTTTTGTGCCAATGGTTTTTTTTTTATTATTATTATAGGTGGTTAGATTTATTTACTTTTTATTCACAAACTCTTTCTATGAATATCCGTGAGAATGTTTCTCTAAAAAAAAAGTATTGGAATGCCGTTTTTTCACTTTTTTGGGAAGTTACAATCTTTATTATTAGATTTGCATATATATACGTATATATGGTTACATATACAAATTTATATACATAGGAAGTTTTTTTTCCTACATGTTATGGGAATTTTTTATTAAATGTATACAATCTAGAAGATTTTATATCAAACAAAATTTATGCTCATGTAAGCCAATGTGACCCTTATATTCTTGAGATGTCTTATGAGCTGAGCATTTGATTTCTCAACCCTTTGTCAAGCTATTGGATGCAAAGCATGTATAGTTGAATACACAACAATGTTCTTCTTAGTATATGTTCATTATTTAAATATACTATACATATGTTAGTTAAAGTATTTTGTTTTCTTTCTACCAAAGATGATATACATAGAAAGTTAGAAACTAGGTAGTTTTTTAATAAATTATTTAACATTATTATGTCAAAGACAGTATTATATTTATAACCAATGAGTCTTGATCACAAGAATCCGTTAATTTATAAACTATTATTTATTTTTTGAATTATGTTATTTATTTCTCAATGTTATTTTTGTAGTTGCTGGATTGCAAAATTCAAAAGTGGCAAATTGAAACAAAATTAGGATTAAATTTGCAATTGAATTTGTTTCCTAATTCCATAGGAAAAATAATTCCAGATTCTATAATGTTTTTTAAGTTGATAAGTTGCCAAATTGATCCAAAGAAGGAAACACGAAGAAGTGTACAAGTTTAAGAATTTCTCCTAGACTCAAAAAAAAAATCTAGAAAAGGTCCACAAGCATGTCACAAGGAGCCCGAGGCTTTGAGCATCAAGGATTTAAGCTAAAAAACAAAACCAGAAGAACTTGCAAGAAGGGTAAGGGTTGACTCGCTTCTAGAATAGCTCGCAGGCAGGGTGTCGGTAACTTGGGGGTTCAACTTGTCGAAATTTCTTATTTTGTTTAGGTCTGCAGAGTTTATATAGATGCATCTGTACTCAATGTAAAAATACATTGATAGAGAAAGTACATTATAGAGTTTAAGGAAAGAGTTTTTCATTGTAGAGTTTAGAGTCTTTCTCTTTCTTTTACATACTTTGAGTCTATAAGTCTTGGAGTACTCCAAGACAACTTTTTGAGGAGCCAAAAAGTACTTCCACTTGGTTTAGGTGCATCAAGGAGTCAAGCAAGAGTTCAAGAGAATTCGGGTAAGGAGTTATAGAGAGTTCAGTCAAATCTTCTAATTCACCTAATTTTATAATGGAAACCGTTTGGGTAGTTTCTAAAATCAGACTTAGATCTTTGCGTTACTAGTTGTTAAGGGTTTCTCCATTACCAATCTTTTGTGTTTGTGATTGATTGATTTTTTGTCGGAGGTGTTTTCAAAATTTTAAGGATATTTCACGAAAGTGAATTGTGGATCACCTTTGGGCTTAATCTCTATCTATAGTTGTCATGTTCTTTATTTACATTTATTTGTTTGAGATTATTGCTATGTATTCTGTGCTATTTTAAATGTAATTTTTTTTTAAATGTGTCTTGTTCGAGTAGATTTACTATGAATAAAAGAATTTAGAGAGCAAAAATTAGCTTGCAATTAAATGTTGTATGGTTTGACAAAGGCTTGTACAATCACTTCATTTTCTTTTTTTTTTTTTTATGTTCCATTTTGGTTTAGCAGCTACCTATTTGTTCTTTAAAATATATTGTTTGTTTATCCTATGAAATACCCATTAGTTATATTTGTTGCACCTTTACTTTTAGTCTAAACCATCATGCTTTGTCATTTTTATTTGATTTAGCATACACCTAGTTGTTAGTATTTTATTTTTTTGTAGAGATCGTTTAAAATTAATAGTATTTATCAAAATAGTTCTTTGATTTTTAAACTTTTATTTATTTGTGAATTTTAGTATTTATTTCTCATTATTATTTTTGCATTAGAAAGATATTTTTACAAAAGTGAATCTCGAAAATTGATGATCACTTTTGAGCTTGATCTCTTAATGGTTAGTCGTATGTATTTATCATATTCTCTATTTACAATTGTACATATTTCTTTGAGATTATTTTCATGTATACATTGTTGTTGTTGTTGTTATTGTTATTATTACTACTGTATTTTATATGAACAAAATGTTATGAATAAAAATAATTAGAGTGCAAATTTTGATTTATAATTCAATGTTATTTAGGTTAATAAAAGAATTATAAAAAATTATTATTATTGTTTTTTTCCCATTCACTAATTTAAAGTATGCGCACTAATTTTTGGAATTTTTGAGTTAATTTTAATAAATTTCTAAACAATTTAATATCTACTAATTTTTCTTCTTTTTCTATTGCTATATTAAAAAATGATTCCCCATTCACATGGGAATTATTTGTTTCTAACTTCAATTCTAACTGCTTTATTTTTTATTTTGTTGTGTAAGAATAATTGGCACTACTTCGATAATTTAAGATGATGACTAGAGCTTCTATTTGTGCACTAAATGCATAGGTAAAAGAAATTCATTATTCTTTCATGTCATTCTTTTTTATTTTTCCTTTCCTTAAAGCCGTTCAAGTTTTACAGCTAGCTTATTATCCCTATCATTTCTAATAGATCCCACTCATTTAGTGACTAACTATATTGTAAGAAATATGGTTAATAAACTTGAAAAACTTAAAATGATAAATAGTCCTTTTATGCATTTAAATTAGTCTGAATATTCTACCTTTAATATAACAAGAGGGAAAATGGTGTAAAATAGAGGGGGTAACTTTTCATATTTGGAGTGCACTTTTATTGACAATAAAGTGATGTACAAGAAGATAAACTTTTTGCATTTATTCGCAAGTTTTATATGATTGTCGAAGTCAATATTTTTATTAGAAAAAAGATTTCATAATTAAGCATGGTTAGGTTTAAAATAATTGGAATGATAGCTTCACTTTATTAGACATTTGAAGCTATAGTCCATATGTTTGGATTTTTCCCTTTTTTTATTTGTAATTTTTTTCCTTGGGGATTGATCTACTTCATTTGCTGATGACAAATGCCATGAAAGGTCTAAAAGGCTTTAATATCCTATGTAGTGCTCATTTTTTAATTGCTCATAAGTTAACAAGGGAAAGTAATTCGTGGTTGGTAGTTGTTAATTGGTTTAGTAAATGCTCATCTACATTTGGTGTTAATGGAAATATAATATTCTAGAACATCAAAAAAAACATATAAACTTCTTTGCTAGGCACATATTTGAATTTTTTCATTCATTAGAATTTTATACTGTTCTACTTCTTACATTAATATATTTTGATTTATCAAATGTATTTGTATACACGTTGTTAGGTTTATATTTGTAATTGTCAAATTAGTGAATAAAACAATGATCTCAAACTTGTACTTTTAGTCATTTGGTTAAAGTGTTAAAGGTATAGATTTGAAGGTTTTTGGAGAGTTTCCTTTTACTTAAGGAGACCGGAAATTTTTTAAAGAAGGTTTTCTAATGCTCAAGGAGGTTACAAAGTTTTCTAAAAGATTTTGAAAATAGGAAATTATACAGTCCTATAAAGGATTGGATTTTTAAGTACTCTATAAATAGAGAGTTTCTCTTAAGATCTTAAAGCATTTCTAGGGACAAGAACATATTTTTTGTAAGCTTATAATTGACCTCTCTCAACTTAGCCACAATAGTTTTCACTATCAAATTCTTATACGTGGGTTCTCTGAAGGCATGAGTGTGTCCTTCATCAAATGTAGGTGAAGATTCTTCTTTATGTGATGGAGATGGCATCCATCATAATTGGTGTAGTAAGGTTAGAAGAATAGACTGTGTATGCTATCATGGTCCCCTCGTAATCATTTGTGCATAGTGAAAATTTTAATCTTCGTGGCCTAAGATTTTTTTATCTCCTATTTGAGAAGGGTTTTTCTCGTAAAAATATTTATGTTCAATATCTGTTATTTTCCTACAGCTTGAGATTGTATTTGATTGTTTAGTAATTCTTAACTAGCAACGACAAAATTTCACACGTTGCAAGCATACATACAAATATGGTGGTTTTAGAACTCATCCTGTGTGTTAAAAATAATATTTTCTTGATTTATTCAAATATTTGTAAGAGTAAATTACGCCTACCCCCTTTAAGATATGATTAATTACGATTAGTACTCATAACATTTAAAAGTTACGCCTGCCTTCTTTATTTTAAAATGTTATTAACATTGACTCCTTTCAAATAAAATCAATTATTAAAACTTAACATAAAATGTCAAACTAATCAAAATTTTATGTATTTTTCTTATTTTACTCCTTTCTCTCTTATATCTTGTTAGTTTTCTTTACAAAATTTATCAATAACTTTTTGCTTTTACTTATTGTTTACTTATTTTTCGGATTTTAGTAAAAAAAAAAAAAAAACTGACAAAAATGTGAGAAATGAAGGGATAAAATAAGAAAAACACCTAAAATTTTTGCTATTTATACATTTTGTGTTAAATTTTAATAGTTTAATTTATCAAAAAGGGGTCTATGTTAATAATATTTCAAAATAAGGAGGTAAGTATAACTTTTAAATGTTATGGGTGTTAAATGTAATTACTCAAATGTTAAGGGGAGGTATATGTAATTTATCCTATTTTTAATGGGTTTTGATTTTTGCTTAAATATATATACGCAAGTGTAATAAACTAAATAACAGATCTATTTGTGTGTGTGTAAATTTATTTATGGTAGTGAAAAATTATTATTGTATTTATTTGCATATTGTCTTTTTTCTACAAACTGATTATGCTTCCCTTTTTATAGTACTGCTTTTGTTTCCACGTCTTAAGATGGTAGGCTTTGGTGTTTTATTTGATCACAACACTCATCAATTACCTATTGAATTCATCAGGACCACTAGTAAAAAATGGAATAAACCATGTTTGGCAAAGACAACAGAAAGACCGAGCACAAGTTGATGAGTAGGGAAAGTTACTTAAAGTGCTTTTATTTGATTTTTTGTCTATAGTTTATATTCTATATGTATCCTTCTTGGTTCAAACATTATATTGTATTCATTATTCATATATTTCCTATAAATGTAGCTTTTATAGCCATTAATATTTAGTTTTCATTTTTCACTGATTGATCTATATATCATGTGTATAATTCTACAAATGGTATAAAATATTGAAAAGGATGATATTAAAGCTAAACACAATCAAGTGGCTGTAAATTTATTTCTTCTAGCTTTTGTTATATCTTCCTAAGAATAATTACAGTCTTAAATGCGTCAAATCCAGTTAATTTAATTCTTAATATAATGACTCGTATTCTTAAAATTATTATTTTATTCATGACGTATATGAAGTGACAATTGATTGGATTAATTTGATGTACACGTGGACTCGGTTGCTTGATTAGGATTGATTTGGTTTAGAATCAAAACTCGGTTTGGGTTAAAGGTTGGCCCGATTTTGAAAATCTAAAATTTTTGGCCAAGTCCTTGAAGCCCGGGAGTCCACCCTTGCTGCCCGAGTGCTGGGAGGGTGCTCCTGTGCCTGCACGTGCCACTCCAATGCGCTCGAGGTCCCTGCTGTGTCAGATTAATTGACATTTTCTTTTTCTGATTTCGGTCGAAGCTTTTCCATCTTAGTAGTCAAGCCACTCTACTCCTAACCTAGGACCATATCTTCATCAGCAATGGTCATATCCTGTTTTGCCTTATTCTTTCATTCTTCATTAAGTTTGTGTCTATATAAATATATGCATATGTATATGTGTTCGAATTATTGGACCAAGAACCGATAAAAAGGGAAATGAACAACTGAAGCGAAACCAAATCCCATTTCCAATTCCTCTTCACAGTGATTCAATTAAGTCGGTTTAGAGTGCATTTTAATTCTTGGTTTGGTGTTAGGAGTAGATTGAGCTTGGTGGTTTTTCGACGAATCCGAAACTTTTTGACTTACTATTTCCTTCCCAAGCTTACTGAGGTAGGGGTTTGTGCCTTTTGATTGCGTTTGTTATATGTTAAAATTTATGATATGTTTTATGATGATGTGTGGCTTGATTATTACATACATATGAAGATAATATACTATTTTGTTCATATATATATATATATATATATATGTGAAAGCCAAAGAAGAAGAAAGTGAACAGTGTGTCATAATTTGTCACACAATTGATGAAATGAGAAATTGGTAAAGTGAACAAGTTCATATGATGATAAGGAATGAAAACTAGACAAACTTGAGTGATTTTGGTTCTGAAAACACGAAAAGACAAGCATTCAGAAACTTACAAATCAAACAGAGCCTGAAACTATAATCTAATGAAGAAGTAACTATGCGCTCGACCTTGACCCCATGTGCCCAAGTTGGTCTGTGCACACTTCCTTCCTTATCTATGTGCCCAAATTTAGTGGCCTCCTGATTTTACTAAAAGGTTTTGAAAGAAATAGTTAAATAGTTAAATTTTTGTTTATTCAAGAAGAAATGTTTTATTTATCTAAAATGTTTTTAATAATAAAGGAATTGTGTTTTGATATTCTAAATTGATAAAGTACTCAAAATAAATTATTTGATAATGATTTTCAAAATGAGGTTTGAAAGAAGCATTATTTGAATGATATCTAAATTGAGGAGTTCTCAAAGTTCATGAAATATATTTCTTATTAATATTTCTCATATAAGGATATGGAAAACTAATTTTTTTTAAAGGAATGATTCTTAATAAAAGGGCATATTGAATAAACATTTAAGGATATTGGGAATGATGTTAAACCAATAGACTAAGAAAAGGTAATTGATGATAATAATGTGATGAGATGGCTTGGACTATGATGTCCTGCAAAGGATTACGATCACCTATTGATGATGAATATGGTTGTAATGTTATGTTGTGTCCTATAAAAATATGATTGTGAAGTTGTGTGTTTGATGGGTTGATGCGGTGATGTGATTACGGAAAATGGGTTGTGTTGTCAAGTGGTACGAGTGCATGTGTCCGGTGTAAGTCAGGTTTGGGTCGGGGATGTACTGTTAAATAAAGGTTTACACACCCAAAGGTTGAGAGTCCCTTAACTTACACAAAGTTGGTTATCGTTTTCAGTGGGCCAGTAATCCACAAAGCGCATTTGGATTGCCTTTGCAACGTAGACACCTAAGATAGTGTATTTTGATTGCCTTCGTGGCGCATACACCTATGATGGTGTACTTAGATTATCTTCACGATGCAGAGTACATGTCCTATATATTGGTATGTTAGTGAGTTGAAGTTGAGTTTGGGTGTCGAGTATTAGTGTATTAGTGTGCATGAGTTGGGACTATGTCTTAATGTTGTGTACTAATTATGGTTGATGCATGTATTCTTTGTATGTGTTATTGTAATATGATCTTAAAATATTGTAAGGGTTATATACTTGATATTATACATGAGCATAAGACATAATATGATAAGAGAACTGGTAATGATAGTGTAATATAAAAAAATTTTATTAGATGCTTAACTGATATGATGGTTTGATTTTGATACCGCGTGTTGCGATCTGATTCGCACACTGGGTCGTGCGAGGTGCGAGTCTCATCTTTATTGTGATTGGTGGATCCGAGATCGCCCAAAATAATTTTATGTTTTAAAGTAGGGCCAAGGGTCATAAATCGAGGAGTTGCCACTTGATACTTATTGAAATGGGTGTATCAAGAAAACCCGAGTTTTCCCTTCAAAATATTATTTTTCTATTTATTTTAAAAATATGATTTTAAAAGGCCCATTTCTTTTAGGTGGCATTTGGTTTATTTTTCTATTTTTTGTTTTCTGTTTTTGTTTTATGTGTTAAAAATCTCAAAACAAATAAACAAAAAATACTTTGTTTTACTTGTTTTGAGATTTTCTTTATTTTGGATTAAGAACTCTCAAAACGACTTTTTGACATATTTCATTTCATGTGTAAACCTAATTTTTGTTTTCTAAAACAAATTTTGAAAACACAAATAACAAAATAAGTTTTGAACTGTTTTTCTTATTTTCAAAAGTACAAAATAAACAATGAGCTCAAAATAGAAATAAGAAATAAAAAACAAAAATAAAAAATAGAAAATAGAAAAACAAACCAAATGACCCTTAGTGACACTAATTTAATCTGTATAATCAGAGATACTAGATCCCAGAGGTTTGGTTATGCTCAAAAACAAATACATTTGGATTACCTGAGGATATCCAGAATATTTTCTAATCCCTATAATTATAATCTCACCAAATAATATCTGATTTATTGATTTCAAATAAACTCTGAATGCATATGATGCATAGAATGTGAGATGGCTGTGCCTGATCGGGCTGCCTACATATCTCGATTGAGAATCAAGATAATCGTAGTTCATGTGTGAATGTAGTGATATGTTTGCCTATTTGGCAATAATGTTTCCTCGGGGGTTCTATATGCAAAGTCAACTCTAAATGCAAATCTAAAGACTAATCTTTTGCCAAAATTCCATGCATGATCTAGCTTCTGCTAAAAACTGAATTTATTGAGGCTAGTTGATATGATATATTTGATGCACCGCTTTGGAGGTCTAAATGACCAAGTGAATGATGGTAGTGATGATAATAATGATAATAATGGCGACCGGATCCAGGCTGTGTGCCTAAGCTACCTACGTACCCTGGGAAGGGATCAGGTCATCGTAGTTCGGACCTAAAGTAGTCCAAACTACATGCATGTTTGAAAGATGAGGGGTTAGTCTAAGTCAAAATATCAATTTGGAAATTAGTGCTTAGCGCATAACTTCAAGAAAGTCTAGTCAGATGATGAATCAGTGCTTTGCACATGATTTCAAAAGGAGGTTAGCTTTGATATAGAGCTTCACTCTTAGAATGTGTTTTAGCGCTTAGCACTTAATCTGCAAGTAAGCCTCGCTCACTCTGGTTTATCTTGATAAGGAGCTTCACTCCTAAGCTTAGCTTTAATTGGGTGTGGTTTTAATAAAGGAGCTTTGCTCTATCTAGCCTAGAAAGGAGCCTCGCTCTAGTTGGTTTTGATTAGAAGCTTCGCTTCTAAAGTCTAGTTAGTGGTTAGCACATGAATACAGTGAAAAGAGTCTTGCTCCAACCAAAAAGGCTTCAGTCTTGGGATACATTCTCGTGCAGAAAAGGACTCAGTGTTTCACACTTAGTGCTTAAATGAGCCTACTCAAATTGATCTGGTAAGGAGCTTTGCTCTTGAGTTTCACTTTATGCAATTTGATCTAGTAAAGTGCTTTGCTTCCGAACCTAGCTCTAGGTTTAGTCAAGTCTATACAATATTGATCAAAGGTTTGATACTATGCAAATGCTCAAATATAATGACAATTTGATCACAATATTAACACATTCTTGGAGTATATTTCATAGATATTTCTACAAGAGAAATAGATTTAAAGATTAATAGTTTTAAACAATACTAAGCTATTTCAATTCTCTGGAGTGTTATTCGCTTAGGTAAATAGTCTACATTGATAACCAATTAATTTCTAAGACTATTTCCACCCTCGTGAGTGTATGTTTACATGCCTTCTAGTGTTCTATCATTTTAAGCATCACTTTAACATGGCAAATATCAAAGCTTAAACAGAATATCACATGTAAATATGCATCATAACATGGTGTCATATGGTGAAGAAATTTCTAAGGTTGTCTCAAGTTTATCTAATCAATATCATACATTGGGTAGAACCCGGACTTGAGTTATGAATTAGATACCTTTCATTAACAAAATAATTTTTATTTTAATATTAAAATATTTTTTCATCTTAAAAACATTGACATATTAATTATAACAGTTAGACAAACAAAACAAAATATAAAAGTTTTGAACAAAGAAAATAATATCGAACATGAAAGACTCGAGAGAAAGAGCTTGAAACTCCTCCAAAACCTTTGAGAAAACCACTAAATGGTCGAGTTTAGGGTAGAAGAAGAGAGGGTGACAGGTGGGGATAGAATGGGAAGAGGAAAAGGCCTCCTTAGATTGGCATGTTGAAAAACAAAAAGTTTGCATAGTTGAATGGGCAAAAAACATTGCATAACCCAACAAGCAAACAAGTTTTCATAATAAAAGATGCAAAATGCTTTGCTAAAACTTGTTTTGTTGCTTTCTTTGCTAAACAAGATGTGCAAAAAGGTTTGCACAGCATTACGAGCGAAAATGTTTGCAAAAGCATAAAGGGCGACACCTTTTACAATTCAAAGTAAACAAAAATGTTTGCCAACCATGCTTTTGCAATGCTTTTGGTGGCAAGCAAAAAAGTGAGACCATTTAGCCTAAGCCCCTAGCTCAGGCCATGTTTTACGAAGTTCGGATTTCACTCACAAAGGTTCTGGCAAATTCAAGACCTTTAGCACAATTTTTAAGAGATTCTGAGACCTCCCTTGCATTTTTTTTGGAGTGATTTAGACCAATTAGGTCAAAATTGGACTCAATTTGGGATTTTTGAGGTGAAGTTGTGTTCATTTGAAAAATACTACGCCAAAACGGACTGAAATAGAGAATGAGGGCACAAAACTTCTCCATAACCTTTGCAGATATACACGAGAGGACCCTACCTACTAAAATCAAGTATAAAGATTCTAAAAATGCCCTTAAAATGACTCTCAAACCTCTCGACGAGTTTACAAATAATTAATGAAATTTTGAGTTAGGACTTGAGATGAGATCCCCAAAATTTAAACTAACTTGATTTAGCCATACCACCTTAAGGAACATGTCTTCATCATTTTTGTGCAATTTCAAAGTCTTCTGACTTGGTTTGTGGGTCCCAAAGATGTCTGGAACTTGAATTTGAACAATTTTTTAATGTAAGAATGTTGAATTCCCCACCTTGAATATCTGTATAAATTCCTATAAAGTTTTGATCTCATTTGGGCTTTCAATTTAACTTTGCTCTAAGTCTAGAGACACAATGGTCATTTTTACCTAACAATTCTCGGCATTGAATTTGGGCTAATTTCCTTGTCTAAAGCTCAAGAAAAATTATGAAAAATATTTTGGAAGTAGAATTGAATATTTACAAACTCATGTGCATATCAAAATGAATTTTAAAAATGTATAAAGTACCAGGAAAAAATGGGGTGTTAACACTGTGATTTGATATGTTGATGAGATGATGTTACACTACATGATATATAATTTGCATGCTTACTTGTATGCTTATGTGTACGTTGGGCACACGTGGATTAGTACTCACCCCCTACAGTTATGATTGCAAGTGCTGAGATAGACCTACCAGAAGAGACGTTTGATTGAGGGACTCAGACTATCCTTTTATTTCACCCTTTGATTTACAGTTATGTATTTTGATACCTCAGTGTGAGGTTTTATGTTATTTTTTTATGCCCTCATATAGAGTGGAAAGTTGTATTAATATTATATTTCGATAGGGTTATATCTATATTATGGAGTACTATGCTTAGCGTTGACTGTGGCTCATTTTGTATGATTCTATTTAGCTATATTATATTATATTATATTTTTGTCTCATTGTGGTCTTTATGGCTTTGATCAATGGTTGTGATTGGTCTATGAATGATCATGATATGTGATTGCATTGTATGTTTCGGTTTAGTGTTTGCGTCCTCGAGTTACGAAACCCGGGATGTCACACTTAATTGGCCTTAAGATAATGATATATCTAGCAATTGCAAAATATATGAATTAGGTAGGGATGATTTGTGCAGTTCACTACAGGAAATTTAGGAATTTGGAGCTTAGATAACGTGATATTTTCATATTCTAGTTATTTGAATTGTTTTATAATTAAATTGCAGTGAAATCAAAAGTTAATTATTGATACACTATTAAATCCTTATCTGTATCAAGACACCAATGCATGTAGCAATTGTTAATTATTTATAGATTTTGTAGGGAATGATTTGTTTAGGTGAGCAGACTCTTCTCTCTTTCTCTCTTTCTATCCAAATGGTTTAATATATGATTTGAGTGTTAACTACTACTACTCTACTTGATTTTGGGGTTTTAGTAGTATGCTAGGAATGCACTTTTTTGTTTTGATTGTTTTGTTTTTGATAAATAATCAAATTATATATATTTGTTTTTATTTAAAAAAAATTATAAGATTACATCTATGGTGAATTAGTTCATTTATTATGTTTACATGAATTTGCTTTGTCACGTGCTTAAGCCTCTGCCTAACATGTTTATGTTCTTTTTGAGATAATGGTAGGATAAAAAATTGCAGTCTTGTTTACACTATTTAAATGTTTTACTAGATCTATTTTTTATTTTCCTCAAAAATTGTTATAACTCTTTTCTTTTAGTTTAATAGTAGATTAATTCTTGCAAATTCAAGAAAAACAACACAAAGTAGATGAGTTTGAAAATAAGGAGAAAAAAAAAACTTAACATATTTCAAAACTGACTTGAATTGCATGTTAGTTTTATTTTAATTGTATTAATTTATTCTCTTTCTATTTTTACTCTTCATGGTGATCAACAAACTTTTGTTGTCATAATTTCTTTGCAACCTTTTTTTTTTCCTTTTAATCATAAAATTTGTAATCTCTCTTTCTTAAATTGATTTTGTGCCTTGCTCTCTTTTCATATATTACCCTTTCTAAAATGGTTGTGATCTGTTCTAAGAACTATTTTTGTTTTCTTTTTTTTATTATTATTATTGTTTCATTTTTTTTTTAGGTATTTTGTTGGTAACATGTATAGGGTCTGAAACTTATTTCTATAAATTATTGGAGGCTGTCTTTGAGTAAATTTTCAATATTAATCATCATAAAACAGTAAGATAATACAAATTCTTGTCTAAACAATTGTTAGCAAAAACAATAGCTAGTTAAAAAAATTGAAGTGACGCAAAGAGACTAGAAATATAATTTTTAGACTAGTATATGCTATTATAGTACTCAACTTTCTCATAGAATAGCTAGTTACCAAGTCTAGAAACTAAAAAAATGTCTTGCTTCCAATTTTATTATACTTATTTTACATGAAATTTTCACTGTTGTATTATGTAAGACAATATTGTGGTAAAATTCTTGGTAAAGAATGTTCTTTGTGATTTGTCTTAATCTTATTGTGGTAATTTTTATTGCTTAACACGAGGGCTACATGATACATTTTGCCTTAGTTAGGATGTTGATCATTGCATTGAACATGAAGATAATTAATTGTGAATTATTTTCTTGTTTCGGTACAAGTTTCCTCGGTGTTTTACTTATAAGCAGTTTCAATTTACATGGAAGTGAATAGGATATTTCTCTCTTTCCTTATGATATACCAATTATGAATTGTTTATGTCTTTCATTTTTTTTTTCTTTTTTGTTTCTCTGCATCCTTTATTTTCACGTTGGCACATTTTGTTTTTTGTCATGACACAGTTTAAAATGTTGATCAGTTCTTTATAATTTTCTTTGGATAGGACAATTCATCTTTTGTCATGCCATAAAATCCACAATCCGAGAACGTGGGGACTAAACCCACAAATCAACCACAAATAACAATACATCAATAATAATTAGAGCAGAAGCAACAAATAACAATGATATTCAACGTTAGCACACCCAATGGTCTAATATTTGCTGCAAAAGGGCTACAAAATGCTACAAAACTATATGCCCCAAGTCAGGCCCAAAGTCAACATCCAAAGCAAAATTACATGAAATGAAGGTAACACAAATCATGACTAGCTATTCTATCACACAGGTTTATAGCGAACATCAATCCCTACAAGATCAGTTGTAGGGGATGAGTACTAACCCACGTGCACTCAAAAATAAGAATATAGGGATAAGTTTCTTAATCATGCAAGGCAAACAGCACTTAATGAACTTTAAATTAAGTAAAACTCTCTTTTAATAATATCACAATAATATCACAATGCCCACATTCATCATATTATTCTAAATTAAACAACTACTTAACCAAGATCCCACAATCTCATGCTAACCATCACCTCAATCACATCTCAGTATATATATGTATTTATACATGAATATCATACTATAGGTCAAGTACTCTATAAGATTAGTCTGTGACCACAGAACTAAACCTAAAATAATTCCAAGCTTGAGCCATAGGATATAACTAGTCCTGCAATCCTAAATATACTCCTCAAATCCCCAAGTCGAAGCTATAGCGAACAAGTAGTGCCACAGTCTCAGGTGTACTTATCAATCCCTAGACCTAAGTTGTGGGTACAATTGGTTCCACAATTCCAAATGTACTCATAGTCTTGGTCTCACGGTCCTGGTACTAATATACGCTAGTGCAAGTCTTATATTCACTTTGTAGGTTTCTAGCCTACAAGTTATGCTATATCATCCTATGTAGGATTCGGGGCTTTTGACCCTTGAACTCTAGAACCCACTCTTTTAGTATCCTCTATGACCTCAACATGAGAAATTAAAATAAATTCATATTCTTTTAATAACACACATCATACGTAAGATTCTTCCTAAATTAGGTTCCTTATGCTTATCCTGTAATTTATAAGTTTTATGAAATATAATATCCTTTGGGCCTAAGTTTCATTTTACCCAATGCATGTATGTGTCTAAACAAATAAATAATTCACACACAAACTCTTAATATGCATAATTAAAGAACATATGATAAAACAATTTTGAGAACTCAAATGACTTTAATAAATTATAACAAAGGTCTAAAATAATTCATAACAATTTAATATAAAAAGTATTTCAAAAATTTAGAGTTGAAAAAAAAAAAAACAGTGGACCTCGCAACTTGGACGCAAGCAGCCCGAAGCTTGGAATCATTTACAATATACCTCGCAGCTTGGACGCAGGTAGCTGAAGGCTTCAAGCCCTTAACAGAATACCTTGCAACTTGGGCACAAAGCAGCCCGAAGCTTTGAGCATACTAGATTTCAACTTTTACAAAAATTCCAAAATGCCTCTCAGCTTGCTTGCAGCTAGCCTGAAGCTTCAGCCTTCATTTTTCAAAAAATTAATCAAGTTTAAAATATAAACGAAATTTCTTTAAACACCAAACTTATGAATCTTCTTCATCAAAACATGTGTAAGAAAATCCCTTTTTTAACCAAAAACAAAGCATGGATATTTGAATTACCTAGTTATTCAATTATAAAGCCAAAATATATATCAAATCAAAGCATGTATCACACATACATCCTCAAACTTGTCTAAAGCATAGGTTTTTAACATATTATCATTTTCTTTGCAACATCTCAGATTGAATCTCAAATTTTCATATAGCATATTCAAAGGAAAACATAACTCATGTACATTCAAACAGACATAATTGTTACAACAAATTAAGAAAAATAATCTTATATGCTAGCCACACCTACCTCATTACACATGTAGATAATCAGTGTATAAAAGTGTTACTACTAACTCAAGTTGGCTGTTTCTATAATCCCTCATACGAACTTGCTCTGAGCTATACACAGATTTGACATGAACACCTCTGAAAATCACAGGAGGATCCCTTATTTTTCTTCTTTATACAATCTTGCAAGAATGGCATAAAGGCTCTTCTCTCTCCCCCCCTCTCTCTCTCTCTCTCGAGATCAAATGTTGGGGGAAAAATCTGAAGACTAAGTGCGAAGGGGTTTATATAAACAAACTAAATTTCCCCCACTCTCACACGCAGATACATGAACCTCTCATAGCTCTTCCATCAAAACCCACCCCAAGCTTCTCACAGAACCCATGTTTTTGAATTTCCATCGGCCAACTTTTGGCCTCCCCTACACTATATTAACTCCTTGTCGCACACTCAACCAATAGGCATGAACCTCCCCTTCATCTTACCAAAACACATACACCTCTTCTCTCACCCAATGAAAAACACACAGCCTTATATATATATATATATATATATATACACACACAAACATATCATAATATATAAATACAACCTATTCTTACACATGCTACATAGATTAAATGAACATGTCACTGCTAATTAATTTAAAATAAAATTCCATTTTCACATAATAATGAAATGAAATTTGAATTTATATATATTAAATTTAAAATAACTTAGGTACCAAAATAAAGGTCTTTACACCTTTATTACCTATTGACTCTAGATTCTTCATTGGAAGTTAGATCAAGAAATTTTACTTATCTCACTTTTCTCTATCAATATCACAGCTTATTTAAATATTATTGAGTGTGTATGGATCAAAAGTAAAAAAACAATGCATTCAAGTATTCAACGTTATAACAGTCTATGTGAACTCACCATACCTCACTATACTTCTCCATACTGGGATGACAATATATGATTTATTGGGTGACTTTGCTGAGCATGTTGGGATGAAAAGTAAAAGAATAATGCATTCAACATTATAACAATGTTTTTATGAACTCACCATACTTTCTCGAAGCTGCGCATGACAATCAACATTATAATCAACATTATGAAAGAATTAAATATTTTTTAAATGCTACGTACCTCATTTTACAGCATCAATTCGATTCAGCTAATAAAAGTGTAAGTTAACTCTCTAGTTATTGTTTTCTTGTAGGAATAAATACGATGACAAGAGGGTCAAGGAGACATGCATTAATTACTTTTTTTTTCCCTCCTAATGTAACGATATAACAATAGTAGCTCATTCATCTATTTTAAATTTTATATCTAGTAATAGTCTTTGTTAAGTAGTATTTGTGAAGCAAGAATTTCATCTTATGCTTATGGTTCTCATTTTATGCATGAAATATTAAAGCTTTATATATATATATATATAAAGTCAACCTCACGTTTAAAGTATAAAACGCTTTGGCTGGTCAATCTCTAGAACCCAGCACGTGCCTCTTCCATTATGTATAAATATACATTGGGCATATTCAATACTGGAAGCCTGAGGGACACTAAGAAGAAAGATCTAAAGCTGTATCATTTATAAAAGAAAAAAATAACACAAACCTATGGAAAACATATATATATTAAACTAAATAAGTTCACAATTTAACAATTAATGTCAGGTACTCAATATGTGACAAATTATATAGTTCAAATGTACATGCATCTGCAGGAGGTAATGAACAATTTCTTGAGATTCAACTATTGAAATATGAGAAATTTGAAATGTACTCCTTTCAGGAAGTTTTTGGCAACCACGATCCTGCTCGGAGAATGTGCAACTTCAAGAAACTGATATGTTGGCCCTTTTCCCTTATGAACTCACAGATGCACCTATCATCTGACATTAGGTGATTCCGCTTAGAAAAATGCCGCCACCCTATCGACAGCCATGTCCGGCCATCCTTCCACCGCACCACATTTGATTGCCATTTCCTCCCTTCTTCATCATGAAGGAATAACTTTGCTGGAAATTTAAGGTTATGTTCTTTGATAACATCTCTAGGAACATACTGCAATAAGTGGAAATGAAGGATAAATTAATACATTGATGAAAATTATTAATTCGCACATATAGAAGCTAGCCCTTTCCATTTTAACTAGCTAGAAAATTTTATGGTGCCGGTTTGGTAATGTTTTTAGTTTTCTTTTTTCTTATATGTTTTTATTTTTTTCTTATGTTTTCCTATAAGAAAAAATAAAAAATGTGTTTGTTATTTACAAATGAAGTAAAAATAAAATTAAAAAGAATATGATAGAAATATTATGAACTAGGAAGACTGATAATTGAAGTGACAGTTGATAGAATTAGTGGATGGGTAATGTTGGAGAGTGACGACTGTAGTGGTAGGGAATGGCAGTCAAGGTGGTTGGAAGCAACTTGCCAAGGTAGCCTAATGGTTTTTGGGACCAATCGTAAATTCGAAAGTTTTGAGTTTGAATTCTGCTGATTACTACCCTGTCTTGTCTGGTGCTTAGCTTTTGCGGGTGGGTTCAAACACTCTCGGTTTACCCATTCATTACGCGGTTCATTGAGGGTTACAATAAATTAGTGCGAGTTTTGAATTACCAAAAAAAAGGTAGTTGGAAGCAATGATGGTGGCGGTAGTCAGGAGTGGTGTTTGTGGTGGCGGCAGGGTGAGAAGTGCTGGAGATGAACGTTAAGTAATTGCAGTGTGTAATTGTGATAATATGGAGTGATGTGATTTATGGTAATTGGTGTCAAAAATGAAAGTAATATTTTGAAAACAAGTGAAAACACTTTTTTTTTATTTTCATAATTTTTTAAATATTTTACAACTATTTTACAAAATATGAAAACAAAAATGTTACCAAAATTTGTAAAACAAACACAAGAAAATAGGAAATAAAAACATTATGAAATGGGACAGACAATGGAGTATGCACAAGTCCGTGGAAAAATCTAAGTAATTAATTAATACTGCCATTTATATCAACAAAATATATGAATGGAACTAGTGTAGTGTAATGAAATAAACAAATATATGGTGAAGCCCAGATTCAGGACAAAGATACAAACTCAAAAATTTAGTGCATGCATGCTACTTATTATTAGCTTGGACAAGGTTTTAGGGGTGTTAAGTTCTGCAAAAGATTGATTTATGATTTTTCTTTTTATTGTCTATTTATCATTATCAAATTATTAGAGATGAGTTCATATTTCAGATGATTACTAACACAAGTCTTACCAATTCCTTCCTCCTCTTTGCTTGAAACCTAGCGACAAAGTAAGGATTTTTTGGTGGGGAAATAATTCCATATTTGAAAATATCCTCATCCTCATCCTCATCATCTTCACCCTTGCCATATCTTTTGCTTCCACCTTCAACATTGGGAGCAGCTTTTCCCTTACAATCTGCATCTAAAATCAAGTAAACCCGTTCATTAGATATATATACACATTGATCAAAGAAAAAAAAATCCCACCTAAGGAAAATCATATATATAAAAAACTCACACTTATAGTTAATATCATTTTCCTTTGCTTTCTTTATTACTTCAATTTCCTCCTCCTCGGATTTCTCATCCTCATTACTGTCATTGTTCTTCCAATCATCAGTGTCATCATTGCCTTCCATCTTGCGTTCCTCCTCTACATCCCGCTTCTCCTCCTCCTCCTCTTCTTCTTCTTCTTCTTCTTCTTCTTTTTTCTCCTCATCCTCCTCCTTTTCTTCTTTCTCTTCTTTCTCCTCCTCCTTTTCTAGAAAGCATTCCTTCTCGCAAGTCGTTGCTCCAAACAATTTGAGATTGAAAACACCACCGCCATCATAATCAAATGTCAAGAAGTCTCCAAGTTCAAGAGAGTTTTCTTTAACAAAATTTGCCCAACCGCTGCTAAAATACATCTCATTTCCAACTTTGATAACCTCCACTGACCAAAGTCTTCCATCACTATTTTTTAGAAAAGCTTGGCCTAGTATTGTTTTTGTTCCTTTTAAATGTTCAACAAAGGCGGTGGGAATAAGCTACAAAAAAAAATAAATAAATAAAAGAAAAAGGGGGTTATAAATTATGAATCGCAAAAAATGTACAGTCAATGAAAACTAAAATTACTTGAGAAAAAGATTTAGCACGTTATAATTATCTGTACCCACATAATGTTTTCCTTTGCATTTGTTATTTGTGCCATTTTAGGTAGTTCAAACTATAAGTTCGTGTTCCTTTTTTTTTTGGGGGGGGGGGGGAGGGGGTTTACACTTATTCCAAGCATATTTCTCAGCTAAATGTGATAAATAATGTTTACTTATTTACCTAGCCAAAAAAAAAAAAAATTGTATGTTTGTTCTTGTTATGTTTTGGCTTTGTATTATTGTTGTCTTTTCTTTCTTCTTCTTTTCTTTTTCCTCACCTTAGACCTTACTATCGTTCTAATATTATTCTTTTCAAATTTTATGTGCCAGAACAATTTGACATTTTCACAATTAAACCAAAAAAAAAAAAAAAAACTCAAAATTTATGAGATCAACGGGTCTTTTAAAGTAACCATTTCAAAGCCACATTTCTTATGGAATTTCCGCCTTAAAAACCTATGAAACAAAATTGGTCATACCAATTTATTTAGCCAAAAAGGAAAAAAAATAAAATTTTTTCTCTAAATTTTTACTCATAACACTGTAAAGTGCCAAATGTTTCTTCAAGAGATAATAATAAGTTCACAGAAATGAGACCCCCCCCCCCCCCAAAAAAAAAAAAAAGACAGAAGAAGATGTAAGTGGGAGAAGCTAGTTGATATATACCAATCTCTCGGAACTGGTGGATGGCAAGAAGACCTTGAAGAAGCCGGGGACCTCCATATTCTGTCTTGAAAATATTACCTCGAATCCACCTATATATTCACAAGTCAAATAATGAGCTAAATGAAAAACTCCTATTCAGTATAGAAAATTATCAGAGTAGATAAAAAGAGTTCAAAGTAAAGAGAAGCTGAGTCGTGAAAAGGGCAAAAACTCAGTGACATTTAGTTTACTTTTTTATTTTTTATTTTTATTTTATGTGTTAAAAATTTTAAAGCGGAGAAAGAGAAAGTACTCTATTTTTCTTATTTTAAAATTTTTTTTGTTTTTGTTAAGAACTCTCAAAATGAATTTTTGTCATTTTTCATTTTATGTGTAAAGTCATTTTCTATTTTTAAAAATAAATTTTAAAAACACAAATAACCAAATGAGATTTGAACTGTTTTCCTTATTTTAAAAAGTACAAAATAAAAAAAAAACTTAAAATAAAAAATAAAAAATAAAAATTAAAAATAAACCAAATGACACCTTACTATTTGTAAGTTAAACTGTTGATTAAATATTTCCCAGTTACTTATTTCTCCATTTCAGAAGTCTCACAAATTTGATTCCAAACAACTATTTTTTTTAATATATATATATATATAATTGTTTTCCTAATACGTAAAGTTAATTTAAGTTAGAATCATTTTAAGTTGTTATTGGGTAACACTGCCGAAATTGTCTTTTCACACCAAGCCACACTTTCATAGACTTGGCCGCTCTTTTAAGATTTTAATGAGGTGTTTTAAAAATAGTAAAAATAAATAGATATTTTTAATGCAATCTTAAAAACATGCAATAGTATTAGCGAAGATTTTTTTTTAAAATATTATTAGAGTTCGTTTGGCAACTCAAAAACTAGTAAAAAAAATACTTGTAACTTTTGGTACATTTGGTAAAAATATAAGTTTTTCTACTTGTTTGATTTGTTACAGTAAAAAGTAAAATAAAAAGTTACCATTTTTTGATTTGCTACAGTAAAAAAATACCAAACACACAAAAAGTTACATTTTTTTGATTTGTTATAATAAAAAATTTACCAAACACCCAAAAATTGTAAAAAAATACTAAAATATACACTTTGTTTAACCAAACAAACAAAAAAATGTAAAAAAATACACACACACAAACTATCAAAAGTTAAACTTTTTTTCTTTTTTTAACTGCCAAACGCCCTCTCAGTCAAGGCTAACAGTGTCCTTTTTTTTTTCCATCCTTTTTTTTTGTAGTGATAGAGGAAGTGGGGGCCGTTTGTTGGAAATGAGGTCAACAGTAAATGAAGAGTGAGTGAAGACAGAGGCATAGTTTTGGGAAATTTGGAATTATTAAGATAGAGAACTAGAATTTGTAATTTGATGCGTCATTAAAGTGCATGGTCTCATATTGTGCTGAACAAGCCCTCTTGGGGATTGGTGGGCCCATCCATTTATCTCGAATTTTTCCCAGTGCATTATCTTTGCAATTGTCATTTAGCCATTTAAGAAAGTATTTAATTGATAAAAGTTTGATAAAAAATATAATAAAAGTATAAAAATTTAATGTAAAAATGATATATGATAAAATCTAATTAGGAAAAAATATAAAAGATTGATAAAAATTAATAAAAATTAATTAATTTTGACTAACTAAACACCTCTTAAATCTTAATAAACATAGATACAAATACTAATTAGTAATATTGTTATAATAATAATACCACGGATATAATTAAGAGGAATACAGTAAATAATATATAAATATAATATTTATAAAATATATAATTCAAACATGTTTTAAATATATGCATTGGTTCTGAGTTTTATGGGATAATTTCGGACAAACTTATTTATTTATTTGGCCGGGGGGGGTGGATTTGTGTGAGCCACCGTCCAAAGAACTTGTGATCCTATGAACTTGACCCCTTAATTTACATACTATGCAAGAATTAGAAGACTCTTTTGACTGTGAATAGATTGCCAACCCAATAAAATATGAACGTAACACAAATATATTCAGATCAGATTGAACACAAATTTCATTTCATTTCAATCTTTCCTCCATTTTCTTGGCAACCAAACAGCGGACTCAAGAAGCAGCCTTAGGAATTCAGTATCAAACTATCCATCAAGATCCGGCCAAATACCCACAATAAACAAAACAGATCTAGGAACCAGCAACGCCGCAGAAATCATATACGATAACATATGCTTATACAGTGTACACACAAATTCACATATACATAAAAATATATATCTGTATATATAAGTTTGCAGCACTCCCATGTGGACATACCAAGTACTGGAAGGAGGAGAGAGAAAAAAAAAATAGCAGCAGACGGAGAGAGATCCTTCTAATAGAAACATTCGCAACTACCCATTCTCTTCAAAATCTCGGTGCTTGAAATATATATATAATTTTGCAGCACTAACCCCAAACCCCCCCCCCCCCGGGGGAAAAAAATAAATAAATAACAGCAGATTCTCAACTACCCATTCTCTTTCAGAGTTTCTGTGCTTGAAAAAAAAAATTTTCCGACCGGAAGTATCTCTACAACATTCAGATCAACAATATAATATATCCACCTTAAAATCCTATGAGGTTTGGTGATACACCAGAAAAGGAAAAAACGAAGACTTTTTTTCACAAAACCCAAGTGTCAATGATGAGAGATAAATCTACATAGAAATGAGACGAAAATTGCATGTTCGAGCATATGAATTAGACCCAAATCATCAAGTATAAAAAAAACAGTGTAATTTAGATAAGTTTTGTTGATACCGTTCTCTCTCACTGAACTGCTAAAAGTCCACCTGGGTCTTGCAAGCTTGCGTCAAACCCAAAGACAAGCCGAAGGAAGAGTTTCTGAGAAAATTTTTGAGAGAAAAACAAAGTCGTCGAAAAGAGAAATTTTTTTTTTTTTACAAGAGAAACAAAGCTCGAAAACATGGAAGACTCTGAAGAAAATGGCGAATATCAACATCGATCCACCACAAGTTGGCTAGGTGTTAAACTAGAGACTACGTGGGGCCACAAGCCCAACTCCCAAGATTAGCGCGTCCATCACATCGTCCACTCAACATGCGGGTTGCTCTTCCCCTATATATACTCTCACAGCCCACTTTATTTTTTTTATTTTTTATTTTTATGCGTTTTATATTTTAAAATAAAAAAATAAAAAGTAATATATTTTTTTATTATGATATTTTCTTATTTGGGGTTAAAAGCGCACAAAATAAATTTTTATCATTTTTTATTTTATGTGTAAATTAATTTTTTTTAAATAATTTTTAAAATACAAATAACCAAATACGTTTTGAACTATTTTTCTTGTTTTTAAAAGAGTAAATTCAAAAATGAATTCAAAATAAAAAATAAAAACAAAAACATAAAAAAATAAAAATAAATTAAATGTCACCTCAATTAATCAAATTACACAATTACTTATATTTTTTTTTTACATATATTTTGTATACTTATAATATCATACTCTTATACAACTCAATTTAAGATATAATTATAATATCATAAATTATTTTTATTTTATAATAGATTTTTAAATATATATAAAAGATAATTTACCAAATTTTCTTAAATATTTTAATGATTAGACGAACAATTACAGTCTAAGTTTTAAAAAAAAAAAATTCACTTACACATATGAATGACCTAACTATGATAAAATTTTCTAATTCTAAATTTAAAAAATATATATTTTTATTATAAAAATTCAAATTAAGTTTTTAAAAGAAAAATATTTATTATTTGTCTGATAAATTTATCTATATATTTAAAAGTTAATTTTTTCAGTTCATGAATTTCTCTAATTAGATTTTTTTTTTTTTTTTGGTAATCTTATTTTTTTTATGTACATGAATGACAAGAAAAAAGTCATAGATTCTATTTTGAATTTAGATTTAGTGAGAAAATCAGTGGTAGTAAAGAACAATTAAAAATTTAAATTTACAGGTGGTCTTATTTTCATATTGCAAGTTCTATGTAAGAAAAAATAATTTGAAAGATTAAAAGAAATATTCATTTATATTTTTAGAAGTCATGTAAAAAGAAATTTTAATTTACTTTATAACTAAATCAAATAAGAAAATAACTTATTTCATTTCAAATTATTTATAAACTTTTTTCATTTTCAATTTCTATTGTCTTGATATTTATTTATATTTTTACAAATTTTTTATAAATTATTTATTTTAACATTTACCAAGCTCACATTTTACTTCGTTTCATTATTTTTAAGATATATTACTAGTTCATTAGAATTAAAAGCATGGTATAGAAATTTGCCAAATGATTCGAAAATGACGACAAAAGTTAAAATGATAAAAGTTTGTAAACAAAAAGAAGGAAAATGATTAATTTTTTATTTGATTAAAATATAAAATAAAATAAATAAAATTTATTTTTAGATAATTATTAAAAATGTAAATGTGGACAAAAAATATTTTAGTCCTTAAAGATAGTTTTTTTTTTTTTCTAAATTTCTAGGTATAAGGTTTTTTGTTCAAATTTGTAAATATTCTTTTTATTAATGACAATTATGATATTTTAATTAGGTATAAGAATAATTAGTTAAGAAATAATTTTTTAATTTTATTTAATAAAAATAAAATATAAAAACTATTTCTAAAATGTAAATAAACTCACCTTATTATTTATTATTTATTTCATTCTTTGAACTTTCGTAACGGTTTCTCCAATAGTGTTAGTGGCTCCGTTGGATAGTAAATAAAATAAAATAAAATCTTATAAATTTTTATAAATACAAATTATGAGACAGTAAAATTTAAATTTTTTATTTATTACATAAATTACGAAATATTTACTTTTACAATTTTATTTTATTTTATATATTTTTATACAACTCCAAACTCCAAACACACGCAGTATAAAATTTGGAACACTGGCTATGCCTACGACTATGACTCTGACAAAGGCCACGGAACGGAAATAGGGGCTTGGCCTATACTCAAGTAGATGAACATGTGGAAGAAAAAATCCATTCATGGGCAATTACCCGTGGAACTTTTTTCTTTTTCCTCTATAAAGGGTGCGTTGAAGTGGAAAATTTAATATGAATTAATAAAAATTATAACTTCGTAATTCCAATCAGATGAAAGAATAAAAATTTTATACAATTTTATGTAAATTTTTAGTAAAATACTATGCTTCAAATAAAACCTAAAATTTAGTAATCCCTAATAATAATGGGTAATAAATGGATGGAGTCCACCGACCCCAAAGAGAATTTGAAATGACACATTAAGGGTAAATTTAGAATGATAAAAAATGAGATAAAATATGGTTTTAGAAAATTTTTTGTATTTGGTACACACATTTCAAACTGTATTTTTTGGATATGAATAATAAAATTTTCGTTCTGACGAATTAAATTTCCGTTTGTACAGATTCAAAATTTTAGACAGTTATTAATTCATTGCACTACGATCCGTCCAAACGGATTGTAGAAACCGTTTGGACGGAAGTTGACCGTGCGAATCCGTCGGAATGGTTTCTACGACCCTACAGAAAATTGTTAAAATGTGTGTCATTCGGTAGCTTAAGAGCCCATTGTGAGAATGGTGAAAAAATTTTTGCTATTTGATTAACCGAATTTTAATTATCGACTTTTCTTTTCAAAGGTATTAATTTTTTTTTTAATTTTGAAAAGACAGGAATGTGTAAAAATATATAAAGATTTTCAGAAGTTTCAGAGATTTTTACTAAAATTTGGTGTGTCAAATGCACCCTAAATTATAAATTCTATTTTTCTACTTTAAAGCCCATTTGGAGCTATAAAAAATATTCAAAAATTTTTATAAATATTCATAAAACTTTAGCTTTTTACACACGAATTACGAAATTATATTGTTATATCAAATTTTAAAACTCTAAACACATTCCGAATAATTCTAAATTTCCTAAAACTATGACTTTGTCTTCATTCATTGATGACCTCCGTCTCGGCAAACAGGCCCCATTTCCTTCATAGCTCAAACCTACTCTAATATATTATACCTATACAACTTTAATCTAAATAAAATAAATATATAATTGATATATATTTATTTTATTTATATGTCAACAACATAAAATATATTTTTAAATTATTATTTTAGTATAGTTTTGTAATAGGATAAACTGGAGACATGTCAAATGTAACTTGCCTTAGTATTCCATTACTGTATCGTAAATAATATTTTTATTTTTACTATTTTAATATTTTAATAACATGACTCATGACTTCAATATATACTATATTAATTAAAATAATTTCACTTATTAAATATTTAGGACATCTGAAATGATCATAAATTTTTATTAGGTTTGAGTATTGAGAAAAAAAAAAGGGTCACTATCTAAATAATGGAAAATCGGATGAATTGGACGGATATTTTGGTTGTTTTTTAATTAGTTATTGCATATGTTTCTTCATTCCCCTTATCTTTATTAATTTTTGTTCCATCCTTCTCTCTTCTTATTCTCTTAGTTTCATATTTATTAATTTTATGACAAAAATAAGAAGAGAAGTCTGATTATATTATTTTAAACTTAATACTTTTCATAAGATGTTTTATTTAAATAATGTATAAGTTTATACAGAAACATTGATTAAGGGGGAATTCACAATTTCACATATTAAGGGGAGTTTATCTTGATCAAGTTTAAATATTAGGAAATGTTGTAATTTTTTAAATTATATATAGAAGTATTGTTTTGTTGCAAAATTGTCAAAGTGAGAGATTGTTAGGTTTGTATTTATATTTAACAAATTAGTAAACAAAATAATTATTCCAAACTCATACTTTTGAACATTTGGCTAAAGTGTCAAAGATACAAGTTTGAAAGTTTTTCAGCGAGTGACGGAATCAGTTTTAAAAAATAGCTATTTTTTTTTTTTTACTATTTTTAAAGGTTTCCAAAACTACTATTATATATAGGGGCCTTGTTTTAAGGTTTATGAAGACACAAAATAAGACTTTAAAGCTTCCTATATTGACTCAAGTGTCCTCTCTTCCCTACTCAGCCAAAAACTCCGCATTTTAATGATTCTTGATTTTCGAAAAATTGAAGATTAGTCTTTTCATTAGTAAAAGTGTATCAGAGACTTGAGGCAATTGAAAATCTTGAAATTGTAAACTTTATAACCCCACTTATATAATAAAAGAAGTTTGTCTACTCTTTCATTTAGAATTCGTGATTTTTCTAAATTTGAGTTTTTACATTGAATTCTTGTATCTTTTTAATTTTTTATTTGTGATTGTGTAATTAATCTTTTGATACTGTGCTTAACTATTGTTTCACTATTATATTTTAGAAATGATTTTCAATTTCATATTAGAACATAAATATTAATAAAAATATATAAGTTCAGTTAAATTTAATTATAAAAGTGATCAAAATTAATTGATTTTTTTGGTGGTTAAAGTAAATTTATTTAATAAAGGCGAAAAGGACCAAATTACTACATTTTATAAAAGTAAAAAAAAAAAAAAAAAAAAGGAAGTCCACAAGGTTTTTGGACAGTGGCTCACACAATCCAAAACGAAATATACATATATATATATATATATATATCTGGAATTATCCTATAAAACTCTGAACCAATGTATATGTAAACCATGTTTGGTTGGTCAAAAATTATCAAAATTTATAAAACGCATAAATATTTATCTACTTTTATCAATTTTTGTCATTTTTGATTTTCGTGTATTTACTTTCAAAATTTAAATTTTACAAATTTTTACAAAAAAATTATAAAATGTTGCAAAAAGTTTATACCTTATCCAATTTTTTTAACATTTGTCAGTTTTCTGGTACGATTTCTAACCAAAACCATTGGAACGTTCTATTTTTTACCATTCCAATGAGTTTTTTTTTGTAGATTTTGATTAATTTCCTAAACACCAAAAAGTGATTGACACAGCTCGCTTTTTTTTAATTTTTTTTATACTTTTTCCAATCATCAAACGGTCCATAGTCAAAACATGTTTGAATTATATATTTTATAAATATTATATTCATATATTTTTTATAAATTATTTATTGTATTCCTTTTATGTCACATTTACTATTATTATTATTATTATTATTATTAAATTATCATAACCATACTATGTTTATTAAGATTTAAATGATTAAATGACAATTACAAAGATGAAGCAAAAATACTACATTTGTAACAATTGTTTTTCCAACATTCCAAAAATGACATTATTTTGCACCAAAAAAAATAGGAGGTTTCAGTGAAGAGCTGTTACTTCCACTCCCAAGATTCGACGCAGAGCTAATAAGAGAGAGAGAATGGCTAATAAGAGAGAGAAACAGATCGGGTTTGAGCTCAGAAAAATGTTTCACATATGGGACTTTTTTGTTTCTTATTTTTTCCAAAACAACGTCGTTTTGGAATGTTAGAAAAAAATAGTTGTAAACTTAGGGGTATTTGATAACAAAATTTTTAGTAAAAAATTATTAACTTTTTATTTTTGAGTGTTTGATAAATCATAAATTTTTGTCATTTTTTTACTTTATTACAGTAACTTTTCAACTTAAAAATTACCAAAATGTGCTAAAAATAATTAAAAGTTACTTAAAATTACTAAAAATACCAAAAATTATCAAAAATTATAAAAAGTTACTAAAAAATATTACTTACTTCACTAAACACATCAAAAATTACAATTAATAATTTTTAACAAAAAAATATCAAAAAATATTAAAAATTATACTTCCAAACCCTCTTTGCATTTCCCAAGATAAAGTGCACAGAGGATGTTGACATAAATGGATGGGGCCCATCAATCCCCGCTTTAAAATTATCATAATCATATTCCTAATTAGTATTCGCATCTAAAGCAATATTCCTAATTAGTATTTGTATTTATATTTATTAAGATTTAAATGATTAAATGACAATTACAAAGATGGAAGTGCACTAAAGAAAACTTCGACATAAATAGTTGGGGGCACCAGTCGCTCTTTAAAATTACCATAACCATATTCCTAACTAGTATTTGTATATATATTTATTAAGATTTAAATGGTTAAATGACAATTACAAAGATGGAAGTGCATTAAAGAAAATTCGACATAAATGGATGGGGCCCACCAATCTTGGAGAGGCTTTGCGTAACCCAATCTGAGACAATGCGGTTTAATGACGCATCATGGGTTAAGGGGGTTGTAGTGAATAAATTTATTACGGAATTACAGTGAAAAATAAATGGTTGAGATTTATTTATACTTAATCAAATGGTTATAATTTATTTTAATTAAATTTATTTTTAAAATAAAAATAAAAGTTTAAAAATTTTGATTGGAGCATAATTAATATAAAATATTAAAAATTACGTGTCATTAAAGTGTAAAGAAATTTTAACTGTTCATTTTTTCATTACAATCCTTATAATAAATTTTTTTACTGTAACCTCCTTGAACCCATTCTATTTCTCTGTCTTAATAATTTCAAATTTCCTAAAACGATGCCTCTGTCTTCACTCGCTCCTGCAGTCACTGTTGACCTCAGTCTCCACAAACGGGGCCCTATAGTTTCCCTAAATTATAGAGCTAGCTTCCCCCATGTCACGGTACATTTTTTTGGTAGATTACATTTATCTCTCCCTTAACATTGAAATAATTACAATTAGTACCCATAACATTTAAAAGTTACACTTATCTCCTTTATTTTAAAATATTATTAATATTAACTCCTTTCAATAAAATTAGTGGTTAAAACTTAACAAAAAAATATTAAAATAATTAAAATTTTAAGTGTTTTTTCTATTTTATCCCTAATTCTCTCATATTTTTTTGTTAGTTTTCTTTATAAAAATCTCAAAAAATAAGTTAAAAATAAGTAGAAATAAAAAAATTTAAGAATTTTTGTTAAAAAAAAAAAAACTATCAAGATGTGAGGAAAGGAAGGATAAAATAAGATAAACACTTAAAATTTTTGATTAGTTTGATATTTTATATTAAGTTTTAATGATTGATTTTGTCAAAATGTGATCAATATTAATAATATTTCAAAATAAGGGATGCAAGTGTAACTTTTAAATATTATAAGTATTAAATGTAATTATTCAAATGTTAAGAGAATGTAGGTATAATTTACCTCTCTTTTTTTTCCCCTTCTCTCTCTTTTGGTGGGTTGTTTGTGGGGTTGGTGTAGGTGGGTGGGGGGGGTGATTGGGAAAATTTATAGGACTTGAATCTAATGTAAGTATTTTATATGTTACTTGCAAATAAACTTATTTACAATCGTTTAAGATAAATGAATAAATTTAAGTATATTTTTTTAGGTTTGAGTAAAGATAAATTTAGCTCAATAAGGTTCAAAAATATCCTCATTTATTATTTATGAACATGTTAATAATTAAATTAGGTAATATTGCTTCCATTTTTTTTTTTTACTTATATTTTCTTTTTAATAAGTTAAATTAGTTATATGTTATTTGATGAGTTTGAAAAACTTATTTATTTGTTAATTTTGTTCATTAGTAAGCTTGTGAGTTGTGAACAAGCTCAATTGTATATTCAAAGAGAGGTTCACGCCCTCTCAAACTCGTTAATAAATTTAACAAATAAATTTGAACATAATATTTCGAACTTAAACTTAAACGTAATATTTCAAACTTGTTCAAAATTCAACTTAGAATTAAGCTTATAATGAACTTAACAAACAAGGTATAGTACGTATATTGATACTTGGTTTGACCAAACAAATTATTAACTATTTTTTTTGGTAATTAACAAATTACTAACTATTGTAACCCCAAAACTTGAACCCTAAACTTTTACGAAGTGAGAAGGCGAAGCGACGACTGAGCCAAAGCCCTAGGTCCACGCCATCGCTTTCTATTCCAAAGTAAAATGTAGAAAGCTCCACGTTATCCACACATGCATTTCGAAGGAAAATTTAGGAAGCTCCAAGCCTTCCATGCATGCTAAAGAAAACACGCCATTACACAAAAATAAAATTATTAAAGAAAAAAACAAATCACACGTGCTAAAAAAGAAACAAGGTATTTATCAACATTAGAATGGAAGCACTCACGTATATATTTGTTTATATATATATATATATATAATTAGAAAGTAAGTTAACAATGAAAACTAAAAATATTAATTTAAAAAAATAAATCTAAATTAAAATCTTTATATATTTTTCTACAGTGATTTACATATTCTACAACTTCATTCATATTTTATACTTTGTCGTCTTCCTCAACTATATAATTCATTCCATTTGCATGTGTACTTGCCAATGACAATTTTGACTCTATTCTACTGACAAAGTGTGGTCCCAATTAGGACAAATTATTTGTGTCTTCACCATGCACTCTCATACATTTGGTCAGCTACCTTCATATATGGTCCTGTCTCATGATCTAATCTATGCATAGTAATCCTCCTCATACTCTATCTCCAAGCAAGCAATTTTCTGTTATATACAATGGTTCATTAGTATTTGAATGGATCGAAAAGGTGCCATAGTAGTGACTGCCACTCTCTCAAAGTTATAAAAAAATATGCAATTTTACTACTGGTATTTGTAAAATAATTTATAAATTAATTATTCATGTATTCCTCCCCCTACAATTTTGACAAATCTTTTATAAAACCTAATAATAATAACAATAAATAGATAAATAAAACTATGCCTGAAGCCAAATTAACTGTAACATATAGAATACCAATTGTATTAATAGTATATGATGAGAGAGATTTCTCAGCTTGATTAAAATGACATAAAAACCCCTCTGTGGCGTTAGGGGAGATCGCATAGGAGGGCGAGCTAACCTTTTGAGTTGTCGAGGTTGGACAAGCTTGGGTTGAGCTACCTAATTTGGACAACAGACCGACCTAGCGCCGAGCTGAGCAGAGCATAATCCCGTGTATGTAAGACTTCTGTAATCGTAATCCCAAAATTCACGCCAAAATTGCCGATTCAGAATCACTCAAAATCAAGTCAGGATTGATACAGATTTCATATTTTCTTCACCCAAATAAGAAAATCTAGGTAAATCAGGGAAGATTTCCAATTTGGTCCCATCTTCAAATTTATAGAAGGTTTTTATAAATTAGAGATGGAACCACCTTCACAGGTCTGCAATTTTTACCCTCTCGTTACTCTATTAAATTGATCGCTCAGTATCATTACGCACTTAAGCATTAGAAAATCTTTGACAGACACCACACTAGTGTTTACGATAGATAGACTCTTATTATTTCTGGCGAATTGAGTTTTTGGAGACCTAGATTGAGGACCACAAAATTTCATCATCATCAATCGGCGCTGTCTATAGGAAACAACGTTTGTTTCGATTTTCATGGTCCAATCCAGGTCCAGCATACAAACTCATTAAAGCCAATCAAGTTCGTCAATAGAGACCTAGAATCAAGAAGATGATAGGATCACTACAATGGAAAGATAGTTCACAAGCATAGCTGCAACATTACAAGCCATCCTGGAGTGTGTTGATCACTTAGCCCCTGTTCCGCTTTCGCCACCGCCGCAATAGGATCCGCCTTCCAATGGTCCAGGTAATGGTGGAGTGGTATATAATGATGGTGACAGAGGGATGGTGGGGAAAACTGAAAGGCGACCTGGAAATAATGCGGAACCCCAACGCCATGGAAGATATCGTCGATAGGACAGGGACCCTATTCACTCCTGCAATGATAGAGTACCCCTTACCCCCGAAGTTCAAGGTGCCTACAGTAGAGCCTTAAGATGACTCAAAGGACCCAGTAGATCACTTAAATACGTACAACTCGATAATGTATCTACATGCAGTTCCTGACGAGATCAAGTGCTGAGCATTGTCTATCACTTTAAAGGGTCCAGCACACGCTTGGTTTAACAAAATTAAGCCCGGGTCCATTGAGATTTCAAGTAGCTCAATAAGCTATTTGCCTCGTACTTTGTGCAGGGCAATGACAGAGGAAACCCTCAATGCATTTGTTGATGGTCAAATAGGGAAGGGATGAATCCCTCACAGAGTATGTCAATCAATTTAATCAGGAAATGCTGAAGATTGATGAGGCTGATGAGAAAGTGGCACTAACGGCTTTTATGAGTGGCCTAAAACCTGGCCGGTTTGCTTTTTCCTTAGCCAAAAAAACCTCCAAAGAACATGGCTCAGCTGCTGTCTAGGGCCTAGAAGCACATAAATGTGGAGGATACAATGAAAGCCCTGAGGGATAATGAGATGACAACCTTTCAGTTAGAGAAAATATGGTGAATGATCCCAAAGAAGATAGAGAATCGGAGACACCCAGAACTTTCGAGTCAAGAGGTTGGACAGGAGATAAGCGAAATAGGTTTAAGAGGTCAGTTAAAGACTTTACTCCTCTAAATTCATGAATAGAGCAGGTGTTTTACGCGATCAGGAATGATCCAGACTTTAGATTGCCAAAAGAGTTGAAAGCCTCGCTTGAATCAAAGAATAGGTCAAATTATTGCCTATACCACAAGGATCATAGGCACAACACAAAGGAGTGCTTTAACTTGAAGAGGCTAATAGAAAAGTTGATCAGGAAAGAGAAATACAACGGGTTTGTTACCGGGTAACAAAAAGATAGGCGATATGGTAAAAGGAGTCCACCTTGGAGGAGCTCGTCTAAGAGAACCCTTGATAGAGAGTAACAGGCTCAACGACCCTTGGGAGAGATCAGGGTCATATCAAGAGGGCTCATATAGGGAGGTGAATCCTTCTTAACTCAGAAGAAGCATGTTAAAAAACTTAGTAAAGATCAAGAAGTGATATCTACTGAATAGCCAATCAAGAGGGTAAAAATAGAATCGGTGCCAATCACTTTTACTGAAGACGAAGTCTCCAAATTGAGCCACCCACACGATGACTCTCTAATCATATCAGCCATTATCACCAACTTCCAGACATAGAGGATCCCAGTAGACAGCGGTAGCTCTACTAATATCTTATATTGGAAGGCGTTTGAGAAGATGGAGATCAGAAAGGAAAAGTTGCGTCTAGTCTACTCGCCGCTGATCGACTTTACAGGAGATTGCGTAGAGTTGATCAGTTCCATCACCCTCCCAGTGACCTTGAAGACCAAACCTGAATAGGCAATGAAAATGGTGAACTTTTTAGTGGTTGACTATCTCTCAACTTACAGTGTAATCCTTGGTAGGGGAGCTCTGAATTAGTTTAGGGTAGTTGCATCGGTCTACCACCTCCACCTTAATTTCCCTATCGAGCGCGGGGTTGGCTACGTGTAGGAAAATCAAAGGGTAGTATTGAATACGAAGAGGCCTTCCAGCAATTGAAACATTATTTGAGGTTAGTTCTTTTGTTTAGCAGGACCACCCCCAGAGAGTAGTTCTACCTTTACTTGGTGATATCTACAATGGCAGTCAACTCAACTTTGGTGCAGGAAAATGATGGGGTACAAAAGCCAGTATACTACACTAGCCGAGTACTTAAAGGGCAAAAGAATGATACCCAAAGATGAAATTACTTGCCTTCGCTCTGGTGACGGCAGCATGAAGGTTGAGGGCATACTTTTAGGCTCACACCATCGTGGTTTTGACTGATCAACCCTTGAGAAACATCCTCCACAAACCGGAAACATCAGGAAGATTGGTTAAGCGGTCAATCGAGCTCAGCCAGTTTGACATCCAATGTAGACCACGACGGGCCATTATAGGGTAGGTAGCAACAAACTTTATTTTAGAATTACAGCTATGATTGATGTTCTGTTTGAAGAAGACGCCTACGTCAACTCAGGGGGCAAACGGGGCAGGTATTATACTGGTCTTTTCTGAAGGTCATAAAATTGAGTATGTTTTGTCTTTCAAAATTTTTCAGCTTCCAACAACAAGGCAGAGTATGAAACCGCTAGCCTTCGGATTACTCAGAGAATAAGGGTGGACCAAGTACTTGTGCGAAGTGACTCCCAGTTGGTGGTCAAGCAGGTGTAAGGAGAATACAAGGCCTGGGACAAAAGTGTGGTAAAGTACTGTCAAGTGGCCAAAAATTTAGCTAAGAAATTTTCTAAGACAACGCTAGAGAGTGTCCTTAGATCAAACAACAAGAAGGCTAATCAACTTGCTAGAATAGCTTCTTTAAAGGAGCAAGACCTAGATGTACCAATAGAGGTACTCAATTCCCCGAGCATCTGAACACCAGAGGTACAGCAAATCAAGGTTGAGGCATTATGGGTTAAACCAATCAAGGATTATTTGGAAAAAGAGCTCCTCCTTAAATATTAGAATGAACGAAGAAAAATGCAATACCGAGCTACAAAGTATATGCTTATCGATGGTGTTCTTTATAGGAGGGGTTACACCATACCATTGCTCCGATTTGCAAATGCAGAAGAGGTAGATTACATTTTAAGGAAAATCTATGAAAGCATCTGCAAAAATCATTCGAGATGGAAGATGTTAGCCAAGAAGGTCCTGCGAGCTGCGTATTACTAGCTGACTATTGAAAAGGATGCTCAAAATATACTAAGAAGATGTGACAAGTGTTAGAGATTCGCTAATGTCTTAAGGCTACCAACTAAGGAGCTAACCTTAATTTAGAGCCCTTGGCCATTTGTCCAATGGGGAATTGACATTGTCGGTCTTTTTCCTTTAAGCAAAGGTCGAAAAAAATTCACCATGGTAGCCATTAATTACCTTATCGAATGGGTTGAGGCTGAGGCTTTGCCAAACATAACGGAGTAAAACATGAAGAAATTATCGTGGAAGGGATCATTTGCAGATTTAGAATTCTAAGGGTTGTGATGACTGACAACGGAAAGCAATTTGGAGGGTGCCTATTCAATGAGCTTTGTGAGCAGTTCAGTATCAACCACCACTACTCATCTCCCGAGCATCCCCAAGCTAATAGCTAAGTGAAAGTGACCAATAGATCCCTTTTGGAGATCATCAAGACCAGGCTTGAGAAGGCAAAAGGGCTATGGGCGGATGAATTACTGAGTTTGGGCCTATAAGATGATTGAGTAGACTCCTACAGGTCACACCTTATTCTCCCTTACCTTCGGCACAAAAATGGTAATCCCAGTTGAGATCTATCTGCCTAGCCCCAGGGTTGAGTTTTACGATCTAGAACCGAATAAGGAGACATTGAAGGCCGACCTAGACTTACTAGAAGAGAAAAGGATACAAATTGCTGTCTAAGTAGCAGCTTACCAGCAAAAATGAAGTAATACATAACAGGAGGCCAAAAGACTTCAAGATTGGAGACTTGGTCCTCAAAAAGGTAAACCAGTCAATAAAAGATGCTTGGAAAGGAAAGCTTAGACCGAGCTGGGAAAGACCCTACATCATAGCTTCCTACAGAAGGAAATGAACCTACTGGCTTAATGACCTTAATGGGAAAACCCTACCTGATCGATAGCATGAAGAACATTTGAAAATTTATTATACTTAAACATTCTTGAGCTTTTTCTTTTTAGACTGAATTCTTTATTTTTGGATGTTTAATAAAGTTTTCACATAAAATTTTTGACATATGCTGTTATTTCTTCTAATGCGACTGGGTTTCATTGATAGATTAGATGGTCCAAGAACGACCAATCAATTAGAAACTGCCTGCTAGGCCAAGAGAGCCTAAGGGGCAAATTGACAGTTCAGTCAGTCCAAGAGCAGCCAACCAATAGAGGAAACCACCCACTAAGCCAAGAGAGCCTAAGGAGTAGATCGATAGCTCGGTCAATCTGAGAATGGCCGACTAAGGGAGGAAATCACCCACTAGGCTAAGAGAACCTAAGGGATAGATCGACTACTCAGTCGATCCAAAAGTGGCTGGAGAAAAAACCTGCTAGGCCAAGAAGTCTAAGAGACAGATTAACGGCTCAGTCCGTCTGAGAGTAGCTGAATGACAGAAGAAATGCTCGTTAGGCTAAGAGGGCCTAAGGAGCAAATTAACAGCTTAGTCGATCTGAGAGTGGTCGATTGAGGTAGAAAAATACCTGCATCAATAGATCGACGAAAGAAGTACCTAGTAAAGCTCAGAAGGCATAAAGAGATCGGTCAATTGAAAAAATAGCTGACTAACCAGAAGCAGTCTACTACATTCTTATAGCCTAAGGGACCCAACAAGACCTACCCTCCCAGAGGAGTGGCTAAGCCTCAATCAAGTTCAGGAAACTTGATCAATTCATTTCAAAAATTTATATAAAAAAAGTTAATAATAATATGAATAAAATGAGATCACAGTATATAAGATGAAATAAAACATTATACTATGACTTAATGGCCAGTTAAGGATTACAAATAGAAGTTCTGAGCAAAGAAAATTTTACAAAGTAGCAAGAGAAAGGGATACAATGAAAGCAAAAAGAACAAAGTTGAGGTAGAATCACTCTTCAGCATGATCGGTCCCATCATTTAGGCGTAGTTCAGATTGGGCCTCAAAATCTCTATCTACGCCAGCCTCGCCCTTTTCACTAGATGGAGAAATGGCCACCCCTCCCATGAAGAAAACTTTAGAAAGGTTAAGGCCAAGCTAAAGTTTGAGGATTTCTTTCTTAGCGTCTTTAAAGCTGTCTTCAAAAACCTCAGCCAGCCAATCATGAGCCTCATCGCTCTCCTTGAAATCTTCAATAGCTTTGGCTTTCTGTTCCTCAACCTGATCTTTGAGGCCTCCAATTTCCGGGCCAGTTCCTCAGCCCTTTGTTTGGCTAGATCCTTCAAGTTTGTTTCAGCAATCAGGGCTAAAGAAAGGCTGTTGGAGCTCTAGAGAGCCTCATCTCTAGCAGTAAGAGCTTGGTCCCGCTCAGCAATAGCAACTTGAACCTCGACATATGCCTTCTCTAATTCCTCCTCCAATAGAGAGATTCGAGTAAAAAGATGCTTATTTTTTATTTTTATTTTTTTTTTGGTTCCCTAAAGGAAACCACAGTTTGTTTCAAGGAACCAAGTCCCAAGCTCGGTTGTGCAGAGCATGGTCTAAAAACATAGATTAAGAGTTAGAAGGGAGAACGGCTAATAAATACCTTGCAAAGAAGGTATTAAGAGTTATAGAATAGCAAGGTTGTGGGTAATGTTTTTGACCAGCTCGGTTGATGAGATCTCCCTCGACTGACTAGATTGATGGGGTGATGATGCCCTCTATCCTCTTGACTACCAGCGTAAAGTCATCCATAATGTTCGTTGGTTTGGATGGCCTAGCGGCTATGTCTGCCTCTAGTTGGGCGCTCAGGAGAGATGGATAACGGAGATTTTCTTGCTCAGGAATGACCAAGTTTAGAGGGAGAACATTTTGGGGGCACTCTTGCAACAGAGTAGAAATGGGATCGTCATTCCTGTTGTCCAAGTCAAGAGACCCCTTCGAAGCTGGTCACTTTCGTCCTCTTTGTGGGCTTGGATTTCGACTCGGAAGACCTCTTGCTCGACCTCTTATATCTTTTTTTGTTGAATTTCATCTCTTTAGCAAATTATTGGAAGTTGGCAATAGAAATGTCAGCATCTACAGTCGAGTGATAAAATATGTTAGCAATATATAAGAAAGGGAAAATAGAGATAATAAAAACTCACTCCTCTCACGTTCAATCTTGAGAGCTTCTAAGCTCGGCTCAAGACCGAGCATATGCACAGCCAAACTCTATGTTGTCACCAAAAAGCTAAAATAGTGATCGGTATAGTTTTGGGCAAGCTTTATCCTCTCTAATTATTCCTCAAACACTTTGAGTTGAGCTTTGATTGGATATGGTAATAATGTGAGTTCAAGATTATACTAGCTAAAGGAAAGGAACACGGTCAAGCTAACCTTCAGCACGGGTAATTAACATACCCTCTTCACTTGGTCAGCCCCAGGCTAAAGGGCAACAGATCATCTTATCTTCCTGTCTCCCACGGACAGAACACCCAACCGTCCTCATACATGAAAAAGAAATGGTCTTTCTAATGCTTGACAAAGGAAGATTAGCCGACCACCAAGTTGAAGTCCTTTACCCGAGCCAAGAAGTAGTACCAACCCCGACCTACCTCAACAGCTCTGTAACAATGAAGGAATTCATCCATCGTGATATGCTTGTTTATGGCGGCCTTCTAAATAACAGCGCAGCTGACCAATATTTTCCAGCTGTTTGGCGTGAGCTAAGCTGGGTTCAAATTTAGCCTAGCCAGTTCTTCTCTCATAGGACATGCTAATGGGAATTGAAGCTCGCTCAATAGGGCGGCCTTATGTATAGTGACAAACTCGAGCATTAAATGAGAACAAGTTGTGTCCTTAAAGCAAGCAACCAATAGGACATATTTTTTGGGGGTTGGAAGGCCTTCAGGAGTTTGCGTTTGGCCTTATCGATTACCAAGTGGATTTCGGCACAATCAAGGTCAAGCTTTCCCCTTCCAGATATGGATGTCTCACTGTGGTAAGAATTAGGATCACCAACAGAAGGCTCAGGGTCACGAGCAGAAGAAGGGCTAGGGGCATGGACTCCCATTTAGGGAAGGTTATCTATAAAGGACTCGTCGCTATCCTCAGGTAATATCAATCTTCGGTGGGAAGTCATATTCTCAAAAGCGACTAGGGTTTGCAATCTACAGTGATAATACTAAAACATGAGGAGGGTGCAAACGGGTCTATGGAATACAGGGTCTTCTATAAACCCTACAGTATTGGGGAATCTATTCTTTCTCCAATAAAACCAAAGGCAACAGGTAAGAAACCAAAACATAAAATGAAAATTGAAGTAAAAGCAAAGAGGAGTAGGAAAAGGTATACCAAGAAAGGAGACAAGGTCACTGAAAATCAAAACTCGAAGATGATGAATGAGCTTGAGCAGGAAAATGTGGAGACGAAGGGCAAAACATAATTAATAAGGTCCCGTTGGGTAACGTTTTTGTTTTCTATTTTTCTATTTATATTTTCAAATTTTGTAAACTGGCAACAGAAACATGTTTGTTAAATCTGTTTATATTTTTTTGTTTCAGAAAAATGAAAACTTAAATAAAAAACGTAAACAGAAAAAAGATATTTTCACTCTATTTTTCTTTTTCTGTTACAAACATTTTGTCAATTCTAATAGTTTATCTATTTTTCTTACATCATATTAAAATAAATTATATTCTTCAAATATTTTATTAAATTAAAATTATTTTTAATAAATAATATAATTAAATTAATATGTAATATCTATTATTAATTTATTTCTAATAAATAATTAAATTAAATTAGTTAATTTAATTAATAAAAAATATATTTTATTAAATTATTTTTAATAAATATCATAATTTATTTAATTTATTTAATATAAATTATATTTTATTAAATTATTTTTAATAAATATCGTAATTAAATTATTTAAATTATTATGAAATATATTTTATTCAATTATTTTTAGTAAATAATATAATTAAATTATAATTAATATATTTTATATTTACTAGATTAAATGATATAATATTTATATTTTATTTAATTTTTAATAAATAATACAATGAAATTAATATAAAATATATTTATTAAATTCAATTAATTTTTAAAAAAACTAATAAAATTAAATATTTTATGAAAATAAAAATTAGTAATTGTAAATGAAATTGTATTTCAAACACAGTTTCAATTTTTATTTTAGAAAAAGAAAACGACAATAGAAAACAAAAAACAGAAAATATAAACATATAAACATATAAATTTAAATAGAAAAACGGTAACGTTACCGAACAGCCCCTAAAGAAACAGTTTTGAACAAAATTGAATCATGGGAAAAAAAAAAATCACTAGTAAAATCATACCCTTTCAAACCAACCAAACACAAGAAATCCCCAATGACAAGAAATCCCAAGAGCAAAAACGAGAAGCTACGCTATTCCAAGAATAACAAATTTCAATTAAGAAGGACCAAACACAATGGAGTAAAAAGCCAAGAACAAAATTGAAAATCATGGGAAAAAATCACCAGCAAAATCATAACCATTCAAGCCAGCCAAACGCAAGAAATCCCAATGATAGAACATGAGTACCAGCAACTTTAAAAATAATATTTTTATTTTCCATTTCCCCGAAAGGGGTAGTTGAGTTGGTTCGGATGGCGGGCTGAAGGGTTTGGTACCAATAGGTCCTGGGTTCGACTCCTCTCCAGGAGCAGTCCTTCCTCTAATTGTGGAAATAGGTCCTGGGTTCGACTCCTCTCCAGGAGCAGTCCTTCTTCTAATTGTGGAGAGTCATCTAACAGTCTCCTCGGTTGAGCCGGTTAGTCAAAGCTTGTCTAGGTTGGTTTACCCTCTGTGATTCTTTGCCGGTTAGGGTCACAGAGCGAGCTTCACCTAATGCGCACTCTTACGATAACGGCTGCGAGTTTTCTCGTACTAAAAAAAGAAAACAGGGTAACTTGAGGGTGTGGAACCGTTGTTTTTCATTCTTCAATTTTACGCGCCAGAGATATGTATTGAATCTTCAATTTATTCAATTGTACACTTTCAAAAGCGCGCATTTAAAACCCAAAAATAAACAGCAGACAACTTTTTTGCCTTGACGAATTTTAGCAGCACATTCTGGCATGGTATAAACACAAATTGGATCTGGCGAACAAAATTTTTTACAAGAAACTACACTTCAAAAGAAACAAACAAACCATGAGCATTCTCAAACCAACTTGAATGCGTGTAATTTTCACTACTTTAATGTTTCCATTTCGAAAAAGAAGCAAATCAACAAGTCGAAAGTTAATAGACCATCACCGAATTCAGCAACGTCACATATAAGCTGCTGCCAATTACACTTCATAAACTTCAAATTAAGAATCGGAAGCTTTGGTAATTGAATTTATCATGGTTAGCAGTTACCTATATACTTGGGGTAGTTGGAAGAATTAACAAGCAGAATTGAGCTTCCATACTCTGATACTCAACAGTCATGATCAATGCTGTTAAAATTCTCATTTAAATATTAAAATTTTACGATTTTACAATATTGGAGTGAAAAAATTATTCGATTTTATATAAAATATTATTAGGGGCAAAATAAGTAAAATTTCGATCTTATATGTAATTTTATTGATTTTAAAAATTATGTAATTTTTGTGTAATTCTGTCAAATAAAATAAAATTTTATGATTTTTTTAAAGTAATATGCTACAACTATTTCACTTGTTACTTTTTTTTAGATTTTTTTTAATTCTATAATGATATTATTTATTATACTACACAAGTTGAGGACCATGTACATTATTCCACCAAATTGACTACTATAAATTAAATATAGTAGTTAGGATAAAAACTAAGAGACATATAATAAAATAGTGCATATACATTTCAATTCAAACAAAAAATTAGGATAAAATGAAATCAGTATTTTAATATTAACTGTATAGAACACACCAAACATTCTAACAGTCTTAATTGTGTAGTTGAATAAATGAAGTATAGAGCCAAATGTAGAATCTTTCGTAAACTTTACTAAGGATTCGTTTTATTAATATGAGTAAGTTTTTGTATATAGCATTTTTCTTTATACGTATATTTTCCTTCTTCTTTTATTAATAAAATTATTAACTTATAAAAAAAATAAAAGGCCTAAATAAAAAATCGCAACATAATAGATTATATTTTCATTTTAGAGGCATTTTATAAAATTTTACGATTTTATAATTTAATTTTTGAACACTTTATCAATTTTAAATAAAATCTCAATTTTAACGAGTTTGATTAACATAACTGACAAGGCGGAGTAAAAAAGAATTAACATCAAGGAAAAATATCCCAGGTGAGTGATAAGCCTGTTGTTCATATATCGTTGTACGTAGCTAACCTGTCCAAGAAGTAAATCACGAACGTGCACTCCCATTGCCATTCGGCCACCGCATCCAGGAGAGAATTCCTGAAACACAAAATCCTGATTTTACAGAAGAAAATCAGAAGGAAAATATATATATATATATATATATATATCAATAGCGTATATCTCTGTGCAGAATTAATGACTGACATGGGGCAATGTATTTAAGAAACGTACCAAGTCATCCACTCTACAATCTCCAGTAACTTAACCTCTCTCTTTTTTTTTTTTTTTTTTTGATCAGTGCCTTTGGCCGGTAACTTAACCTCAATTAACAAACAACCCCCATTTCTGCCCACATAATACACTATAATGACTCTCCTCTACTTTCTTCAATCTTGTCTTACCACATTTCTAACCCCTTCCCCTTTCTCTCTCCATTTTTTTTTTATCTCATCGCTCATCATTCGAAACTGTTCTCTCTCTTTCTATGTTTTCTCGGATGTTAATGATAGTCAAGATGCCAAAAAAAAGTTCATGAGAAAAATATAAACTAAATTGGTTGTTTGTCCTCTTCTAGGGATATGAACATATCAGTTCCATCCAAGCACAAGACACAATTTTGAATTTATATACCATGTAGGTTAAAAGGTGGCCTGATTATCTGATTGAGCAGGGTCAACCTTCACCTATCAGCACTTTAGCCCATTCTCACAGTTTCTGTTATATTACTTCTATGAACCACAAATTTTAATAGCAAATATTGGAAAAGGTCAGAGGATTGCTTTGAGAAATGATCTAATGACCGTGGAAATGGCAAACGAACATAAAGAGCAATCCCATTTAGGGTGAGTTTAGAGTGAGATAAAGTGAGATAAATTGAGATAAATTGAGAGTTCGTAATGCGTACAGTGAAAGAAAAAAATTGATATGATATAAAGTTAACAGAAATTTATAAAATTTTTTGGAGTTTATTTGCAAACTAAACTCACCCTTAGTAGCGTTAAAATGGATACCACTACAATGCACACATTAAAAAGTGTAAAAGGGTTTGTATGGGCTTGGAGCTTGAGCTTATGGCATGAAAGGCCCATGGGCTTTCTAAGTAATAGATCCACTATGGATTACATAAATGGCTAAGGGTCGTGATATGGGAGTGATGAGGAGGTTCATAAGTTAAAACAACCAAAGCCATTTGACATATAGATTTGCTAGGATGCTTGGCCAAGCGGCCAGATTGGGTTGCTAAGATCATGAAGTAGCCAAGTTCACAAACACAGTAAAAAAAAAAAAAAAAAATCATGAACCAAATAAATTAAATCATTTAGAGGTAAAACCACAAGCCCAGATAAAGGGGGAGAAAAAACAGCCAACGAACATTAGTGCCTGAGAAGATCCGAATGTTCAAATGAGAAAATGTTTGAATGTCCAAATGTCCACTTGCATTTATTTAAATGTTAAAAATGGAACATGAAAATTGACAACTCAATCAGACACTACAACATTTCAGAGCATCTTCAATGATTTCTTCCTTAGAAACTGTGTTTTAAGACGTGGGAATGATAGTTTGTTATCAAAAAATTCAATCAACCCACTTTCATTCAACATCAAATGATTCATTTGAGATTATTGTAACCACGATTTCTTTTCCTATAATACTCTTATCACTTTAAACTCTGTGTTTAGGAAAAAATTTTATTAGAGAAACACGCGATGCTGTGTTTAAGAAAAAATTTTATCAGAGAAACATTGTTTCTTGAATTTTAAAAAGTTTTATAATAAATGAATTTTTATTATAATATTTTAATTATATTGATAATTTTATTTTTTAATATTTTAATATTTAATATAATTATTACATCAAGTCAATAACTTAAATACATTTTTACCATTTAAATTATTTTTTTTTTGAGGCTACCATTTAAACTATATTTGAAAAAAAAAAGTAAAAATTTGGTTGCAGTCTAAGTTTCAAGAAAAAAAAAAAGAAAAAGAAAAAGACAAAGGAAAATGAAACACCAAAAAAAAATAAACAAAAAAGTTGCTTGCTGCGTGCTTGGCCCTTGGTGTTGACCTTGGCCGTTGGATCAAAAAGCCGCGCATGGTGCGGCCCCCGTTTAACGTCAGCCGGCTGATAGCAAATATTAATGTTAGCCTCCCCGCTTCCATGTCTCCAACAACTTCGAGGCAAAAAATAATTACACTTGGAACCCCACGAAGCACCCTTGCGACTTCAGCTCCAAAGAGTTTAGAGCTAAACTTCAAGCATAACATATAAAAACAGTAGTATTTAGTTTACTTTTTTTATTTTGTATTTTCTGTTTTATTTTATTTGTTAAAATTCTCAAAACAAAAGAAATAAAAAATACTCTATTTTCCTTATTTTGATATTTTTTTTTATTTTGAGTTAAAAACTCTCAAAATGACTTTTTATCATTTTTTTTATATATAAACTCATTTTCTATTTTCTAAAATAAAATTTAAAAATATAAGTAACCAAATAAGTTTTGAACTGCTTCCCTTATTTTTTAAAGTATAAAATAAAAAATAAGTTCAAAACAGAAAATAAAAAATAAAAATAAAAAACAAAAAATAGAAAAACAAACCAAATGACACCTTATATAATATATATTTTAAAAAATAACCAAGTCTCTCCTAAGATATCAAACCATGAAGCAAAGATTTCATTCCTCAGTACATCCAATTGAGCAATTGCCCGTGGTTCATTTGTCAAGAGCACAGCAAAGAAGCCAATACTCTCCCACACTCAATATATGCAATACATATGTGTTGTATGTGTTGTATTATATGAACATCAGAGAACAATATCAGGCTTGGTCTAACTAAAAGTAAATCAGCTATTTTCGAGTTTAGTAAAGGAAAAAAGTGATTTTTTAGTTTTGATTAATTTGATATTTTTATTATTGAAAGTTTAAAAAAAAAATTAAAATGTAAGATGACAAATTTGATCATTTTGCAAATAAATAAATAAGCCAATTAACTATAAGCCAATTAACTCCTACCATCCCAAACGATACCTGAATACCAAGTTCCGGAAGATGGCAAGAAGAATTTTAATACTTCATTTATATCATTAACATGCGAGCGCTAATTCTGCATTCTTTAATTAAGTCTAAAACAGTCATCGCCATCGAGATATGCATGTGACTGTATAACTCCCAGTGATGCAGCTATTTAAATTCAAACCACTGAACTTTAAAAATTACATTGCTACATGTATATTGGAGGGGCGCCACACAGTGTACATGGGCCTTATCCCACTTAAGTTAATTATCACTAATAAAATAATTCAAGCTATGAATAAATTTATTGAATATAAATTTTAATATACGTTTGTGTGTGTGTGTGTGTGTGTGTGTGTGAAATGTCTTCAAACCTCTTGTGTTTACGCCATTCTGTGGAATATATACCCTTCCTCCATTTGTTTAGCTACAACTTTTGATAATTCCTGCAACAGACAAAGAAGAAGAGACTAATAATTAAGTATCAAAATTAAAATTGTTGGTAGCTAGCAAGAGTATGCATGCTTGCGCCACTAATCATGATACGATGACCCAATCCTTTTCAAAAGCTGAGTAAATTAACAAAAAAATAAATAAATAAATAAACATTTGTGGTATTAAAAATTCTATGGAGATGAACAACGTTATCCTAAACATATTCGCTTCTAGGGAGACTCCAGAAAATATTGGACAGGGAATCTGATGGAGATGATGAACCTTTTGTCGAACAGATGAGAGGAGAATAGAAGCCGTCTCTCCCAATATTTTGTGTGGAAATTAACAGAGAATTTAACAAAGAGAAGAGTCCAAAGTTTTTGCTAAATTTGACTGTGTGAAAACTGCGTATTTCTATATAAAAAGTGCATCACAAAGGTGATGGAGATGTTAAAATCACCCATACCTGATGGTACCTGCTTTACCTGCTCTGTTCGGGAAGGATATACTAATAGAAGAACGGAGGCAGGGACGAGTGTGAGGATTTTAAGGTGTTACCCAAACGGATACGGGAATAAAGACAGTGAGGATTTATAATTTAAAAAATTATAAATTGTAGATGCATTCCCCATTAATATGATCTAAAAATCAAAGAATATGGAAGAAGATATTGAATGTATGAAATATAATTTAGCAAGACCAAAAATAAGATTTATCAAAACGTCAATAACAAGAGAATCCTAATACTGATTACTTTTATAATTGATGAAAGAGAAATAAGAGATTACAGGACTCATTGAAGATAATAAATGCTTCTAAAAATGAAAATCAAATATAATTCAGGATCACATTAATAAAAGAAAAACAAACGAGAAACGTCTAAAAAAAAATAAATTGTAAATCACAATTACATGGTTATAATTTACAATCACAATTACAACTAAAAAAAACAACAGCACAATTGTAAAAAAAAAAAAAAAAGAAATAAATAAGAAAAAAAGAAATAAACAAACGTTGGAAAAAAATAAATAAATAAAACGAAAACAATTGATGAATTTGCAAGTCCAATAACCCTAAGAGAGTTACATAATCATTGATCAACACGAATTTTTGTAAACTAGGCACTAAAGTTCGTATACATATAATTTAATATCTTTTTCCATTATCAAAGTCAAGGGCAAAGTTACGGTGGGCAAAAAATAATGTTTGTGATGTGATGTTTTTTTTTTTTTTAAGTGCTTGACCTAGTTAAGTGTTACAGATACTGTTGTAAAAAGGATAAAATTATAAATGGACAAAAAAATCAAAAATTAACAATACACATCACATTGTAAATGCCAATTATTACAAATTAGAATAGTAATTAGCGCTAAAGTATTAAAAAAAGAAAAACTATGAGGGCAAAATGCACAAAAAATTTAATTAGGGTGAAATTATAAGTGAACAAAAAATCAAAAATTAACAATACCTATCACATTGCAAATGCCAATTATTACAAATTAGAATAATAATTAGGGCTAAAGTGCCCAAAAAAAAAACTATGAGGGTAAAATGCACAAAAATTTTAATTAGGGTGAAATTATAAATGAACCAAAAAAAAAAAGTAACAATACCTATCAGATTGCAAATGCCAATTATAACAAACTAGAATAATAATTAGGGCTAAAATGCAAAAAAAAAAAAAAAAAAACTATGAGGGCAAAATGCACAAAATTTAATTGGAGTGAGATTATAAATGGATAAAAAATAAAAAATTAACAATACATAATGTGTCAATAAAACTCACCCAAATTATAAGTTATACAACGTACTAACAATAGAGTGTGTATTGTGTCGTGTTTGTGAGAAGAAGAAAAATATATTACCTTCTATTATATTTAATAGCTTGAAATATGGTCCAATCCAAGTTGCTAGGAGATCCCAACTGTTCCATGGAAGTTTTGAGAGGAATAAACAAACAACACTACAACAGTGTAACAGTGTTAAAAATGGCAGCCTTGGCTTCACAGAGAGAAATAAAGAAAGAGAGGCAAAGAGCGCAGAGGATTTAAAGTGTTGAGGTATCTAGGAAGTAACTTAGCAAAAAGAAAAAAAAATAGTTTAAGAAGTTTGTAAACCTGTGGTTGAGAGAGAGAGGAGGAGAGAGAAAGAGAAAGAGGGGGAAGGGGAGTGTTAAAAAAATAAGTGAGTGGCTGGGTTAGAAAGTCAAACAAAAAGATAAAATTAGAGTACGATTGCAGCCTTTGAACGAGTGCACACGCATGAGCGAGAGAGAGAGAGATTTAGTGTGTGATGAGATACAAATTTGTGCATTAGGGTACTATTTTAAAGAAATATATTTATAAAAATAATTATACTATATATATATAATTTATTTTGTATCAGGGAGGCCCCCTTTGATCAAACGGTAGGTTCGTCTCTAGATAAGAAAATTTCTACCTTTTTAAAAGAGGTTGTCATATAATTAAGCTGATAGAACATCCTTTAAGCCTCAAAATTTCTCCTAAACCCTACCTCTCTATATGTAATTCAATTTTGTGTTAATTTCTAGATTACATACTAGAAGGATTAGAAGAATCCTTTCGTAAGTGCTCCTTCAATTTCTGTGCAAGTGCTCCAATCAATTCAAACTTATTTTCAAGTTTATATTTATTGTTCTTTAATTTCTATAAAAATTCTCCATACAATTCAAATTTTATTTTCAAGTTTATATTTATTGTTTTCCAACTGTTTTATAAAATTCATTTTCTTTGACATTTTCTTTTTTATAATTAAATTAGTGATTTTATTTTTACTTTAAAGTGATGAGTACACCACACTTATACAATTTCAAAATTTTTACTTGCAATACAATTGAATCAGATTTTGCTAAAGAAAAAAAAAAGAAAAGAAAAGAAAAGAAAAATATATAATTAAAAGTGCATACTTTTGTTATTTAGGTTAGAAATATAATATATAAAAGGATTTTTTTAAATAAATTCAAATTCGTGAAAGAAAACTAAATACCCAATAGTTGTTTAATAATAGTAAGGTGTTTTATAACTAGTTTTTGACTCGCTTGTCAAAAACTCAACTTAGCTTATCCATTTAATAAACGGATCAAGTATAAATAAAAAATTATATTTGAGTCGAAATTGAACATTATTCGTTTCAACTTCTTAAAAGCTCGTGATCAATTAATTACTTTACAATATTTAATATTATGTATTTATATAATTATATAAATTTGAATTTATATGTATCAAGTGTACTATATGATATATTCATAAAGATGGCGTTCAATTTGAAATTTTTTAATGTTCAACGTGATGAGCCAGATCCTAACTTGCTCAAAATTATGTTGTTATGTTAAACTAGCAAAGTTCAAATTGGGCCTAATTTTTTAGACTCATCATGAACCAAAACTCAAGTCGTGAGCAAAGAAATCAGACCCTAAATAGGCCATGCTGTGCCCAGCTCATGCACTCCTTAAACTTACATTTGAAGCATGAATTTGCGGAGAAAAACAATTAAGAGAAAATAAAATTAGGTAACATTTGAAAAGAGCAACTAGATTTTTTTAGCTTTATTATAAATTGATTGAAATTACCTTTTTTATATTTTAAACTTATTTTAAACAATTAAAGACTACATATATCAAATTACCAAAAAAAAAAAAGTAGCTATAAAAAATTAATATTTTTTTGCTTCTCAATTGTCAAAAGAAAACAAGCTAGTTAAAAACAACTCCAAACTTTTTCTTCCCAAATCACACCTTATTGGGTTGTGTTATTTTTTTTTATACTTAACAAAGTAGAAATAAAAAGTAAAATAAATTTGACATTTTTTTGACTTTATTACTTTCATAGCATTTCTTTCACTTTTCTTTTCTTTTTCACAAATCCACGTTCGAAACCTAGTATGGGTAAAACAAAAGGGGAAGGTAACGATCTTCTGCCAATCATAACTAGAAATTCGAAGAGCAATGCTAAGAACATCACTCGGTTCAGTCCCCATCCTCCTATGTGAAGCCCACGCTGAGACACCCATGGAGGCAGGGTGCGTTTGTGGCCCTAAAAATTGACAGAAAATTTCAAAAAATTGTTAAAAATCTTTAAAATTCTCTGATACATTTTGTTGACCTCGTATTTTTATAAAATTTCTGTAAATTTATTTACATCATAAATTCTAATAATATTTTCATAAACCTTAATAACTTTTTTTAAAAATCTCAAAAATTTTTCAACAATTTTATAAAAGCTCTAACATAAATCCGTTAGAACGAATCCAAAAATCTGTTCGAACAAATTTAAAATCTAACATTCTGACATAAAAGTAAAAAAAATTTATGTCGAAATCCTTTGGAACAAATGAAATTCCGTTTTAATTGCACTATTCATATTTGAAAAGTATAATTTGATAACTGAATGCTAAATACTAAAAAATTATCTAAATTATATTTTATTTTATTTTTTAATACTCCAAACGCTTCCATAAACAGTTGCAAACTGTCCTAGCATGATTTAACATCAAATTAGTAATTGGGAGCTGGGAGGTAAACACAAAAAGTGGGGCAGCCATTAGAGCATTTGGTCAAGGGGTTTATTTATTTATTTATTTTTTTTTTTTTTTTTGATAGAACGTAAGTCCACAAACCAAGTCGAGGGGTTTATTAGAATAGCCATTTCACCCCCAAAAGGACACAAAGCTCAGTACCTGAGCTTAGCTTTGATTTTGCAAAAGGACACAAAGCTCAGTACCTGAGCTTAGCTTTGATTTTGCAATCATTACGTAACAATTAACTTTTGATTATTCAACTTTTTTTTAAATTTCTTTTTAAGATAATTAAATTTATCCTCAAAATTTATACTTATTTTATTTTAAATTATGAAAGAAAAAAATATCAAATTATCAAAAAGTTAAAAAATTAACTTTTTCTTTCTTTTTTTTTTTTTTAACGGATAAAATTTTCTTACAAACCCTTCAAATTTTATGAAAATAATAAATTTTTCAGATTGCTAGCATTCTTCTCCACACACCAACCTTTAGGTCAACCACGAGCACCCATTCAGTAATTAGTTTCACTTATACAGACGTGTCAATGTATTTGAGAGGTGGCACCAAAAAAGAAAGACACAAAAACAGAACTACTAAAATTTATATGAAGAAGGTAGTGAAGAAATCCACTGCATTTCTCCAATCTGACATAATTAGCATCCATTTAAAATCCAACTGAAGAGAAGCAAATATGTACAGAGAGGCTCCCAACAACTCCAAGGTCCTGAAATCGAACTTAGAAAGCTTATATTATCATTTCAACAAGTTGACAAGCTACCCAAATTTCACCCATTCAGATCATAGCTAGTGGCTGAGTGTTCTGGTTGTAGAGATGTTCCATGGGATATGGGTTTACTAGTTCTGCGTCTTCAACAATACGAAAAATATTAACTTTGAGCACAACCTCCTCGATCTTGATCAGCTCAAAGACACAAACATCGCCCTCCTCCAACATGTTATCCCATACGAATTCAGGCCATCCTTTGCTCAGCTTTGTTGAACCATCTCTTGTCATGCAACGGACAGGCCACTTTTCCCCACTAGAAATCTGAAGTGATATGAATCCTGAAACCCCACGGAGGTACTTTTCAGCAAAGGAGGATGGCATATGCTGCGCAAGTAAAAAGATTTTTGGTTAAAATATTTCTAAATTGATAATAATACGAGGGTGTATGTATTGTATTCTACAATTCTATGCATCTCTCTCTCTCTCTCTCTCTCTCTCTCTCTCTCTCTTTATTTATTTATTTTTTTATGAGTAATTCTAAACGTGATCCAATTTTTTGCCTTCTTACACACCAAAAAGTAATATTTATTGTGAGGGGGTTAAGTTTATGAGATCAAAAGTGAAGTGCATTGCCAATTTTTTTTTTTTTAACATGTATTTAGTTTCAGTGCGGAGGTTCACTGAGTTTCAAATATATGCATAGGTTTCCTAGTTGTACGAGGACTATGTTTCTAAACTTTAGCGATAAATAGAAAACCCATAAGAATTCTAGAGTTAGATTTGGCCTAGGGTTTCTATGAGCTATGTTATGCTTATGGAAGAAGGTGTCCTATGGATATTTCCCATGGATGAAGACTTGAAGGATGAAAGGAGTTGGGTTTATCCTCTTCTATGATTATAATGGAAAGTTGATGCCTAACCATGTTAAATTCTCTGTGTTTGACTTTCTCTTATATTGAGAATGTAAACGATTTGAATGCACGTGAATGTTTGATCCCATCCCAGCAAAGAAAAGATTTAAGGTAAAAAACATATAAAGTAATGACTCACCAAGCCAATTCCTCTGTACACATAGGACCGTCGCAAGATAACTCTGCAGAACGGATTTTCAGAATGAAACATTTTTGACAAATTAAGCACTCTCTCTTTTTCTTCAGGTGTAACTACTCTCCACCTCCTCAAGAAACTTACACAACCTGTTCCAATCCGAGGAATTTGTGCTTCACGTCTGTGTTTAGCTGATAACTCAGATTCATCTGTATTTCATCACATTAGTTACGACAACACAAATCAAATTCATAGACCAGGCCGTACCTAGAAAATTTGGGGCTTAAGGTGAAATTTTAGGCGAGGGTTATGGCGAAGTCGAGTAAAAAATTAATTATAGTACTTTAATTATGGAGCCTTACTTGCCTTATTGAATATGAGGGCCTAAAGCAGAGCCTAGCTATAGGAACGGCCCTGTTCATAGAGCGTGCCTGAATGAAAGAGGTATGTAAGTTTAAAGAGCTTACAAGGTTCAATCTCTCGATTTCTTTTTCTGGTTGTTTCAGGTCCTTGATCCAAAGAATGCAATCCGATTCCATATGCAGATGTTGTAGGCTTACTGTAACCACACTGAATTCTCACATCTCGAGTGGACTGGGCTGTTAACTTTACAATATCCAAATGTAACTTTCCTCCACTGGCTTTGTAATGGGAGTTCTTAAGTTCAGTTCCAGTGAGGTTGCATCCCATATATCGAACATATGGAACCGGTGCCTTGTCTAAAGTCTTGGCAATGTACCAATTGCCTCTCTTTGCTTCAGCTGATGATGATCCACACAAATCAGATATTCCAGCTTTGTTTAGTTTGGGTTGAAATGCATTCCCACTGTCACGAGAGTCCAAGATTTCAACCGGGTCATCATCTTCAGCTTCTTCCTTTATGGATACTCGACACCCGTTGTCACCACAATTCAGTCCTTCGGAACAGCTCAGGGAATTGCGCTGATATTTTATCTCAGCAGTAGCCAAATCATATATATTTACCCCGAAATTTGAATTCCCAACATATGTGAAGACTAAAAGGTACCCCACACTGACAGACTGGTCTTTAACAAATTCACACCAACCATCAGCAAACCAAACCTTATCATTGATTTTCTTCATTCCAACACCCCAAACACAGCCATTTGGAGTTGTGAGAGTGACAACTGCTGGAAGCTGATCCCCAAGCTTCTTCACAAACTTACCCGGGATCCTCTGCTATGATCAAAATCAATAATTTACATTCCCTTCATTCCAATGGAAAATGAAATAAATCGGAAATGCCCACAATGCAGAATTGTTCCTTAGTCTTGTTGGTGTCCATGAAGCCTAGATGAGTTAGATGAGTCCCATATAAGTTTGGGCCTCGCATTAGGTTGACGTTTTAAAACTGTGCCAGACCGGATTCAAAAACCAACAATTTCGACCTGTGGGTTGGGTCCTTCAAATCTTGCATAATTATAAGGAAAAAAAAAAAAATAGTGTTCCTGTGCTTCTAAACAGCCAAACAATATTGTGTGTTTTTTAGATATTGGACCGCAGGGCTTGAATATGCATCCAAGAATTTTTGAAATACACAGAAAATACACACAAGCATCCGAAAGGAACAAAAATTCCTCCCCCTTAAACTGTGTTGTATTTCTATATTTGCAAATGTAAACCAAGAAAAAATACAAGATCCAAATTTTGTTATTTTTAGTTTGGCTTACTTAAATTGATAAATTACTGAAACAATAAAGGAAAAAAAGAGAGTAATTTTCCTTCTTCACTTTCTTTCTTCAGCTAGCTGATAATGGTTGATCATGAAGTTTGCGTTTGAAGTGCAAAAAAAAAAAAAAAAAAAAAAAAATTAGTATAAATTGATAAACGTGATAATTTCGTAATTCGTGCAGCGGAAAAAGAGATCAATTCCTTTTCTTTCTGAGTTTTCACGAAAACCAAACAGTTTCTGAATTTTCCTTTGCGCTTTGACAGAAGGGTTTGAGAATAGGAGGATAACAAGAAATGGGAGAAAAGAAATTGGGAAGAAAGGAACTCCCCACCTAACAACCCACCCACCTAACCGCCCACAGATTACATGCAAGCTGTAATCTTACATATATATATATATATATATGCATACATATATAGACAGAGAGAGAGGGTTACAAGTTTATTGTCTTGAATAATGGAAGGCACAATCATTCTATAGAAGACTGAAGACTTGTCCGCCGGAGAACTCGGCCGCCCCTCATCGGCGTCGGGTACTTCTCCATCCAGTCCCATTGTCTTCGATCGCAAAAAATGTCAGATTCCACTCACAGTGATCAGATATGGGTCAATCCCATCTTCTGAATTCCAACCCTCTCTGCGTCACTTTCCTATGCTTCTGTGTCCCTTTCCTCTGCTTTTGTTTTTTCGAGATTTTAAATCGACTCTGGTTCCAAAATGGTTCGCTGCAGAGTACTAGCTGGGTCCCTTTGCAAATAAATTTTTCCTTTTTTATTTTTGTTTTCTAAAGAAAAAAAAGTCAAGTTGGCATCCAACTATCAACACAATGGAAATTTGGTAGTGTTTAGGGGCGATTAGGTGGTGCTAAAATTTCATAGGGATAAGTTTTAGAGGGGGTATAAGATAAGATGAGATATTATTTTTAGAAGATTGGCCCACATTGATGTGATATTTATGAAGTGGGATAACTTTTGACTTAGTTTTGATATTTTATAAATAAGAGGAGGTGAATGATGATAAAAAGAGTCAAATGACTCTTTTGCCCTTATAATGTGCCAAACTTGGTTGCATATTAAATTAAACTTGATTGTCCAAACTTAATTATATGTTTATGTTAATTATATAATGTGAAAACTAATTAGTACAAATTAATTTTAGACAAATTAATTATAAATAAATTATGTTATAAATAAATTAAACTTTATAAAATATATAAATTAGTTTCGTAGACAATAATATCTTAATTTATCCAAAACTTCCTTAGTCGCTTATTTTTTTTCTCCTTATTTAAAAAAAATCAATATATGCATAATTTTATATAAATTTGCTAAAAAAATAGTATTATATTTGCTAAAAACTAATATTATTATCTTAAAATCACATCACCTCCTATTTGAAAAAAATATATTTTTTTAATCATACGACCCCCTATTTGGAAAAAATTATATTTTTTTATTTTTATTAATATAATTTTTTAATACATTTTTCTATTAGAAAAAAAAAAAGAATTTATTTCTAATATAAAATACATTTTATAGGTGGGAAGGGGCATAATTGTCCAATTTAGTCCATGTAAGGAGGATAATTTTTGGAGAGCTTAAACCCTCTCAAAAAATAATACACCTTCTTCCAAGATTAAGAAGGGAGGATAATTTTTAGAGGGAAGAAATTTTACTTCCCAAATCAAGCAAAAAACATCACATCAAAACTTATAAAGATGTATTATTTATGAAGGCCATATTTCGTTGCATTCAATCGACCCCTTAGAGTTAAAAAAAAAAGTTTAATAAAAATATTAAAGATTAATATTAAAGTAATGTAAAAATAATACGTGGTGAGATTTGATTAGAGATTATTGATAACTTTTAAAATTTTTAAAAATTAAAAAAAAAATTTGAAGCTTCCAATAGAACTTAGGGCCCGATTGGATGAGGGATTTGGCCCCTCTAAAAGCTTTTATCCTCTTATAAAGGTGGGTCCCACACTTATCCCCTTACTTGAATGGTAAAATTTTCACCCCTCTTCTCCCCTCTTAGCTTTCCCCCTTCTTTATTTTCCCCCCTCTTTGGGAATAATTTTTAGGCACCCTTGAGGTTAACTAAAAATTATCCTCCTTTAACTTGACTGCTTTTAATATTTTTGGCCCCCGTTAATTGTATTGTTAACTTGATTAAAATAAATAGGATACTAGTAAAAAAATAATAGATAGACCAACAAGTCAAAATAAATATAATTAAAAAAATTTAGAAAATAACCAACCATTCAAAAGTGCATATTTAAAAAAATTTCTTTAAATAAATTTATAAAAAAATTAAATTTTTAATGAAATAAATAATATAACTTTAAATTGTCCAAAAATAATTAAATATAGTGGGTTTTGTAATTTAATATTTAATTTAATAGGTAACCCAAGTTTGGGATACCACAAGGGTAAAAGAGTCATTTGATTATTTTTTCCATCATTCAACCCTTTTATTTATAAAACATCCAAACCAAGTCAAAAGTTACCCCTCTCCATAAACATCACATCAATGTGCACCTTCTAAAAATAATATTCCTTCTTATTTTATACTCTTTTTAAAACTTATCCTCTGAAATTTTAGTACCATCCAATCGGACCCTTAAAGTATTATTAAATATTAGGGATATAAAAGTGAATCTATTTACATTTTACTAATTTTCTCTTATACTTTATTTTACTTTTTTTTTACTAATTAAAATTACACAAACGTCCTTCTTTTCATCATATGTTTTGTATAGTTATAATGTCATAAATACATTGATGTAAAAATTCAATTTAAAATATATTTATAATTCATAAATACTTTTATTTTACAAATAGAAATACCTTTTCGAGACAAATAATAGAGTAGGCAAACTCACCAAGAAATTTTTGTTTGTCTATATTTTATTACCAGTAGAAAGGTAATTAATACTTTACTTTTTTTAAGTTGTGCTTATATATGATATTTCATATATGAAAAATCATATTATAATAAAAATTTCTAATTCTAAATTTGTTTTCAAAAAAATATTTTCTATTATAAAAAAATTAAATTAAATTTTTAAGAAGAAAAATATTTATAGTTTGTTTGATTAATCTAATTTTTGTTTAAAAGTTAATTTTTTTTATATTGATTTTCTTATTTGTTAGTTTTCCAATAATTGTTTTTGAAAAGCTCATATAAAATTCTACTAAATGACGTGATTGTGAGAAAGTTAGAATGACAAAATGTTCTGAAAAAAAAAAAAGATATGAAAGAAATTAATTTTTATTTAGATAAGTTAGAAAATAAAATAATATAAAATATACTTCTATATGTTTTTAAAAATTTAAATAAAATTTATTTTAATCTTTAAAATATTTTTCTACTATATTGTACCAAAGTAGACCATATAGTGTTTTTCTAAATTTGTAAAAATTTTTTTAATGATAATTATGTTATTTCAAATTTTATAAGAATAACTAGTTAGAAGATAAGTATTTTTTTAATTTTCCTTAGTGAAAAAAATAAGATGGAGAAGAAAATCCATTTAAAAATGTAAATATAATTAATTTTACTTAATGAAAAATAAATAAAAGTTTCAAATAAGTCAAATAGTAATTGCCTTCCTACTTATAAAAAAAATCTAGACAAACAAAAATATTTTGGTGAATAGCTTGTTATATAATTTGTTAAAAAATATTTTTATTTATAAAATAAAGATATTTATGAATTATAAATATGCCTTAGATTGAATTTTTGTCTAAAAGTATTTATGGTACTATAACTATACAAATTATATGATGAAAAAATTTTAGCTATTGTATAGTTTTAATTAATAAAGAAGTAAAATAGAGTGTAAGAAAAAATTAGTGGAGTACAAATAGGTCTGCCTAAGATATAAATGTAGTTAATTCTTTCAATATTTCACTAATTATAGCTATCCTTAATGAGGGGCAGCTCATCCAATCGACATACCTAAATTTGTTAAGAATTTATTAAAAAATACTTGATTGGAAAGGATTTAAAATTAAATTTAATATCTTGACTAGTTTGAATTTATTTAGGTACCCATGTCCCATTTATGCTATTTTCGATGCCCATTAATGCAACCCTATTAATTTATTATATTATATTTTATCATAAATAAGTTGCAAATGATTTTAAATATCAATTTATTTAATATTAATATTAATATTGGATCATATTTTTATGTCAAATAATATACTATATAATAATAAAATATATATGACATTAATAAAAATAATCTAATAAACGATTAAAAAGGTGTGATATGTTACTTGTTCAAAAGAAAAAAAAAAATGCAGTGTGATATGATTCTTATCCTCTCACCTCAGTGTTGAACATGATTTGCTGTTCTATTTCATTCATAAAAGCAAAGCTTCACTTTCTCTTATCACAAATCGTTAGGGTTTGTTTGGAAGTGAATTTTTTCGGAATTTTGATAATCTTTTTTTTTTTGGCAAAAGTTGCTAAGTATAACTTCTTATACATTCAATAAAAATTAAAAACTTTTAGCAACTTTTAGGAAATTTTATAAATTTTGGTTATGTGGTAAAAAGTTAAAGAAATTTTCTTGAAATTTTAAGAACTTCGGGTTGTTTAGTAAAAAGATGGAGAAGTTTTCAAGAATTTTTAGCAAAGTTTTAAGGTATTGCTAAACACCCAAAAAAAAAAAAAAGCAAATTTTACTAAAATTTCTCTCTCTTTTTTTAAGTTCCAAATAGGCCCTAATTTTCATATTCCCTTTTGTTATGAACCACCACTCACTTTAATGTGAAAAGTTTAATGAAAAGTTAGTGGGTTTTTTTAATTATTTTTTATTTTTTATATATATAAAGGTCAACTTGCCTATTAGTTATAAAGTGTTGCAATTGTTAAAGAAACACTTGGACTTGGTCATAAATTGAACTAAAAATTAGGTTTTAAATGGGATAAGATTAGTTTGGAATTTTAAAATAAAAAATAAACAGGTTTGAAATGGAATATGTTTGAGAAATTTAACAAGTTTCGAATCGGGTACGACAATTTTTACAGATACCTTATTTGTTGCCATCCTTTATCCTCAATATTTAAAATTTATACTCACATCTTTCATTATTTATCATAACTAAATTATTTTGTTGGCTTGACCACTTTTGCTAAAGAAAAATAGTATTATTACATAAAAAATTCATATAAGATATTTCTTTTATCCTTTTAAATTATATAAAATATGTAAAAGACTATTGAGATGTTCAAAAGTTTAAAAAATTAAAAAATAACATGTAAACGAAATAGTTTACAATATTTTTACTTTATTCCATTGGTTTTCATTTTAAAACATTGACTTCAATTTTAAGGAACTTGCTTCAATTTTGGAGATGGAGTTGGAAGACAAAGGCATTTTGTTTTTTAAACATTTGAAAACTTCAATGGCATTTTTTGATATTTTATTTACTTTTTAAGTAGTTAAAAGAGACATCTCATATAATTTATTTATTTTTTTATTTTCCTTACGTTGACTGTTTTTCATTTAACATTGACAGTCAGATAGTCCTAAGAATTTAGTTGTTACAAACATTTCAAAATTAGAGATGTTATTATAAATTTTAAATATTACATTTCGTTATCTATAATTAACTAAATATTTAAAAAAAAAAAGAAAGTGTAATTTACCCTAAAGGTCCGTGTGGTGGGGAAGTATATAAATTGAGTAAAATGTTTCAAGGAAAACTATTAATTATTTTACATAAATTTACAATAACTATTACAAAATAATAATTTATTTAATTTAATTAAAATTATTTATTTTATTACAATTAAAATTATTTATTATTAAAATAATAATTTGTTATTAAAATGATTATCTTATTAAAATAATTATTATTTTTAATAATTAATTTTTATTTTAATAAAATATATTTCTTTTTTAAATAAGTTTTATAAATTATTATTTATTATTAAATTATACATATTATGAATATAATTTATTAAAATAAATGATAAATTATTATTAAACTGATCTATTATTATAATAAAAAACATTTTTTAAAACTTAAAATTAATTAATTTATTATTAAAATTAATAATATTTTATTATCTAAATTATAAATTGTTATTATTATAGGAAACATAAATAAATTATATGAATGAGTTAGTACATTAACTCCGAACTCAATGTAATCTTTACAGATTAACTTTACTCCTTTTTTTTGAATATAGTTAAAATTAATTGATGACCCAATAATTGTTATTATTGTAAAATTTTCTCCAAGGTTTCTACCCTACTTTTTTTTAACCATCCATCCAAACGCTCCAACTATACTTACCTAGACTCATCAATGAGTCAAATTTAGCTTAGATTTAATCTAAATCTAATAATATTAGACTAAATCTGATAAATTCAATTTGTGACACAACAGATTTAGATTTGTTAAATTTAATAACTAATAGATTTAGATCTTGATTGATCCGGCAGATCCATTATTGTTGCGAGCTTCTTTAAAAATGGTGTTGTGACAATCTTCCTCAACCCATCACTTGGTGACGGAGCTGTGACTTGAGTTAGCGGAGGCAGCATAATAGCTACCACAGAGGGTGTTCCATTGTTGATGATATTTAGTACTTTTTAAATCAGCAACTTTTGGAGTGATTTAATACTTTCCCCTAGATTTGAATTTGGGGTGAGCTAAGTGTTATTTAGTTTGTTTTTTTATTTTTTATTTTTTTTTTGAGCTCATTTTTCATTTTATATTTTTGAAAATAAAGAAAATAGTTCAAAACTCATTTGATTATTTATGTATTTAAAATTTATTTTCAAGAATAGAAAATGAATTTACATATGAAATGAAAAATGACAAAAAATTATTTTGAGAGTTTTTAACAAAAAATAAGAAAAATTTCAAAATAAGGAAAATTGAGTATTTTCTGTTTCTTAATGTTGAGATTTTTAATACGTAAAAGAAAAATAAAAAATAAAAAATAAAAAAGTAAACCAAATATCACCTTAATATTTTAGATTGAAACAGAGCAGATTGAAGTAGGGAAGCCAGTGTAGAGAGAGAATTTAGGGTGTGAGATTTGTTGAAAAGGGAGGAGTTGACATCACCCAGCTCAGTGACTATAAAATCGGGATAGTTGGATTAAAATCTAACTATCCAGATTCATTCACACATTTTTTCATTAACATATTTTTAATTTGTGTAAATGAATTTAGACCGTTGGATTTCCTGACCTAATGTCCCAAGCTGAGATCGCCCAGCCAAGTCTGATTTGTTGTGTTGAGTTTAGCTGCATGTAAAATGTATATTTGTTTGCATGTGCAATGGTTGTGTGTTATTGAAAGTGAGCAGAAAAGATGAGGCTGTACGTAATTTATATATAGTTTCACATGTATTTGAATAAAATATATATTTTTACTTTTATAAAATGATGATTTAAAAAATTTTATTTTTTAAAATGGATCAAATTTAGGTATATAAATTCGATCTAGATCTTGTAAGATCGGACCAAGTATTTTTGAATTTGAATCGGATCCATTATTATTAGATTTGGATCGGGTCCAGATCTAATGGATTTAATCTAAATCTAGACCATTAATAGACCTATGCTTACCCAAAATAAACAAAAATTATTATAAAAAATACTACACATACTCCTTTCACTTACACCCCGTGATATAACTTGGCCCAATACTATGTCGTTTTGTAATTATCTCTTGTGGTTCCCACCAAATTAATGAATTTTAATTTTTTTTTCTATTGGGGGGAGTAGAATCTTCATGTGGACGGCTATTTATAACTGTCTAAATATTCACATGTTAGAGAGAGAAAGTAATATTTTTGTACGGAGTTGCACTTTAAAATAAATTGAATTATAAAATAAATTAATTATTTAATATTCATATTATATAAAATTTATATGTATATTGAATTTTATTATATTTAAATATAAATACAAATTTTAAATTTTGTGGGAGGTACAAGAGATAATTATAAAACGACATCATTTTGGATTAAGGTGTAACTCAGGGTGTAAGTTAAAGTGACTTGTAGACCCCATTATACATGGCTATTTACTTTTTTTTTTTTTTTCACCTTTAATTGTTATGTTGGTCTGACTGGAATTTTTAAAATTTATTAATAAAAACATAGCGTCTATGACTATGAATGATACTTCCAAACCGAATGAAAGGATTCTGATAAATTCACTCCACGAAATTATCAAAGGATAATTAAAAATAAAAACAAAAATAATTGTATTTTTTTAAATATTTTATCATCTAAAAGTGTAGAAATTTGAGTATTCTAATTTTTTTTTTCATACTTCCAAACTAAATGGAAGGATTTTAATAAATTCACTCCATGAAATTACCAAAGGACAATCAAAAATGGAAACAAAAATGATTATGACTTATTTTTTAAAATATTTTATCATCTAAAAGCGTAGAAATTTGAATATTGTATTTTTTTTTAATTCAAAGACAAATGTCTTGCTTGGTGAGGACGAAGAAGAGTGGAAAGAAAGAAAATCAGAATGAATTCTCCATCAATTTTAAGAAAGAAAGCTTTTATCCCTTAGTTTTGTTTGGTAAGTGATATGGAAAAATAGATAAATTTATTTTCTTTTATTTGGCTTAAAAAGAAAGTAAAAAATTTGAAAAATGTACAGATAGTCAAATTACCATCATACCCTCATTTCCTTGAGTCAATGATAACCTCATTATAATTAAAATAAATAGAAAATATTAAACAAAGCTTAATATAATAAAATTTTAGCACTACTAAATAGTTAAAGAAAGCTCAAATGACCATTAATATGACCATAATACTTAGGGGTGTCCAACTGACCCACTGCCCAAAATAACTCGTTTGACTCGACTTGAAATTTTCTTAACAGATCAATTAGACACCTAATATTTTTCTTTTGCTTTTTTTATGCTTTAGGATCCATTTGGGATACCCGTAACTACCCAAGTCAAACCAATATCTACAAATATTATCATGTTCGATGAGTTCTTAAATAAAAGAAAATATTAGAAGTCTATAGAAACAATTATTTGGCAAAATAATATATATATATATATATATTTTGTAATAGGGGAGAAGTACACCCTTTGGGTTTTATGGGAATAATTAACTCTCTCGGGTGCTAGCGCATATCCCCACACATCGATCTCAGTCAATCACAAGCACACTCATGGAAAAAGGCCTGCGACAAGCAATTGGGTTTTCTAGAGGTCGTTCGGTGGTCATGTACTCAAAATGGCTTATATTGATGAAATTGAAGTGAACAAAATTTCAAACACCAGTTAGGTCCACAAATCATATTTGAATAGCTCTAACTTTCATAGAGTTGTTACAAACATGTTTCCTGGGATAGCCTTCTAGTATTAGCCATAATTCACAAGAACATTATGCACTCTTAGTAAAAGGGGGAATCATTGAATTAAATTAGATCAAATTCTAAGAAGCATTTCGAAGTACATGTGACGACTTGTATTTTCATAATATTATTTTATTTATGATACATTAAGATGCGACTTAGCATGTTGTTTGATGTGATTAATTTAACTGATATGTTGACTCAGTTGCTCGAATCCTAGTTTGAAGTTTGTCCTATTCAAAGTCTAAATTGGTTTGGGTTTGAAGTTTTGCTTGCGCACACTGATGGTCTTGTCAGTGAGCACAACCTTAGCCCAGTACACACACTCTCTTCCATGTGCGCATGATCTGTGATAGCTGGCATTGCAATTGTAATTTTTAAATTTTTATCCAGTGTCAATTCTTCATCATTTCCCTACCTAGTTTATGCATAGCCTAGGTATTAGCCTCATCATTATGCTCACATCTCTCACTTGATTTTTCCTTCCTTCACCCCTAAGGACTTTTGATATTATATCTATACATATGTATATAGGTATGTATGGGCAAAGAAGAGAAAATCAAAAGGGATAGAGAGTTCCTTGTAAATCGAGCTTTCTTTTTTTTTTTTTTTTTTAAGGCTTAAGTGTAGTGTGTTGGGTAGGTTTACTCGGTGTTGAGGTTTATGTGTTGATTGTAGGAAGTTTCTAGCAATTTTGAGTTTTATTGAGTTATGTTCTTCATTTTTTGAGAAAATTGAGGAATGAGTGCGTATATTTGTTATTGGTTTACATGTTATAAGCATGCCTACAATACTGCGTATTATGATGTTTAAACTATTTGAGGCTAGATTAATTAATTGATATTATATGTATATATGTATGTATATAGAAAACGAATAGGAAAATAAACAGCAGGGAATTGAAGGTTTCTTGTTAAATACATGTTGATTATATGCTTATGGTGACATTGGTTATATGATACAGTTGATTTGATGAACGATAAAGAATGTGATATGATATGTTCATGCATATATATTTATATGTGTTTGGTGAGGAATAAGATGAATAGTAAACATAAACCTTAAATGACAATTGATGAATCAAGGAATTGAGGATATCAGCATAGGGCATTGCTTTGGAGATTCTTAACATAACATGAAAGGAAACGGTTTTAAAACAAAATATTGTAATTTCAAAATTTGGAAATTAGAAACAGAGAGTGACTGGTTTTTGGTACAGGATTTACACGTGCGCACTAACCTTCTTGTCCTAGTGCACGAGTTGTGTTCTATTTTTACCTCGAGTGCACGATCTAGTATACCTATACGCACAGACTGCTTGATCCCATTAGCACCAACTATGTTCTCGGGCACACGAATGAGATTATTTTCAATTTTTTCTTAAAATATTGTTAAAAGGGAAAATGTTTTTCTAAGGATCTTATACTGATATTCTCAAATATTTTTAAGGAATAATGCTTTAAATAAGTAATTTAATGATGGGAAAAGGAAAATAAAAATGAAGAAAATGATTTTTGATAAATGTTGTGGACTGTGTAGCCTTAGGTATAAGATGTGATGAATTGGCCCGTGTGTCAATGCTGGTGTTAATAAATAGTATTTGAAAATAGTAACAAGAAAAAGACATTATAAATTCAAAAGGTAAAAGAAGCCTTAAAAAGAGAAAAGATTAATTTGTGGAATAAATCAAATGCAATGTTATGAAATTGGATGTATAACAATTTTGGTATGTTAAGATGAAAGTTAGAAAAATTTGCTAAGTATAGTGATATGTATAAATTAAATTAATTATGAATGTTTTTATTCTCTATGCTTTATGTGTTATTAGTACAGTTAAATTTTGTTTTAAAAATTACGTTATTTTGTTAGTAATAAATACAAAAGATTATTAAGTAAACTGGTTGAATTATACTTCTATAATATAATGTTAAGATATGTATAGTATCAGTGGTAAAATAATAGAAAGATAATGTTGACCTTCATTTGTTATCTTACATGATGATATTAGTATTTGTGAATATTCATAAGATAAGGATTAAATAGTATTTACTAGTAAGATTAAATGATTGAAGTAGTCTCAATTAATGTAATGGTAATGTGATATACTGACAAAATTTTGGTGTGAAATTTGATTTAAAAATTGTCCTTAATTTACATGTTGACGAAATTGATAAATCCAGGAAAGAATTAAATAGTATGATTTGTTCAAAATCTAAAGAATAATAAGATTATAGTGAAAAATGGGTTTCATCGGAAAATGATATTATAGTTGGAAAGAAATAAATAATGATTGATGAGAAGGGAAAAGTTCATAAAGGTTATTAATAAACCTGATTGAACCTAGATAGGGAAACATAAAATAATATATGGGTATTGATGTTTGGATACGTAAGAAATGTGTGATGTGTTGTGTGTGTGTGTGTGTGTGTGTGTGAGGAGTGATGATGGAAATAAAGTCTAGGTACATGACATCTATAGGTTGAACATCCTTAAACCTGCATAGGGTTTGGTTATCGTGACAGTAGGTTAGTAGCCTACAATATAACGCTAACTTGGTTGATCATAAATATTGGATGTTAGTCTATAAATACAATATTGACTTGGTTAATCATGACCTTTAAGCCAAGCTTCACAAATGACGGTGTTTCGATTGATCATTTCTATTGAGTGTTGACCTATAAAACATGATAAAGATTTTTGGGCTGGACTCAATAATTATAAGATAGTTGTGCATACTTAGTTATGTGTTTAAACTGAATAAAAGATGGAAATGATTAGCTTTGGTTATGAAAGAGGATAACAGGTATGTGATGACATAATTTGGAAATAATGTTATATATATTCTGGTTGTTAGAATCTAAGAAATAAGTCTTTGATGATAACCTGACATTGAAGAATTAATATGGTAAGTTAGGAATAGATAAATGATTATCTAAGTTTGATTCAATTATTATTACATTAAGGAACTTTTTGATAATTTATAAGAATGTGTGAAACAAAGATACCGTATTGAATAATATTGATTAGACAGGAAGTATAGTTGGTAGAATGCTATTAATAAGGTTAAACATATTAACAACTCTAAGGTACATTGTTAGAATCAGGAACGCAGCAGAATAAATTTTAAAAATTTTTCGGATTGATAATGTATGAAAAAATATGAACTTCTTATACCATTATATTCAAAATATAAAAACGAATTCAAAACATAAAAACGAATTCAAAACAATAATCAAAACTAACCTTTTGATATTTCTTGATTTGACCTTGATTTATTGAATAATTTTCTTCCCCAGTGGTTAAGACTCCTAAGTCTTCTACTCTTTTTCCTATAAAGATTCTCTCAGAACTTTTCTAATGTCTACGGTTGTATAGACAATTCAAAAGACTACCCTTTTACCTCTTTTCATGCATAGGAATCAAGTTCCTTAATCAATCAAGGATTACATTCATAACATAAAATATATGCATCTGTACCAAATAGAGAAACTTTAAGTAAACTAAATAAGGATTCTATATTAAAATAAAATTAGTGCATCATCTAACAGGATATAATGTTAAAGTTATATCCTGTAAAATTATAAAATGTTAAAGTTGAGGTGATGGTTATGGTTTATTGCTATGGTATATTCATTTTAGAAGCATAATAGGACATTTATTGTATGCATGTATGTAAGTGGCTACACATGACATAGTGCCACTCCCCTGTACAGTTATGATTGTAGGTTCTGAGTTGGGTCTACTAGTAGAAACTTATAATCAAGGGATTTATATTTTCCTTTTATATCATCTTTTGGGTTAGTAGTTTATGTGTACTGTTGGTACCTTAGTTGTGAGGTTTATATTATTTTTTGCCCCCTTAATAGAGTGGAAAGTTGTATATATTTAACATTACACTTTGATGGGGTTGTTTTCAGGATGATTGAGCCATCATGTATATTTTGGAGCATTATTGCCTGACTAAGACTCGTGGGGGCGTTTCCTACTTAGCGATGCGCTGTATGGTCCGAGTACAGTGTTAAATAAGCAAAGACCGCTGCATCAGCGCCTGGGTGCGGTGTTAAATAGGCAAGGGTCCTCGCACTTTCTTGGATGAGTGGGGGGGCAAGGAAGCTAGTCCAAAATAGAAGGCTGAGATTAGGTTTTTGGAATATTGGGAGCTTAACTGGGAAACTTATGGAAGTGGTGGATACAATGGAAAGGAGAAGAATCGCAATTGCTTGCTTGCAAGAGACAAAGGGGGTGGGACAGAAAGCTAAAGAGATTGAGAGGATTGGGTATAAGTTATGGTATACAGGACTTAATAGATCGAGAAATGGGGTCAGCATAGTAGTAAGCAAGGACCTAAAGGAAGATATAGTTAATGTGAAACGCTGTGGGGATAGGATTATTGCAATTAAGTTAGTGTTAGGAGAAGAGATAGTAAACGTAATTAGTGCTTATGCCCCCCAGGTGGGCTTAGGAGATGTACATAAGGAGAAGTTTTGGGAAGACTTGGAAGGAATGCTATTAGAGATACCTCAAGGAGAGATGGTCTTCATAGAAGGAGATTTGAACGGTCATATAGGACGCGATATAAATGGATACATAGGAGTACACGGGGGATATGGTTACGGTGATAGAAATGATAAAGGGAAGGATATTTTGGAGTTTGCAGTGGCCTATGATCTCATGGTGACGAACACCTTTTTTAGGAAGAGAGAGGAACATTTGGTGATTATAAGAGTGGCTCCTCAAAGACAAAGATTGACTTCTTCTTAACTAGAAAAAGAGACCGTGTACTTGTAAAGATTGTAGAGTTATACCAAGGGAGAGCTTGACTGCCCAACATAGGTTGTTGGTCATAGATGTGTAGCTTCAAAGGTGGGCTAGAAAAAAGAAATCGTATAGATGCTCAAAGACTAAATGGTGGAACTTAAAAGGTGATAAGCAAGCAACATTCAGGGAAAGAGTACTAGAGGAAAACATTTGGACGGTAAATGAGAGTGCAAATATTATGTGGGATAAGGTAGTAAAGTGTATTAGGAGGGTAGGGAAAGAAGTTTTAGGAGAATCCAAAGGGAGTGCTCCGGCACAGAAAGAGGCATGGTGGTGGAATGAGTCCATCCAAGATAAGATAAGAGTTAAAAGAGAGTGTTTTAAATCTTGGCAAAACGATCGAAATGAAACAAACTTGGAGAGGTATAGAGAAGCTAGAAGAGAAACCAAAAAGGCAGTTAGTGAGGCTAAGGCAAAGACATTTGAGGATTTATATAGGCGACTTGACACTAAGGAGGGTGAAAGAGAGATATTCAAGCTTGCTAAATCTAGAGATAGACGGACCAAAGTTTTAAACCAAGTTAAATGCATTAAGGATGAGGATGAAAAGGTATTAGTAAAGGAAGATGAGATAAAGGACGAAAGCAATAGTAGTGACATACATTTGGGGCAATTTACCACTTTTAGGGAAGAATTAAATTTTATGTTCTATAGGAGAATCAGTAGGGAAGAAGTAAAATAAATATTAAAAAGGATGAAGAATGGGAAAACGGTTGGGCCAGATGGTATCTCTATTGAGGTTTGGAGGTGCTTAGGAGAGAATGGCATAAGTTGGTTGACAAAACTTTTTAATGTAGTGCTAAAGAATAAGAAGATGCCTGATGTATGAAGGAAAAGTATCCTTATACCTATATACAAGAACAAAGGAGATATTCAGAACTGTGCGAACTACCGTGGGATTAAATTGATGAGCCATACGATGAAATTATGGGAGAGTTATTGAGAGAAGACTAAGAAGGACAACAAAAGTTTCAGAGAACCAATTTGGTTTCATGCCTGGAAGATCAACCATGGAGGCTATCTTTCTCTTGAGGAGGTTAATGGAACAGTATAGAGAAGGTCAAAAAGATTTACATATGGTGTTCATTAATTTAGAGAAGGCATATGATTGGGTTCCTAGGGAGATTCTATGGAGAGTATTGGAAAAGAAAGAAGCGTGTGTCGCATATATTGAGGCGATAAAGGACATGTATGATAGAGCCATGACATCTATATGGACGACTGGTGGAGAGACTAATGAGATCCCTATCACGATTGGTTTACATCAAGGCTCAGCATTAAGCCCGTACTTGTTTGCTTTAGTTATGGATGAGATTACAAGACATATTCAGGATGAGGTGCCATGGTGTATGCTATTTACAGATGATATTGTTTTAGTAGATGAGACGAGAGAAGGAGTGAATGCTAAGCTAGAATTGTGGCGGGATACGTTAGAGACAAAAGGGTTTAGGCTAAGCCAATGCAAGACGAAATATACGGAATGTAAGTTTAGTCAAAGTAGGATAACGGGTAGTATAGAAATAAGTTTAGGCACACAAAAGATTGTAGAGAAAGATAAACTTAGGTACCTTGAATCTATGGTGCAACAAGATGGAAGGATTGATATTGATGTAAGTCACAGGATTCAAGCTGGGTGGACCAAATGGAGGAGTGCTTCGGGGGTTTTGTGCGACCGAAAAATCCTCCTCAAGGTGAAAGGAAAGTATTATAAGGTAGTGGTTAGACTAGCGCTGCTATATGGATCAGAGTATTGGGCAGTAAAGCATAATCATGGTTAGAAGATGACAGTTGTGGAGATGAGGATGATAAGGTGGATGTGCGGGATTACAAGGAAAGATAGGATTAGGAACGAAGAGATTAGAGGCAAAGTAGGAATAGCACCGATTGAAGATAAAATGAGAGAAAATCGATTAAGATGGTTTGGCCATGTTAGAAAGCGTCCAACAGAGGCACCTGTTAGAAGGTATGAAAGTATGGAGATTGCCAGGAGTAGGAGAGGTAGAGGAAGACCCAAGAGAAGCTGGAAAGAAACCATTAAACATGACCTGACCTACCTAGATTTATCGGAGGATATGCCCCTAAACAGATCTAATTGGCGTCGACAAATCCATATAACCGACCCCACCTAGTGGGAAAAGGCTTGGTTTGGTTTGGTTTGGTATTGCCTGACTGAGACTGAGGCTACTGTTATTTATCATTATTTTGTTTGGATGGTTGCTCCATGGTTATTGTATGGCTCTGATTCGGTTTAAATAGTCGATTATTATTGATTGCATGTGATTAGTGTTCACAACTCAGATTGCAAAATTTGAGACGTGACAATACATCCCCAAAATTGTAAGTACTAACACACAAGCCCACAAAAAAACTCAGGGGCTAATTTGACCTCACCATTGAATTCCTTATACCCAACAATGGTAATATGGGACATTCTTTGCATGTTTGTGATAGTTAATTAAAAGAATTATGGGAGGCCATCACCATTTTGGCGTATTCCGCAACAATAATTTAGACATTCAAAATTAGGTAATGGAAATTCTAATTTTAACTTAATTTTGACCAAGTCAAACCTAAGAAACATTTTTGCTTTCCTAGCATGTCTAATAAGCTCATGATGCTCCTCAAACTACACCAGAACCCAAATTTATAAACTAAACTAACTCAAACTTATTCGAACCGGTCTAAAAATTAACCCAAGTATCATGGCCAAATATCATGGCCAAAATGGCTTAAAAAAGGCTTGTCGCATGACCCTAGGGGCGACAAGGTTAGGGGCATGTTTCCATTGTTAAGGAACACAGAAAACCCTAAGATTATGGTTGCTTTGTATATTAATAATACAAAAATTTTTTTATCAATTTGATCTACGAGAATAAGATCATACCTTCAAGATCTCTCTTGTTTAAACTCGATGCAACAGTGCTCTAAAAATCTGAAGACTTTGAATCAACTACTCGACCTCAACTTTTAGCCTTTTGCTGTATTCCTAAAAATACTTTCTTTCTCTCTCATGAGATGGTTGGATCCCCAATAGCTCTCAGGGTTTCTTATTTTTCTTCTCAAAAAACGTTAAACCTAACTGCCAATAGAGAGAGTACTTTGGGGCTACAACAGGGACCAGTAGACGAATATGAAAAAGACTTCCTACGTACTTAAATCACTTGATCCCACGCGGATTAAGATTTAATTACATAAATTATAATTTAGTCCATGAAAGAATTATAATTGCACTACTAATCATATTCGAAATTATATTTTCAGGCCTTAATATTAAATGCTTATTATCTCCCCATGTTAAGATTATAGATATCTGCCAATTAAATTTAAGTACTGATAATTTAATTTAATTGACTTCTTATTTTCCTTGAGACATTTTCGCTTAACTTATTTGACGTATCAGATTGAAAATCCAATTGCAAGATTTCATATAATCTGAACTTACAAGCTTCCTCAAGGGGATATCATCAACCAATAAATTAGGAAGTAGATTCCTTCAATTATCAATATTCACCATATATATAATGTCATTTCCCAACCCACTAACTTTACTAATTCGTATATAGAATTTCACTCTTTGTGTAATTAAAGCATTAATCACTCTATGCACGTGTCTAAAAAATAGAATCTGGATTAAGAGTATAAATAATCATAATAAACATAAGGTATAAATTATTTTATAAAGCCAATACAAAATAATTACCTTAATCAGGTCCAATTCAATACACACAAAGTGTAATAGCATAAATAGTTGAAATTAAACCGTTCCTCATAGTTAAGATCGACCTACTAAAAATATGTGCTACAGTTCTACCGATGGTGTGTCCAGTTCCATCAAAAATTGTGAACAATAAACTCGTATTCTAAAAGAACCGAAGATCCAGTCTTTTGCATATAAGCCGTACTCTATACACTAGATCTAATACTCTTTATGAATACTAGACACATGCACAAATATAGCAAATAACATTCATTGCTTAAAAAGAAATTCTCATTAAAATGAAATAGAAATACCAAAAATATAAAGCACGTCTTTTAGTTTATAGCTCTATCACCCACTACTTCTTTTGTTTGGTGTATTGTGTTCTGCTTCATTTGATTGTGCAACCAACTCTACCCGTGTCATCATGTAGACTTTTCTACATAGCATATTGTGCATGAATTATCCCTTAGCCTAATATACATGAATTTACATATGTTGAGTTAGGTAAGAAATTCTGCACTTATTAAGGGTATAGGTAAAACCTGCCTAGGTCTGTTTTGCAAGCTTTTCAAGGCACAAGATCAAGCCTATAAATAGGGCCCCTACTAACCATTTCAATCATCATTAATTGCACTTAGATATTTAAGACAATCTGAAAAACACCTTATAAGCATAAAAAGTATTACGTATGTGAATATAAAAATATTAACATAATAAATTAATGCAAAAAGCATACATGTTTGTTCCGTAATCTTATTTCAGTTTGTGATTAGGCCTTCTCTGAAACTAAAAAACTATAGTTAGATTATTAGGGCTTTATCTTCCTCTCTATCACAAACTATATGGCGGTTATTAATGGGAAAAATTATTTGTATATTCCAAAGAAAGGGGATCTAGCCGTATATATAGGGTAAATTCTAACCTCATTGGACCCTCCCATAAAAGGCCTGTAATGGGCTTGACAATTATTACACTAATCGTCTAACTTTATAATCGCTATTAGGTGCATATAGACCCAACAATATAGATCACAGCAAGATGAGCTTTATCATATATGTCCTTTCATCTTTAATGTGGCTTTAACCTATTTTTTGGCAACAATAAAATTAATTAATATATGCTCAATATACAGAAATTTCAACATTCTTCCACTTAAATAAGTATTCATTATTTTTAATTTTATAAACAAATTCAAAATTGACTCTTGGGTTATTGACAATATGTGGCTACATTTTAATGTCAAGTAAAGATGAGAAACAACACTTAAAACAATCTCGTCCAACAAGATAATCAATATCGAACTAAGGTGAACATTAAACTTATAATTCATGTAATACCACTCATGATTACAAATATCAACAACCTTATTGATATGGATCAAATGAGGTTGTGTGATGAAAATTAGAACTCAATAGGTGATCTTATAAATGTGCTAATATTTTATCAATTGATTTTTCTTTAGATATGCTCATAAACAAGCAAGAGAATTTTTCAAATTCTCTTTCAATATGCTTATCAAACAAGCAAGAGAATTCTTCTAATTCTCTTTCAATATAGTCATCAAATAACCAAGAGAATTCTAAAGTTTCAAATGGAAACTAATGTGTCTTGCACAAATATCTCAAAAGTAACACAAAAATGCTTAGATAATAATTACCAAAAACAAAATGCTTAGATAACAACGAACTTAAGATTTCCAATATATAAAAATCGTGAATATATTCATGCATCAATGTTATCAAAAGAGACATAAATGACAACTTTCAATTAATTTCCACAGTAATGAGAAACTAAAAACATAATATAAAGAAAATATCTATTACACAATGTAAAGGAAAAAAAGCCCCACTAACTAAGTATGTCAAAAGACCCAATAGCACCCATGTTATAAATATGCTTATTAAAAACAATAGGTCTAAATCCCTTGATTAAGGGGTTTGACATCATTTGTTCAGTATCAATATGCTCAATAATGATATCACCTTTCTTTACTAAATTTCTAACAGATAAATAATTGATCTCTATATACGTAGACCTACTTGAACATTTATTGTTATTGGAAAAGAAAATAGTTACACTATTATCATATAAAGTATTTAGTGGTCTAACTATGACATCTTCAAGTTACAAACTAAGCATGCATGCATAGTAGAAGACGCTATAAGAGTTTACTTGATACTCTTCATGAAATAGCTCCCCCAGCTAAGATAAATTTATATTCTGAAGTAAAATTCATTTCATTCGCATATCAAGTAAAATTTGAATCTAAATAACTAATAACTTCAAAATCATCAACTTTTCTATAAACAAGAATGTAATCTTTGGTTATCTACAAATATCTCATAACTTTCTTTGCAATTGCCAAATGATTCATTCCAGGATTTGAGAGGTACCTCCCAACAACACCTACAACAAAAGCTATATCCGACCGGGTACATAATTGTGCATACATAAAACTACATACTGCACTAACATAATGTATATTCTACATGGATTTCACTTTAAGGTCATTCCTAGGAATTTGACTCTTACTAAATTTATCACCCTTGGTAAGAGAAACATCACCAAGTTTATAATTTTGCATATTAAACCTTTTAAGTACACGGTTTATGTACTCTTTTTGAGAAAGCCCCAACATACCATGGGATCAATCATGGATGATCTCAATGCCCAAAAAAATGATGCCTCTCCTAGCTCTTTCATATCAATAAATATTAGACAACATCATCTTAGTCTCATGCAAAAGACTAAGATCACTGCTTGTAGGTAGGATATCATCAATGTAAAATCAAGGAAAACAAAGTTTCTCCCCTAATCTTGAGATTGAATGTAGTAATCATCCATGTTTTCCTCAAAACCTAAAAAAGTGACAATGTCATCAAGCTTCAAGTATCATTGGCGCAAGGTTTATTTTAAATCATAGATGGATTTTTCAATTTACATGCCATGTGTTACTTACACTCTTCCTTGAAACCCTCAGGTTACACTATATAAATTCCTCATTTAGGCAACATTCAAAAAAGTAGTCTTAGCATCCGTTTGACGAAGCTTTAAATCATAATGAGCCACCAAAATCATGAAAATTTCAAATAAATATTTAGATGAAACTAGTGAAAAAGTCTCACTATAGCAATGCCCACATTAGTATTTTTAGTCCTATAATTATGTATTCAATTGTTAACCGTTCTCTCTAGTTGCTATATAAACAACCATTGTTTGAGAAAATATTATGTGTTGTAATAATGATGTTATGAGATAAGCCTTGTTTTCACGACTACTTTTTTATTTTTCTTTTATGTTTATGTTTATATTATTCTAGCTCTATCAAAAGGCAACAACAACAAAATGAAAGATATGATTTTGGGGATGGCAATCAAGATATACGTTACGCACACAAGGAAAAAATACATATACAAAATTCATTCCAAAAATAAAGAGGTTCTGAAGGTTTAAGAAGTTAGATCTAGAGACAAGTTATCGAGACAACGAATAACAGAGAGAAATCCCCTCTCTCTATCATTCTAGAGTTTAGAGTTCTATATTTTTTTTTTTTTTATAGTTCTCCAATTCTGCCATTTTACTTTTACATATTGTTTCAATTTTAGCTTTGAGTGAGAGATATGGTATTTTTGTGAGAGAAGAAGATAACTTGTTCTTGCTTCTTGTTCTCCTTTGTTTTTCTTCTTTTATTTCCTTTTCCTGATTCACAAATAGTAGCAATAGTATAACAGTAAGTTATTTCATTCTATTTCAATTTCAAGAAACGTTTAAAGTTATTTCAATTCTCATTTTTTACGGCAATAAAGTGAACTTATATTTAGTTTCAATTTTTAGATTTACATTCTTTTATTCGATGCTTGATTTGTTAATTTCATGCCCATATTATATGTTCTTATGGTGTTAAAATTCTTATTTTTGTTATTATTCTTCAAGTCATGCTTTGTTTTTTAATTATTATAATGTTATGTTGATGAATGCCTTTAGGTTTATGGTTTTTTTTTTTTTTTTTGTGCTTTATTATATTCATGTCTTTTATAGATTTTTCATGCTTTAATATGCTTTAGCTTAAATACTTGCTTTGATTTAAATATTATGAATGTTAGTTTAAGGTTTTAACTTTCTAGATTTAAACTTTCATGCTTCTTAAATTCTTGGTTATTTAATTTTATGAAATTAAAATATTTCTTAATTAAGATTTGATTCTACTTATTTTATGTTAACTAAATTAATTTTTTTAATTAAAAATATGCTAGGCTAGATCTACGTAGGTTTGTTCTACACTTGTATGAAAAATAAAAAATATGCCATGCTTAGATTTATGTCACCATAATTGTCTTATTCAAATTATTAACAATTTAATTTTTTTATCAGTATTTTAAATCTTAAATTTGAAATTTTGAAAAATACTAGGATTAACCATATTCTATGTAATCACTAATAATCTCAGAGTTATCAAAACATTCGTAAAAATCAAATGAACAATTGAATATTTGAAAAACCTTAGAATTGACCATATTCTCTGAAATCACAAGTAATTCCAAAGTTACAAAAAGTTTTTGTAAAGTCAAATATATTAGAGATTTTATCTGTAAATTGGAAAATCCAAAATCAAAATAAAGTTGTAATATTTGTAAACTTAGACGTATGGTAAGATGATAGAGTTTCAAGATAGAACAAAGTGCGTTGGCCGTAGAACGAGTCTAGAAGACAGCAAAAATTGAATAATTAGAATTAATCACTTCATAGGAAGAGCACATGAAGCTTGTAGGAATTCGTTGGAAGCTTGCTCTAACTCATTGGATAATACTGAGAGCTTATTTTTAGACATAGACCGTGCAGGAAGCCTGCTCTGATTTAGACTATGGTTTTGGGGTTACCATGGGAAGACTTTTCCTGTAAGGTTTGCAGCTTCTAGTTTTCAGGCTGCGTTTTGGAAACTTGATACGTTTGGATTTCATGTCTTATATATTTTTGGATGTATCTAGGGTTTCCCATAGAGAGAAAAAATCCTTTAAAGAGTAAAAGGATATTATTTTTCATGCTTTCTCGCATCACTTAGCCACAACAACATTGTGTGTGCATGATTTAAAGGAGTTCAAATTGTGAGAGCTGTGGATTCAACATTCTATTGTGAACTCGATTCATCTTTGTGTATTTGAATAGGGTGTCTTTCGCTGGGGTTTGGGTGTGTCAAGGATTCGAGCAAAAAGAGTCAATAATATGGGTTAATAGATTTGAGTTTATTGTAAGGTTGAGATTTGTAACCTATTTACAATCTAGTGAAAGATTTAAGGTTTTTTTGATTTGGGTTTTTGTTAAATTGTCCTGCTATTTATTGCTTTATGTTTGTAATTATTTTATGATTGGATCATCTAGCATACAAATTTTCACTTGGTATTAGAGCGAGTTCATTTTGTGTTAAAAAATGAGATCTAAGGCTTGCTAGATGGATTCTCCATAAGGTGGTCTGAGCACAAGTCTTTTATGGTTTGAAAACTACCCTGAGAATTTTATAGCATTCATGGCTCTTGCACCAACTAATAGATTTGTTTCTACCTTTTCTTTTAAATCTTCAGCAAAAAGTGAAGGTAAATCGATAGGCACTTTAGATAGTGAAAATAATGTGACTGATGACAAGTTCGATTGAAGAAGCCTATGCTCAACTTTTTGAAAACTTGTGCAAGTTACACAAGAAGAATGATAAACTTACTACAAGGGATAAATTAATGAAGAAGTAGAAGGATTCTTTGAATAAAATTATTGAAGATCTTAAAGCAATGAATCACAATCTTGAAGTCTAAATTCTGAAAATGAGAAGAAGACTCAAGATACGACTATGGATGCCTTGAGAGAGAAGCTTGTAGTCAAAGATAAAGAGTACTTAGAGGTGCGAAAAGTATTGAAGGAACTTAATCAGGAATCGAGAATTCCATCTAACCACCTTTATCAGATTTTGACACTTCAACATAGTCCAAGCGACAAGAGAGGACCTGGATATGCTGACAAAAAGGATGAAAGTAGATTTATGAAGACTTCAAAAGTGCACCCTATGCGACAACATCAAAGGAAAAAGTTTACTTCAAAGAAACAATTTACGACCCTCCCAAAATAAATATTAAAGGGGGGCCAATATTAAAAGTTTTATCAAAAGGCTAAAGATATGTATCAAGGTACGCATTCTCAACCCTATTTTAAATTTGTATCTACTTGCCATTATTGTGGAGTTAAGGGCCACATTAGACCTAATTTCCGCAAATTGTATAAGTTGCCCCTATCCTATGTTGGCACTAGGAATTTTGTGAGCCTAATTGTCAAATGTCAAAGAGGTACATACAACCCATTGGGTCTAATAATTTTTTCAATAATTGTAGGTCTCAAAACTAGAGGCCAATAAGGAAAAATAAAAAATAAACAAAAAAATTGTTCAAAACCCATTGGATGTAAACCCATAAACCCTATGGTGCAAAATGTTTTTCCAAAAATAAGAGCTATTTAGGTTAAGAAGAGTGACTTGCATTTCACTCACACCTTGAGGATGTTGAAGGGGTGAGCCTTGATAAATAGAGGCAAATTTGTTCATAGACTAGGCCTTGCATTATTGTCATATTTTATCCTAGTTCTATATGATCATATAAACTGGATTTTTTAATTTACTTTTTGCATGATTAGTTTATTTTGAAAATTATAAAAAGATATTTTAGTGTTTTTTGTGATGTTCTTACATGATCTATTACTCCACGCACACTTCAGAAATATTGGATACAAATTTTTTACTTACATAATTGTCGTGATTTTGAACTCCTAGACTAACTTGAAATTTGTGTTTTATTGTTCTTTTTCTTAGTTGTGGTATGCCACTATAATTGTACAAAGTTCAGTTCATCATGTAGAGTGTTCACACTATACAATTGTGTTCACTTAATTCTCTTTTTAGATTACTGGTTGCTCTTGAGATCTTTCAAGTAGAATTGCTTGGAAAGGGCTCCTAGTGGAATAAAGTACAGTCATCCTATTGATATGTTAGTTATCAAAATAACTACTCTCTAGGTTAAGACGATATAGGGAAAATGCTACGTATCCATAAATGTGTGAAAGCTACAAGTTAAATAGGACAAAAGTTTAAAGAAATATCAAAAGTTGGTGGTAATAAAAAAAAAAATCTTAGGCTAAAGTCAACTATTGAGAATTGAGGAGATATAAGTTGAAAAGTATTGAAATTTTTTATTTTCTCTCAATACAATTCATGATCCATTAAAAGCATCCGCTTGGACTTCTTGCGTGTATGTGTAGTATATTATTCATGTTGTACTTGAACTTCAATTCACACACATCACTGGTATTTGATCACTTGCATGACTTATGTGAATAATTCATGACATAAATAATAGATTGACTCGTTAAATTCTCAATCATTGCTATTTATGTATGGTGATTAATTTGATTCATATTTCTTTTATGTGCTTTAAGTGACTCGATAAATGCTCAAGGTCACGAGGATAAACTTCTAGAAAAACCTTAAGAAGTGTGTCTAAATCAGAACAAAACTCTATGGCAGACTTAAAAGGTGGGACATCATATGCAAGTGATGCAAATGATCTCATATGTGAGTGACGTCTCATGATCTCATATGCAATTGACATCTCATAAACATGGGACATCAAGATATTGCCATGCCATGTTTGGTGTAAGATCAAGAATCTCATCAATAGTTTGACGTGTGTTTGGACACAAACCATGAATGAAGTAACTTAAAATGCATCAAAACTCTAAATGATGGCTTAGGTAGAATTGTAAAATATTATTGAACCTTTCCCAACATTTATAGAATATCTCACCCTATTTTTAAGAAATGTTTTTAATTGAAATTGGAAGATGTATATCCAATGCATGGTGGAAAAGTGAAGGAAAAATGCATTCAATAAATCCTCCTAAGACTGAATAGTTGAATCAATAGCATAGTACCAATCTAGAGACACGTCATGCAATGACATTAGGGAAAAAATCTAACACAAAAGCATCATCCAAGCAACCGTTAGTTCAAAGCATACATACCAATGCAAATTTTTCAAAATGGACTTGAGGGTCCTCATGTTCATGCCTAGAATATGAAAGTAACATATGTGTGATTTTTAGAACAAAGTGTGTGTCATAAAGCTCTTTTAGATAACTAATATGTGGGTAGGTGGTATCAGGTGAACCACGAGTACATGCATGGAAATCCATGTTCATCATATAAAATGTAAAGATTAAAGAAGAGAAATAAAAATAGAAAAGCTAAGCTAAATATGCAAATTAAACTAAATGTGATGCAAACTAACTAAATGGCAAGTAAGTGTAATATGATACAATGCAAAACGAAAGAAAAACTACTAAGAGAATAGAGATAAGAAAGAATATTTTGAATTGCTTAAGACAATTCAGTCTTAACTCTGAATTGTGCTCAAACTATTGCTTTATCTGACAATGGCGCCAAAATTGCTTGTCATGAGAAAATCTCTACACTTCAAGTTCAAGGTGATCAATGTAGCAATTTAAATTTATAAAACATTGAAGTACTAGTCGCATCCACAAGGAGAAGCATTGTTAACCCACAATTCTTCTTCTCTTATTGAGTAGATGTCAAACAATTAAAAAAAAAAAAATTGGTTTGAATTTTGGAAATAGAACCTACTAGGCATTTCATCAAACATCTAGGAAGCAACAATTAAATCTAATAAAAATGAATTAAAAACTATGAAACTAAAGAGACAAGTGTCCAAGGGAAGTTCTATCTAATAAGCATGTAATAATCAAGTCAAGGAACCGTCACAATTAAGGGATATATTGATTTTGGAAATTAAGCACAATTTGCTAGAAAATCAAGGGATATATAGCATCCGTTATACGTGGCATAATAGATCTAGGCATTTGGATCTTCTAATAAACACCTAATATGCTTATAATTTCAATATAAACACTAAACAAACATGGCATGCAAAATCAAAGAGAAATAGTACGCATATTAGGCAAACTCATCTTACATGCATTTCATCGAGCATTTTACATACATGACATACAAGGTCAAGACTATTATGCAAATAAGAGAGTGTTAATATGAATCAGTCCAAAATCCAATAATGAAGAATAACAAAATAGAAATAAAAAGCTTAAATTTATCATAAAATAGGAACTGAAGTTCAAATATACCTCAAATTGATTAACACAAGCTTGTTTTAAAAATTATGAAGTGACTTGCCTTGAAAAACTACTTTAGATACATAAAATTACAAAGATAAACGAAAAATTATAAAAAAGAAATTGAAATCCTACATGAGAATATTAAGAGAACCCTCAAATCCTCTCTAATCTACCACACTTCTCCTCTAAATAATTATATATGTACATATATCTTCTCTTATGAAACCCAAACTCATTTATAGTCCCTCTTCTAAAAATTACAAGAATGCAATTAAAATTTTAGAATTTTGTTGGGATGTTCAGACAAGGGTCTGCACCATACCCTGAGAACCTTATTCAGACATAGGTTCAAACAACATTTCGATACTGAATGAATTTTTCAGCTAAGATTCCAAAATAGCTCTCTGTCGTCTGGATCTAGGTTCGCACCATAGGTTTGTTCGAACCTTGGATCGAACAACCTTGTGCATTTCCTCCATTTCAACTCCATTTCTTCCTCCTATTGACTTGATTCTCTACAAATCGAATAAGAAATTCTCTTAATGATAAAACATATTAAATCCATCTATTTATTAATGTAAATTAGACTAACTTAATCCAATTTAAGAGGTTTAATTGTATGTTTTATCATACAATCATACGCTGGCAAAAACCAAAAAAGAAGTGAAGTGTAAGTTGCATAGGATAGCTGTATGAATAATACTATTCACCTCATCATATCATCACAATAAATCCTAATCAAATGTATTATGAATAAAATAATACATATATCAAATTACGAGTCGTTGTAGACCCACATTACTTAGATATGGTGAGTGTGTTATGATTATATATAACTACCATAGTCTTAGATTGGGCCTTAAAAGATACCTAAGTTTTATAGAAGGGGAGGACCTACATATCATGCACTACCCGCCTTGCTTGGGTTCGAGTCAAATAAAGGCCCAAGTACTTGTTTAAATTTTTTAAATTGATACATAATAGACAAAACAACAAAAATTGACATTATTTAAATTGACACATAACAAATTTATGTCTATTAATTATAGTTGTGTTCGTTTATAGGATTCTAAAAAAATTCTTTCACATTCCTGCATTCATTCATCTCATTCTGTGCGAGACTTCTACTGCCATTGTTTTGGTTCGAAAGACACTAATTACAGCTTCATTTTGTGTGTGTGCAATCAATATATCCTAATCGAGAGTCCAACGTCCACTAAAATCTAAAAAGCAAACCGTTGAAGAATGAATTAAGTCCTAAATACATAGAGTCAACCGTTGCACTTGATATATTCGAATTTTCTTGATTAAAAACTAGTGAGTTTATAATTTAAAAGTTTTTACTTTAATAAGATTTGTTTTATTTCTTAATTTTGTGTTTTTGATTATCAGTTAATACAATGACAATTTTAATAACAGTTATATAAAAAAAAAGCAACTTTAAAATGGATAAAAAATTATATCTTCTTATTGTCATATAAAAAAAATTCTTTACAGTGACAATTTTAATAACAGTTATATAAAAAATTAACTTTAAAATGGATAAAAAAATATATCTTATTATTGTTATATATAAGAAAAAATTTTCCTTCAAAGTATATGATATTTCAAAATTAATTCATATCAAAAAATAATTAAAAAACACTAAATTGAGAATTTATTTTAACGCAAAATATTATTGTGGTAAAAAACGGGGCAGCCGCATGATTAGTGGTTAGCCATATGTGGTTTTTATCAGGAATGCCCAGGAAAGACAGAGAAGAGAAGAATGCGTGCAACGTTCATTAACAGTTGCTTTTCCCGCCAAAAGAGTCCATATCTCCACTACAAAATCTTGCACAATCGTCGTTTTAGTTCTATTCAACGATCACATCTCCAGCGCATCTCACACATTTCAATCCTCCAAGAAGTTAAAGAGATAAAGCCCCTTCGACAAGTTCACGCCAACATGGTCACCTCTGGTCTGTCTCAAAACATCTTCCTTTCCAATAGATTAATGAACTCATACGCTTCGTGTGGATCCATGGACGATGCCCAGAAGTTCTTCCATCAAATGCCGTGTAAAAATGTTGTTTCTTGGACAATCTTGATATCTGGGTACGCGAAAAATGACTTTTTCGTAGAAGCCGTTGATGTGTTCCGCAAAATGACGAGGAGTGCTTTTATGCCAAATGCCGTTACAATTTCAAGCATTCTACCTGATTTTGGTAAATTGGGTTTGATCCAAATTGGGAAATCGGTCCACTCTCTTTGGATACGACGAGGCTGTGGAACAAATGTGTTCTTAGAAACCTCGCTGGTTGGTATGTATTTGGAATTTGGATATATGGGCGTTGCTCGAAAATTGTTTGATAATATGTCCGAACGGAATTCTGTTTCTTGGAATGCCATTATTTCAGGTTATTCTGATTATGGGTTTGGTGAAGAAGGGATGAGGCTTTTCAATTTGATGCGGAGAGAAGGGTTCTCAGTAGATTGTTTTACAATAATGAGCTTAACAGCGGCTGCTTCAAGTATAGGTGGTTCATGGGTAGGAGGGGAAATCCATGGTTTTGCAGTTACAACTGGCTTTAAGAATGATCAACTTGTTATGACTGCTTTGATGGATATGTATGTAAATGGAAACTGCATTGAGGATGCTTATTTAATCTTCAATGAGATGCATGTGAAGGATGTGACAGCATGGACCTTGATGTTATCAGGTTTCTCCAGGGGTCAATATTGGAACAAGGCCATAGAGCATTTCAATGAGATGATGAGAGTAGAGAACTTAAAATTGGATTCTGTTGCTTTGACGGGAATCCTTTCAAGCTGCAGCAGTTTAGGAGCTCAGCAGCCAGGTAGACGAGTCCATGTATTGATACTAAAAACAGGTTTTACACATGATATGTTTGTGGGGTGTGCTATAATTGACATGTATGCAAACTGTGCAAATTTAGAAGATGCAAGAAAATTTTTTGAAGGGATGGAAGAAAAGGATGTGGCATGCTGGAATGCTATGATTGCCGGTGAAGGGATGAATGGGTTTGGTAATGATGCAATTGATCTTTTCTTTCGTATGAAAGGTTTCGGCATTAATCCAGATGAATCAACTTTGGTGTGTGTCTTGTGTGCTTGTAGTCATGCTGGGATGGTTGATCAAGGACTTCACATTTTCAACCATATGATCAGAAGTTGGAGCATGGTTCCTAATTCGAGACATTATGCTTGTGTTGTTGATCTTCTTGGCCGTGCAGGTCGATTAGACGATGCTTATTCATTGATCAATAGCATGCCTTTTCCTCCAGATTTTGAGGTTTATTGTGCCTTGCTTAGTGCCTGTAAAGTCCATGGTAACTTTAAGTTAGGTATTGAAATTTCGAAGAAACTATTTCAGTTGGAGCCCAGTGATGCTGGTCACTTTGTATTGCTTTCAAACATCTACGCTTTGGCTGGAAATTGGGAGGGTGTAAAAATGACTCGAGTATCGTTGAGATCAAAAGGACTGAAGAAGGATCCAGGGTTTAGCTCAATTGAGATAAATGGAGAACTCTACACATTCATGGCTGGACAGAAGGACCATCCTCAATACTTTGAAATTGAGGGGCTCTTGAAGTGCATGATACTAAAAATAACAGAAGCGGGTTATGTAGCCGATACAAAGTTGGCACTTCAGGAACTTTCAGACAATATGAAGAAGGATATACTCTATCACCATAGTGAGAAGTTGGCCATTGCTTTTGGACTGGGGAGAACCAAGCCTGGAACAATCCTTCGGATCACAAAGAATTTACGTGCATGCAATGATTGCCATTCTGCGTGCAAGTTTATTTCCAAAGTTTTCGGAAGGGTTCTTGTTGTTAGAGATGCTAACCGCTTCCATGTTTTTCAAGATGGAGTTTGTTCATGCAAAGACTACTGGTAACAGAAAGAATGTAGGTCATACATGATAATTATTTCTTTTACCAGGTAATTAGGCATCTTCTTTTAAGCTGATAGTCACGTAGAATGCTGCATCTTTTATCATTCAGACCTTTGTGGTCTAAGTGCAGGAAATAATGCAGTCGTCCTAGGCGTAATTTTTGAAGTGCTTCCAGAAGACACAAAAACTCTTATACTAAAATTCTTATTTTTTTTTTTCTCTTTTAACTAGTGGCCATATGCTCCCCCTTAATCGCGTAACAACGCCCTGAGCCACTGCCACTGCCAACAATGGCTGTGATGAGGAAACTGAGACAGGAATCGTTATTCTGGAAAATTAAGAAAAGAAGATTCATTTAGCTTGCCCAACTGGTTGGCACTCAGCTTTGCTCTGTTCAGTTGGTTTTGGTTTCTTGTTGATGGTATCCCCCTTATTTGTTTATTTTATTTTTTTCTGTTCTAATTATGACAGGAATTGTTATTCTGGAAAATTAAGAAAAGAAGATTCATTTAGCTAGCCCAACTGGTTGGCACTCAGCTTTGCTCTGTTCAGTTGATTTTGGTTTCTTGTTGATGGTATCCCCCTTATTTGTTTATTTTATTTTTTTCTGTTCTAATTATTTTTCTTTGTAAATTTTTTAGCAATCAAGAACTATCGTGTGGGTAGAACCCAACAGGTAGAAGAACACATCAAGGAAAAGCAGGGCAAGAGGAGGTAAAGGCAGGTAATTAGTCTTTCATGGTTCCATTAACCTTCTTCATTTATCATCTGTAAAGTCTCTTTTGCATTCATTCTAAATATTTTATGGCCACGGTTTAAATTCTTTCTGATTGCACACTGTTGAACATTTGACACAGAAATGCTGAAAGGGAAGCTGAAGTGCCAAGTATTTTGCGAGGTGAGTTACCTTCATTATTTACCCTTAAGCCGTCTAAGGAAGATTGCAGGACTCTGCATGGGGGCATACCTCTAAAATTCAATGCCGATCAGGTTGTGGCTGTTTTGTTTATAAGCATGAAGAATTATTTATTTTTGCATCCAATCTAATTCAAGTAATGTTTTATTTTTGTAAAATACTATTTTTACCGGAAAATGTAATAGGAAAATCCTACCGGAATGATGTGGCGTTGGCAGTCCTGTAGATGAGTCCTAACTTTACGGACCTTTTGTTTTGAAATGATAAGCTTAAACTTTGCCACATCATTCTAGTAAGCATTTCTGGTTGTATAGCATTGCCCTTTGTTTTTTTCAAAGAGTCTTAATCAGTACTGTGGCCAGTAATTTAAGTCCCGTTTAGTATACCTGTTTTGAACTTATTTTTCATCTTATGATTTTGAAAGCAAGAAAAATAGTTCAAAATACATTTGGTCACTTGTGTTTTCAAAATTTATTTTAATAAGCAAAAAATGGGTTTATACATATAATTCAAAATAACAAAAAGTCACTTTGAGCGCTTTTAACTCAAAATAAGAAAAATCTCAAGATATGAAAAATAGAAAATATCAGACAAAAGGCATTTTTCTGTTTTTCTTGTTTTGGAATTTTCGAAACATGAAACACACAGAAGAGAAAATAAAAAACAAAAAAATAAAACATAAAATAGAAATGCAAACCAAATACCACCTTTACTTTTTTGGTTTGCAGCTGTGGATTGGAAGGGAAACGAAGCAAGAGTTTTTTTCTGCAGACCAGTGGATGAGGGTAGTTTACATATACGCAGGTCATGATTGGGATGAGGCTGCTAAGTTACGGACTTTTTGGGATTTGGCTACTTTGGAAGAGAGCAGCCTGGGCTAATCTCAAAGGGACCGTCTGGAAAAACTCTGATTCTAATTTTAAGTGATAATTCTTCTAAAGGGACGAATTTTAAACAGTCTGGCAATTCTACATTTGTTTTGAAGGAAATGATTCTTTATTTGAGCTCCATCCACAAATGGCCAATTCTCAGCCAAAAGCACTTCAAAACCATTTGAGAGATAATACTACTTACTGTTTGCTGTTGGTGCTTCTGATTTATTGCTATCAGTAGTGATCCCTCGGAGCTTAGGCAAACTACAGTCCTGAAAAATCCAAGTACCTGCTGGCATAAAACTTTGATGAGCTCTATACAAGCATAATTTTTTTACCGAAAGATTAAATCGGAATGACGTGACTTTTTTGTGAGCCAATCTCTTCAAATGAAATAGCTAATCAAAAATATATTTTTATTGCAAAAATTGCCACATCATTCTTACTAGTGTTGAATTGTATAATATATATATATATATATATATTTTTGTTGACAAAAAATAGCTTTTGAATATATTATAAAATATTTCAATAAAGTATAATTTCATAAAATAGTTATTGAATTATTTTCTTATATTTATATATTTCATTTCACTAAGTCAATGAAGTTGATTACGGTCATACTTCTATATAAATGCTAAAAAATTATATTTTACTAAATCTCGATTTGGCCCATTCTTAAAAATCAAGATTGGCTCTAGAATTATATTAAATTTCAAGCCTATCTAATCGGCTTGATCTCTTTTTTATTTCAAACTGTTTATTAATTTTAATATACGTTTCTTTTTTTTTTTTTGGTTTTTGACTTATTTTGCAAAATTAATTGAGTTAAAAATACTATTATTCTTAATTGTATCAAAATAATTTTTCGAATAGTTTTATAAAAATAACTCAAACTAAAAATATTATTTTCATTAATTGTGTGTTGTACTGCATAAAAATAACTCAAATTATAAGTATTATTAATTAGATTTTCAATTGGATGGTTAACTTGACTAATTTAAAATTAGAATATAAATAACAAATTTATTCCCTTGCCCAATTAATATTTAGACACTCTCAGTTTAATTAATAATAGGCATTTTTCTTTGTATTTTAAATTTAAAACATAGTAATAGTTTTTATTATGAGAGGAATTAAATTTTTTAATTAATATTCAGTCATTTTTAAATCATTTTTTAATCCTAATTATTATTTAAATATTTTTCTTTGTATTTTTAAATTTAATTTCTAATATATTCGACATATCTAAATTTTATAGCAATATTGAACAAATGGACAAGTGGACCCATTTTAGAATCATTACCTTATTTCACATTATTTAAAACTAGAAATTGGCACACGCACGGATTGTGATTTTTATTAAAATTTTTAATTAAAACAAAATTATAAAAAAATAATAAAAATACTCAAATAGTAAATAATAATAGATAAGGGTATGTTAGTAAATAATAACTAATTAAAAATATTTTAAGAAAACAAAAGGTTACAAAAATAGTGGTAGTTAAAGGGCATTTATGAAAGACAAATGTACAAATGGGTGAAACTACTTAATTATGCAATAATTATAAAAAATTACTTTTCAATACCATTAAAAATGTAGATAGTTATAAGAAGTTTAAGGGTATTACAGGAAGAAGAAAAAAGGTTTACTAAAATTAAGTTTCGTGAATTTTGAAGTTTCACTCACCCCTAATATTTACGTTATAATAGTATAGATTACGTGCTACGACACCAATAGTTATCTAGGAAAAAAGAAAAAATACATTTGTGGTCGTGCACCTACGCGGGACGAAAGAAAGTAAAATAAATAAAAATGGTACTACAAGAATAAAAAAAAAAAAAAAAAGAGAGTAGTCCATTTAAATTTTTTTTAAAAAAAAAAGAAAAAGTAGAATAATAAACAAGGATAATGCAATTATGATTTATTTTAATTAGAAAAAAATGAAAGAATCATATGACTTTAGTATTTGTACAAAAATAATATAGATTTATAAAAATAATTCAAATATTGAGTATTATTAATTGGTTAAAAATTAACAACATGACCAATTCAAATTTAAAATTAAAATTTTTCTTAAAAAAAAATTACTCACAGGCCTGAATAGTATTAAGGTATTTTTTCTGTGTTTTTAAATTTAAAATATAATTAAAGTTCCTCTTGTAAAAGAAGTTAGATTTTTTTAAATTTAATTAATATTCAATAATTTTAAAATTCTTTTCCAATCCAAATTATTTTTTATGCATTTTTTTGTGTTTTAAAAAATATAAATTTTATAACTACAATAAATCAAAAGGCACAGTCTGTTTAAGGAACTCATGAGCTCAAATTATTTTGATGAAAATTACACATCATAACAGTGATTACCTGAAAATTTATATTTTTTATTTTATTTTATTTTAAAATTATATATGAGGAAATAATAGAAATAAAGTTTATTTGAGCTAAATTTGAAAGTTTTGGGCTGCATGTGTGCCTCAAACGAAGTGGGTTAGAGAGGAATTGGGCCAAGGGTGAGGAAGGTCGGTGCCCACAGGTTGATGGTCCAGGTGCACACCCGAGAAGGGCTGGGTGCCCGTGGTCTACTAAGGTAAGTTGGTCAATGATTTAGTTTTTCTGTCATGGTCTTACTTCGATTGTCACCTCCATTACAATCTAGGAGGAAGGGGGAGTAGAGAAAAGAATTGGTTGCTGTAGCAACTTTGGGCTCCAAGTTGTATTGGTTATATATGTATGTGATATATGTATGTTTATTCGGTTGGTCGGAGAAGGACAGGAAGAGAAATCGAGAGAACTAATAAGCAATGATCGATAGTAAGTATACCAAACCTCCACCAATTTCAAATTAAACTTACAGAAATGAGGTGACATCATGAGGGAGTTTCATCATTCATGTTCGACAATGCATTCAAGAGGCATGAAAATGTACCATAACTTGAAGCGAAAGTTCTATTGGGTTGGAATGAAGAAAGAAGTGGCAAAATTCATCAATAAGTGTTCGACTAGTTAGCAAGTAAAGGCAGAATACCAAAAACTAGTAGGATTACTGCAACTGTTGTCGATATCTGAGTGGAAATGGAAGAATGTAACAGTGGATTTCATGTCAGGGTCACAAAAAACCAGAAGAGGTTGTGACGCTATATGGGTAATTGTGGGTCATTTGACCAAATTAGCTCAGTTCCTACCAATTTGGATGACAAACTCGATGGATTCATGGGCCCAACTGTATATTCAGGAAATTGTGAGACTACATGGGACACCTATATCTATTATTTTGGATAAGGATTCATGATTTCTCTCCATATTCTAGCAGAGTTTTCAGGCAGCTATGGGAATGGAACTATGTTTCACCATAGCTTATCATACTCAAACCAATGGACAATCTGAGTTTTTAGATGATATGCTTCGAGCTCGTGTGTTAGATTTTAAAGGTAGCTAGGAAGATCATTTGCCACTGGGGAGTTCGCTTACAACAACAGTTGTCAAGCTAGCATTAAGACAACAACATTTGAAGCATTGCATGATAGGCCGTGTAGATTGCCAGTTTACTGGACATAGGTGGGAGAAACAGTTATGATTGGACCTTGAATTAGTTCAGGAAGCCAACGAGAAGATCAAAATTATTAGATAAAGATTGGAGATAGTGCTTAACCGTCAGAAGAATTATGCAGATCAAAGGCATAAACCTTTGGAATTTCAAGTTGGAGATCATGTATTTCTAAAAGTATCATTGCAAAATGGGTAGTTTAGATTTGGCAGACGAGGAAAGTTATCTCCCAGGTATATTGGCCCGTTTGACATTAGCAAGAGTCAGAGAAGTTGATTACTGATTGGCATTACCACCACAGTTGTCCAGAGTGCACGAGGTATTCCATGTTTCGATGTTATGAAAGTATATTCTAGATCCTACTCATATGTTAGATTGGAATGAATTGGAGGTAGAGCAGGATGTAACTTATGAAGTGAGACCGGCTCATATTTTGGATTCTAGAGATCATGTGCTTCGAGGGAAGATAATTCCATTGGTTCAAGTACTATGGAAACATCATGGTGTTGAGGAGTCTACTTGAGAGTGTGAGTCTGAAATAAGAATGCGATATCCCCATTCATTTGTGTAATTAACTATTGTAATCGTTATTTAAAATTTCAAGAACAAAATTTTTATAAGGAGGATAGATTTTGATAACCCAGGAATTTATATTTATTTTATTTTATTTTGAAATTATGTATGAGGAAATAGTAGAAATAAAGTTTATTTGGGCTAAGTGGCTGCCACGCAAATATACAGTAAAAACAACTCTTAAGTATAAGAGCGTGCGGTGTAGTTTTACCTGGTGAGACTAGAATCATATCCACAGGGAACTAGAAATGAAGCCTAGGGTTTCTATGTTCTTTTAAACTATGGTTTTCTTTTTTAGAAGCAATAAAAATAAACTCAAATTTTGTTTTGAGAGGTTTGATTTTGAACTATAAACTACTTAACAATAAATTAAAATGCAAGCAATTGAACTAATCTAGAAAAGAAGCAACTAAAAACAATTCCAAACTAATTAAAAGCAATTAAGAGATTTAAAGTAAATTGAGCCAAAACAATGTAAAGAGTAAAACTAGGGTTTTAAATGATATAAGTAGAGAACTTGATCCAACTAACAAATCCAAGTGAATACTTTATTCTCATATTTGGAAGTGATTATTATCTCAATTTATAGCTTTAGGAAAAGTAAACCGAAAGAATTTATCATGAAAGCATTGATTCCAAAGCACATTTTAAAATCACATTTAGGATAGATAAAACTAGAAAGATTTCATCTTGAAAAATTTCATGGTCCATATTTTTTTTCTTTGATTTTAAAATATAAAGAAAGTTTTAACAAAGTAACGTCATCAGGGATTTCAACAAAATATGATCGAACTTACAAGTTTTCGAATGTTTTGAAAACCAAAAGAAAAAGAAAACTATGAATTAAATCTATATCTGCCTCTTCTCTTTTCAAAATATCGAGAAAGTTATTTTGTATAGTTATTAGTGTTTCAATGAAATATAATCAACTATACAGGTTTTTGAAAGTTTTGAAAACATCAGAAAGTAGATTTAAAAAAACAAGAATCTTAACATACAAGTTTTACGTTGCATGCTTGGATTCAATCACATCCAACATTCAAATAGGGATTCACCCATCATTGATGGGTTAAATCAAGAACAAATCTACATTAGCATGTTAAAGAAACAAACAACACAGAAAATAAAAGAGAAAGAAGAAGAAACAAACTCCATTGAAAAGAAATTATGCACTTGTATTAAGAACGCTATTGCATATTCAATGCTTGAATCCAAATATTCAAATCAAACGTAATGAAAACTCTCTAAAACTCAAAGAAAACTCTTAGAAAAATTAACCCTAAAACATATAAATGGCTCCCTGAAAGTTTGATACAGTGTTAATATATATAGAAGAATACAAAAAACCCTAAAAACTAAACAATCGGGGTCGTCGCATCCTAACAACACCGAGATGCCAAGCACCAGTGGCTCAGTCTTCATCTTCAGATTTTGGACAACCCTTTACTACTACTTGCCGTCCAGATGGCGTTAGGATAAAGGTGGGTTCTCCTTTTTTGCTCATTTTGGACTTCATTAAGCTCCTCCAAGTCCTTGATGATTAGTTTTGTTGTTTTCTTAGCTTGTAAGCTCATTTGTTGCATCCAAAAATAACATCGTGTAAGAGTTATGAAATTCTATTAAAATGCATGAAATAACATATAATTCTAGTTAACAATAATAGGAAATCAAGCTAAGGATTACACTTTTCAAGTGTAATCATTAAGTTTGAAAGTTTTGGGTTGATTATGTACCTAAAACGAAGTGGACTAAATAGGAATTGGGCCAAATGGGAGGAAAGTCGAGTGCCCACAGGGTGATGGCCTGAGCGCGCACACCCAAGAAAGACCAGCTACCTGTGGTCTGCTGAGGTAAACTAGCCAATGATTCAGCTTTTCTGTCATGGTATTGCTTTAGTTGTCACCTCCATTGCAGGTTACGAGGAAGGGGGAGCAAAGAAAGAAGTTAGAAATGAAGAAATGAAAAATAAAAAGAACTAATCTACACTAATGTACAAATCATCCATCTAATCATTTCAATCAAAAGGAGGTGGGTCCTCAAGGTCCCATACCTCAAATTCAGCCACAAAATTTTTAAGATAAGGTTTTAATCTATGGCCATTTACTTTCAACACATGCCCATCTTTTGGGTCTTCAATCTCACGTGCTCAACTCTCAGAGATAGATTTGATTATGAAAGGACCAATTCACCAAGATTTTAACTTCCCAGAAAACAAATAGAGTGTTGAGTTATACAAAAGTACTTTTCTCTCAACAAACAATAAATTCTTTCGAATGTAATTATCATGCAGCTTCTTTATCTTGACTTTAAGACTCAAGAATTTTCAAATTCATCTTCCCTAGTTTCCTCTAGTTCAATAAGTTCTCCAGTTCACTAAGTTGGAGATTTCTATGGAGCCCTGTCTTATCTATACTTTCGTTCATTTGGTGTATGGCCCAATAAGCTCGATGCTCCATTTCAAAATGAGAGATGACAAGCTTTACCATAAACCAGCCACTATGGGGACATCCCTATAATAGTCTTATATGCATCAACCAATCTTAGAGTCCAATCCTTTCTATCAGGATTTATGATTTTTTTCCAAAATATTTCTAATCTCTTGATTAGCCAACTCAGCTTAGCCATTTGTCTGTGGGTGATAGGCAGTTCTGACCTTATGTAAAACCCCATATTTCTGCCTTAAAATACCCACAGGTCTATTACAAAAGTGGGTTTCCCCATCACTAATCATGGCACGAGACATTCCAAAGTGGAAAAATATGCTTTCTTTTAAAAACTTTATAACCACATTGTGGTCATTTGTTCAAGTTGGAATTGCCTTTACGTACTTGGACACGTAGTCAATGGCCACAAGTATATATTTGTTGCCAAAGGAACTAGTAAAGGGCCCCATGAAATTTATCCCCAATCAATCGAAGATTTCAATTACGTATATTGGATGGAGAGGCATCATATTCTTTTTAGTTAAAGCTCACAACCTTTGGCAATGATCACAAGACTTGCAAAAGACAAAAACATCCTTAAATATATTGGGCCATTAAGGACCACTTTAGAGGATCTTTGCGATGGTCTTCTTCGTAGAGAAGTGACTGCCACAAGCTAAGGTATGACAAAAAGTGATCACACTCTGAGTCTCATGTTCTGGAATGCACTATTTAATCACTTGATCAGAACTATATTTGAAAAGACACGGTTCATTCCAAAAGAAGTTTTTAATATTCTGAAAGAACTTCTTGTGGCCAAGTAAAGTCCAACGAGTAGGAGTTAATCCAGTTGTCAAGTAATTTGCAATATCTGCATACCAAGGTATGTGATCATGTGACACTATGCTTAACTCAAACAATCATTCATCAGGAAAGTGTTCATTTATGAGTGGGTCAAAATGTGCTAACTCTTGCCTAGGTAATTGTGACAAGTGATCGGCCAGTACATTCTCTGTTCTTTTCTTGTCTCTAATGTCAAGGTCAAACTCCTAACGGAGGAGAATTCAGCGGATAAGTCTAGGCTTGGCATCTGCTTGGTGAGCTAGTACCGCATTATCAGTGTAAATACAAGAGCAAATACAACTGCTAAAAGCTCTTTCTCAGTCATAGAATAGTTCAACGGGGCATCACTCAAAGTCTTACTTGCATAATAAATGACATGAGGCTTCTTATCTACCTATTGACCTAAAACTGCACCTATAGCAAAGTCACTCATATCGCACGTTAACTCGAAAGGAACAGACTAAGCAGGTGCCTGCATAATGGGTGCAGAAATGAGACTCTCCTTAAGCTTTTCAGAACTCTCTTAACATTGAGACATCCATTCAAATGGCGCATCTTGTGATGGAAGATGAGTCAAGGGTTTTGCTATGGTGCTCAAGTAAGTTATGAATCTATGCTAAAACCTGCATGTCCAAGGAAAGATCTAATGTCTTTAACCGATCTAGGGTTGGGCAACTTCTGAATGGTTTTTATGTTAGCCTTGTTGACATCTATCCCCCAAATAACACTATATGACCTAGAACTATACCTTAAGTAACCATAAAATGACACTTTTCCTAATTGAGAACTAAATTCTTCTCCTTATACCTAGCTAACATTCTTCCTAAATTCTCAAGTCATGTCAAAACTATCACTATAAATGGAAAATTCATCCATGAAAACCTCTAAGCACTCCTTAACCATATCACAAAATATACTCATCATGCACCTCTGAATGTAGCTAAGGCATCACACAACCTAAAGGGCATGTGTCTATAGGCAAAAGTTCCAAAAGGGAAGTAAAAGTGGTTTTGTCCTAGTTCGCTAAGGCAATCCCAATCTGGTTACAACCTGAATAACCATCGAGAAAGCAATAGTATGGTCATCTTACTACCCTTTCTAAGACATGATCAAGGAATAGTAAAGGAAGATGGTCTTTCCTAGTCATAGCATTAAGCTTGTGGTAATAAATACAAATGTGCCACCTAGTTTGAATTCTAGTGGGCACGAGTTCATCTTTCTCATTCTTAATTACCGTGACTCTAGACTTTTTGGGGACAACCTAGGTTGGACTCACGCACTAGGAGTCAAAAATTGGATATATAATCCCAGTATCTAAGAGCTTCAAGACTTTCCCCTTTAACAATCTCCTTCATATTTGGATTAAGTCTATGTTAAGGCTATCTGATTGGTTTTGCACCCTCTTCTAAATAGATGGAGTGTGTGTACTTTAAGGGGCTAATCTTATGACAATCAGCAATAGTCCACCCAATTGCTCTCTTGTGGTTTCTCAAAACTTCAACTATTCTTTCTTTCTAGTCTGAACTTAGTCTAGCAGATATAACAACTAGATATAACTCCTTTTCTCGTAAAGAACGTAGTCAATTCACTAGGAAGGGGCTTCCTATTAGGTTTATGAGGTTTCTCTACTGATGGTACTGGCTTGATTGGAGAAGGCTTTAAAGTTTCTATAGTTGACTAGACTGTCTTATAGTCATGATAGTGCACTATCTAGCCAACTAAGAACCTCCAAAACTTTCTCATCTTCAACCTCATCTGTATAAATTTTCACTCCCCTCTCTTAAGGTCAACACTTTCTCTAGTAGATCTTCTACAAATTCTTTCTCAAAATACTCTTCGGAAATAGTCTGGATCGAGTCTACTTCCCTCAAATCACTCCTCCACTAGCTGCCTAGAAACCTTAAAAATATTCATTTCTGTAGTCAAATTCCCAAATATCTTTATCAAGCCATTCCTACAATTAATTAAGGCATTGGTAGTTGCTAACAATGGTCTACCTAAAATCACAAGAATTGGAGGGATAGCTCCTTGTGGGGTTGGCTAAGTGTCAAATACTATGAAATCCACTGGGAAGCAAAACTTATCCACCTGAACAAGCACATCTTATAAGATCCCCCTAGGCATTTTAACTTATCTATTGACCAACTGCAAAGTCATTTGAGTCAGTTTAAGCTCATCTAACGCTAGTTGCTAATAAACTGTATTGACATTAACTCATAAATCCAAAAGGGCTTGTTTCACTTTATGATCACCTATCACACAAGAAATAGTTGGGCAACCTGAGTCATCGTACTTAAGTGGAGTCTTATATTGCAAAATAGCACTTACTTGCTCAGTCACAAATGATTTTTTCTTAACACATAATCTCCTCTTCACAGTACATAAGTCCTTCAAAAAACTTTGTATATGAAGGCATTTGCTTGATTGCATCCAAAAGAGGGATGTTAATTTTCACTTGTTTAAAAACCTAAAAAATTTGCGAGTTTAACACCTCCTTTTACTTATTCAATCGACTCAGAAATGGTGGTCTAGATTGGTATCCTTGCAAAATATCTTTCTTTCCTCTATTAGTCTCATGTTTATTTTCCTCAATTTTGTTTTTATCCTTTTATTTTTATTCTCCTTCTTTGTTTCATCTTCACTAACTTTATCATCTCTTTTCTTTTATTTCTCTCCCCAGTCACTCTTAGACTTGTCATGGCTAAGTTCTACACCCTTTGCACTAGTTTCTTCCTTATCTTTTATCACAATTCCTTCCTTACTTCTCAACCTTGCCAATCTCGAATCATCCAGCTTCTTAACTATTTTGGCACTCCTAAGTATGGTGATGGACTGAACTTGCTCTGAACTTGACTTATCATTAGAAGACTCAGTTATATGCACATGGGCCTTAGGATTTGGAGTGGTTTGTGTTGGGAACCTACTTTTCTCTTGATGATTTAAGGCTTGGGTCAAGGTAGTCAATTGGTTCCTAATATCCTTAATTGCCCTATTGGTCTGTTCTTGGTTCTTGGCAGTTTGATTGTTTATTCCTATTTACCTCTGTATGAATTGGTGCAAGGTATCCTCTAAAGGAGACTTTCTATAATGAGGCTAAAAATTACTAGAAGATGTACCATGAAATTGACCTGAAGGTGGGTTTGAATTGAACTACTGAGGATATGGTGCCAAAGATGGGTCATTTTTCTAAGAGAAGTTAGGGTGATTTCTTAACCCTGGGTGATATTGATTAGGAACTGGTGGTAGTCCAGTCTGTTTTTGTCATTTTCTTTGATATGGTTTTGAGTAGGTGTGTGTGGTGTTAGTGTTGGAAGTCTGGCTATAGAACTTCCTTAAAAGCAGGTATGGTTGGACACTCATCTGTTCTATGGTCAAACAGCTCACAGATTATGCACCTAACCTCATTCTCACGAACCATATTAACTCTTTTCAGTTCTAAGGACTCCATTTTCTTAGTTAATGTCATAAGCCTAGCACTCAAATCATCATTCTCATTCAATCTTAATTTCCCACTAGGTTGCAGCTGTGACCCTCTAGGTTCTAACTATGTTGGACTCACCTTTCAAGCCTTGGTATTTTCTGCTAACTCCTCTAAAAACTCATACACCTCATCAGCTAACTTATCTAAAAACTGCCCATTACTCATTGTGACTACCAATTGTTTCAAATCTGAATACAAGGAATCATAAAAGAAACTACACAACCTCCAAATGGGAAAACCATGGTATGGACATGCATTGCACAAATCTTTAAATCTCTCCTATGTTTGGTTAAATGACTCATTAGGTTGACATGTGAATTTCATGATCTATTTTTGCGTAGTCAATGTCCTATGAGCTAGAAAGTACTTTTTCAAAACTCAGCTTGCATCTCCCTCCATGTGCCAATGGAGCAAGGTCTCAATGGGTTTGGCTAGATTTTGGCTTTGTCTTTTAAGGAGAATGGGAACAACTGCAACCGTACGATGTTCTCATTTGCATTTTGGTCTATACATGTCATACAAACCTCTTCAAACTCTTTCATGTATGAGTAGGGATTTTCTAAACCTATTCCATGAAAAGTAGGCAACAATTGAATGGTTCCGGGTTTAAAATTGAAATTTCTTCGATTTAAAAGCAAAATGATGCATGAAGGTATAGTTTGCCTAACTGGATGCAACAATTCTCTCAATGGTCTATTATCCAATTGTGCAAAAGCCTCAGGGTCTTTGGGACCATTGTTGGCTTCTAAATTTTCCATGATATATGCAAGAATAGTAGAAATAGAAGATGTGTCAGATAATGATGTTGATGATGTTAATGAAAACTTAAAGAAAGTCTCTTCTATAAGTGGTGGCTTAGCATTTAAATAGATTAAACAATTCTACCAGGCCTAAGATGCATGCATAAGATGCAAGAAATGCACAAGTGTAGCAATTATGGTTATGAATGCTAGCTTATTTCAATTACTACTTATCAACTAAACAAAAATTTAAAGGAAATAGAATGAGATTACCAAAAGTAGCATGTGCCGTCATTGAAAATGGTGGTGAGGATCAATCTGCCTAAGCTCTCCAAAAGTTCACTCACCATTGCTTCAAAACTCCTCAGCAACAATGCCAAAAGTGCTTGCTCTAATCTAATGTTAGTAAATATCGACTCAACCCCAAATGCAAGATGTCAGTTGAAGCAAAATAACAGGTGAGTACCAGATTGTGTCCAAAGAGTGCCTTAACAAAAAATCAATGAACAAATTAATTTGGAAAATCTTTAGCCAAATTTGATCTCACAATAAATGATAGGATTTGTGTTTGAAGTTGGAATGGTGGTTTGTTTCGAGTTTGTGATTAAAATAATTTAATAAAAGTCTTGGAACTAGAACAAGTTTTATAATGAATTATATAAAATTTCATGGATTTTGAATACTCAATCTATACCTAAAAAGGATAGATCGGAACATTTTTATGTGAAAAGAAACTTAAAACAAGAAATGATTGAATTGATTATGAGGTTGAGTATAAAAACTTGGTTGAAAACTTAAATCGAACACCTAATGTGCATAACTCATATTTCATTCATATGAAATCAAAACTTCACAATCAACATATAAATCATTAAGATGTGTATGATAATTCTAATTACAAATGCCTATATATGAAACATAAACTATACAAGTTATATTTCCATTAAGAATTCAACTCTTAATCCATAAGAAATCAAATCAACACATCAATTGAACTTTGAAATAAAAGAATAGAACATGAAACATAATACCTTGAAATTTATATAATCCATTTATAATTCTTGCTTTGAATCCAAGAATAAGCAACTACTAGTTCATATTTGAAATGAAAACAATTAAAATAATATAAATTTCATCCATAAATTGAGAATTTGAAGTAAAATTCAATGGAAAGTAACTCCAGATCTACTTTCTCCCTCTATATTTCTCTTTCTAAACTCCAATCCGAACAAAAATTGAATGTATGTAATCTAAAAGCTACTCCAAATGACCTATCTCTTAGTATTTGTAGTCTATATCTTGCAAGTACAAAAACTACCCTTCAAAATCACAACTAAATTACAAAATTTCCTAGAAAGCAAATTGGTCCAGACGAATGTTCAAACAAGCTTTTGGTTCGATCAAGTGTTCAATCCTATTTCTGAACATAGCTGATTTCTGCATTCAGAACCTTGGTAACCCTTTTTGTGGTGCACATGCGTGTTCTAACAAGTTATGGTTTAGATGCTTATTCAAATGTCTTTTCCACCCTTAAATTTTTTCTTTCATTGGATCCTTGTCTCTTTCACTGTTGATCGAACATCGGTTAGAACACATGGTGGTTCAAATTAGTGTTTGAACAAGCTATTCATGCCTTACTAGTTTTTGCTCCCCAGTTCTTTGTCTTTCTAGTGTTAACATGCTGGTTCAAACAAAGTGTGGTTCAGACATTCATCCGAACAAAAGTTTTCTACTTAGAATTATTTCTTCCTATTTTCCTTCTCATTTCTTCTTTTGTTTGAACCTGCATTAGAACAAAAGGTTCGTTCGAACATGTGTTTGAACCAAATGTTGACACTTAGTGAATTTTTCCTGCTCAGCATTCCTTTTCACATTCTGTTGTTAGAACCCATGTTAGGATAGGGGTCTATCCAAACACAACCACTTTACTGAGTTAACTTTTCTTTGTTCAATTTTTGTCATTTTCTGCTCAATTACCTGCAAAACACATTAAACTTCCTTAATCACATATAACATCATAATTCCATTTATTTAGGGTGTAAAATTGCCTAACAAATCCTAGTTGGAAGCTTATAATTGTACTTTTTATAGTACAATCATGTATTCTGTTTCACCTTGAGTTAATCATGTTTCTTCTGCTCCTACTGTTACCCTTGAGTTTACTTTCTCTAAAATTTTCTCTTTGATCTCTTTCTTGGATATCTTAGGCACTAGTTGGCAGTCTTTCCCATACACTAGTCCTTCCTTATTTCTTGAATATTATTTTCACCTTGATCTTTAGACTTAGGCATTGCCTTAGAGATTTCGATTTCTTCAATTTTAACATATGACTTTGCACAGTTATACTTTCATTGTCTACTTTCTCATGTCTTGTTTTGCCATACAACTTGTCATTCTTTGTAGCATTACTTGTCATCTTACTTGCTTCAAGCGTCGTGAAGTTATGTTCTTCCCATGAAGATGCTTTTATATTTTGTTCTGATATGTTATGCATGAATGTTTTTTGTTCTGATATGTTATGCATGAATGTTTTAATTATGCCAAGATTTTGTTCTTTCTAATCATTAGCTTTTGATAATGTCACCTAACACATATTAAGCAAATGATTAGTTCAAAAAGTGTTCCTACCTTCTTACTCCTAGATCCATGGAGGCGAATATTTGTCCGATTTTTTATTTTTCATTTGTTAATTTGAGGAACAAGCTTTTTATTGTGTTTTGTCTATTTATTAGTCTTGTTCACCTCACTTATTTTCTTCATTCCTATCTGTTAACCTCCTTTTGCATTGAATTCTCATATTTGTAGGTAGAATAGAATTTCAACCATGTTTCTTCCCCCACTATTCTTGTATGTTTACAAAATGTCTTTAAAGTGTTCAAAAATATTTTTCAGTTGCTAACCTTTACCTCTTTTTATTGTCTCTGTCTCTCTCAAAAATTGAATAAAGTAATAATTAGTGCTACTTTTTACAGTTGTGCTTGTTTACATATATTGTTAAAGTTTCCAACTCAAAACCAATTGGCAAGAAGTAGAGAGGCTCACTAGGATTTTATACTAGTTTGGTAGGCACTATGTTAACAGTGAACTTTGGGAGCTGGCTTTAGCTCGTTTTGGTATATGTCTTGGGTATTTCCTAAAAACATTAAGGGGTTTGAGACTTGATGGGGAACTAAGGCTCACTAAAGAATAAAGATAGTATGGAGAATTATTCTTTATTATATTGAATGGCTTATTTGGAAAGAGATAGAGAAATAGAAAGGCTCTTCAAAATCTTGAATATCCTTTGTATAGGATGAAAAACATAAAAACATATATTCTTAAGTCTTGTATAGCTTGACTTATTCATTAAGAGCATAGATTTGGCACCCAAGGTTTTTGAGCGAGGCTGATATGTGCTTGGTTGGCATCCTTTTGATGCCTTTTTAATAAAATCTTTTATTTACTTGCCAGAATATATATATATATATATATATTCTCAAAAGTATCAATGTAGCATCTCCTAGAATCTATATGTTGGTAAATACTACCATACATGTGCATTTTTTCCACTCTGGTTGATAAGGTGTAGAACACCTTGTTTTATGCTTTAATCTCTTAGTTGTTCTCAAGAGTATAAATGAGGCATCTACTAACTGACTCTCAATCTTACTTGTGCTTTATTTGCCCTGATCCTATATTTCTCAAATTGTAATTTTCAAACAATTAATGGTTGTGGTGCAGTAATTAGAGGGTTTAACTAATCAAAGAGTATTATTTGGTCATCTTATTTGTTTGACTAGTGAAACTTCCTTTAACAAACTTCTTACATTTCTTACTCTTTAAAAATAGGATTTTTGATGTTCAATTATACCTTTTCATGATCTAAATATATATATTATTAATAGATACATAAACATATGTAAAGTGTGTTATTTAGTACAAAGGTTGTTTGGATTTTATCTAAAGGAACACAAAAAAGAGAAATTATATTCAATCCTAAATTTGGAGAAAAATTATGAAACTGTGATAAATTTATGCTTCAAATTCGTCGAACTAACTACTGTTTCAGGATTTTTGTCCTCCTTTTCCTCAACATAAGGAAATTCATTTTTAGGTTCTTGGATACATGTTGTAAAGTTTTCTTTTGCTGTACCATCCTCCTGTTCGGTTTGCATTCCAATATTTGCACTTTCATCAGCTGCTTAGACTATCTCAAGGACCTATGTACGGTGGGCATTTTGATTAACAAGATAGAATAAATGACTTAAATCTATGACAATGGGGTCCACGTTATATTACCCATGACATAATGAAAAGATGTTTTGCAGTCTACTATACCTCTTCTTTGGACATCTTTGTCATCATGGGATGGATCTTCTTTAAAGCTTTCTTCCAATCCTTGACCAAAGGACACTGTTGACCACCCTTGAACCATGTTTTCCTCTGTTAGAACTTGTTTGACGATGTCTCCAACTTCACTAAAGGATCTTAAGTTCATCTCCCATCTATTTAGGAGTTAAAAATGAATATACTAAAGTTTTTGACACATAAATTTCTATAATATTGTGAATTTGGATCTGCAGTAATCTACTTGGTCTTGGGGGATTGACTTGTGTAATTAGAATGTTTTAGATCTTAGAGATGGTAATAACAGCTTACCGCTTCCAAAAGATTATTCTTATAAGATACTTTTTTGTGGATAATTTGTGTTTGACTTTTTTTTTTTTTTTACCTTTTTCAAGGAGATCATCTACTTTCTTTGTAATTAATTCTTTTCTTGTACATAAAATCCTTTTATATGTATGCATGAAAGGGACTGACAGAAGCATTTTATTTATAAAAGACACTAAAATTAAACTTCAAAAATTAGCTATCTTCAAAAATTCCTTGCCTCCATTTCATTTTACTGATAACATTTTGTCATGTGTTCCCTAGTGGACTCGGGTGATTGATCTATAACATGTTCTTCAAATTTCACTTCATTTTTTATGCCTTTAGCCTTGTTAGATTTCTATTGATCATCTTTCACCTGAAAGGTTGTTGACATTGCATCTTAATGAGAAATCATAGCTAGAAAAGTAGAAACAGAAAATTGCTCAAGGACATCATTGCTAGGTTACTCATATTGTTCAAATAGACCTCTTCATTTTTTATTTGGTTACTCTTGCTCTATGTCTCATCAGATGTTTTGTAGCTCTGGTCTCGAAAATTCAATTCTAGTGATGCTTCCTTAGAACTATTTGGCCTACTTTTGTCCTCATTATTAAGATGATATTCTTCTGCTCCAGATGATAATGTACTTTTTTCATTGTCATCACCTGCATGGGATGTTATAGGCCTATGAAGTTCCCTGTCTAAGTATACACATAGGGGCATAGTTCATTTCATTTCATGAATGTCTACATGAATCTTAAGAAAGGGTTATTATAAGCGTCAAACCTTAATAGTAGGATTATACATATATCAAGTCTCTGCTTTGGGTTGTTTATGGATCCAATCTTAAGGGTTGAAAGAATTCAAAAACATGATATGGTCATCTAATACAGAATTTGAGCACCGAGAGAGAGTAATTTAAAATAAAATAAGTAAGGAATTTTCCTGTACTCATTCAATAAGATCATTGACTATATTAAATGCTAAAGGGGTGGAAAATATATTGGAATTGATGTGCATGCTACAATCTTTTGCTTGAAAATTGATGTTTACTAATAGTTAATTATTTCTTGTGGGCATTCTCTAGTGTTTTGTGGTCATTCTTCCAATAATTGTTGATTCGGCATTGGGCTTTATTGCCAAGGTAATGATTGTACTGTAAAAGCTACCATCATAAGCTTCCGATTAAGATTTGTTAGACAATCTTACACCCTAAATAAATGGAATTATGATGTTATTGTGATAAAGGAAGTTTAATGTGTTTTGCAATTAATTGAGCAGAAAATGACAGAAATTGACCAAGGAGAAGTCAACTAAGCAAAGTGGTCTGAACATGTGTTCGGACAGACCCTTGTCCTAACATGGGTTCTAACAACAGAAGGTGAAAAGGAATGCAGAGCAGAAAAAATTCACTAAGTGTCAACATTTGGTTCAAACACATGTTCGAATGAACCTTTATCCCAATGCAAGTTCGAACAACAGAAGAAATGAGAAGGAAAAGAAGAAGAAAAAATTATAAGTAGAAAACTTTTGTTTGGTCATGCTGTTTGAACCAGCATGCTAACACTAAAAAGACAAAAAATTGAGAAGCAAAAACTAGTCAAGATGAATAGCTTGTTTAGACACTGGTTCAGACCAACTTGTACTCTGATGGGTGTTCAATCAACAGTAAAGGAGACAAGGATCGAGTGAAGGAAAAAGTTTTAAGTGTGGAATAGGGGTTTAAACAAGCGTCTAAACCATGACTTGTTAGAACACGCGTGCGCACCACAAAAAGGTTGCCAAGGTTCTAAATGCAGAAATCAGCTAAGTTGAAAGATAGGTTCAAACCAAAAGCTTGTTCGAACATTCATCTGGACCAATTTGCGTTCTTGGAAATTTTGTAATTCAGTTGTGATTTTGAAGCGCAATTTTGTACTTGCAAGATATAGACTACAAATGCTAAGAGATAGGTCGTTTTGAGTAGCTTTTACATTACATACATTCAATTTTTGTCTAGACTGAAGTTTAGAGAGAGAAATATAGAGAGAGAAAGTAGATCCAGAGTTACTTTCCATTGAATTTTACTTCAAATTCTCAATTCATGGATGGAATTTATATTGTTTTGATTGTTTTCATTTCAAATATGAGTGAATAGTTGCTTATTCTTGGATTCAAAGCAAGAATTATAGGTGGATTATATAAATTTAAAGCTATTATACTTACCAAAAAAAATTCAAGGTATTATGCTTCATGTTTTATTCTTGTATTTCAAAGTTGAATTGATGTGTTGATTTGATTTCATGTGGACTAAGAGTTGAATTCTTAATTGAAATCTAACTTGTATAGTTTATGTTTCATATATATGAATTTTTAATTAGAATTACCATACACATCTTAATGATTGCTATATTGATTGCTAAGATTAGATTTCATATGAATGAAATATGAGTTATGCACATTAGGGGTTTGATTTAAGTTTCTAATCAAGTTTTTGTGCTTAACTTCATAATCAAGTCAATCATTTCTTGCTCTAAGTTGCTCTTCACATAAAAATCTTCTGATCTATTCTTTTTAGGTATAGATTGAGTATTAAAAGTCCTTGAAATTGTATTTAATTCACTATAAAACTTGTTTTGGATTCGAAACTTTTGTTAAATTTTTTAATCGCAACTCAAAACAAACCACCATTCCAATTTCAAACACAAATCCTATCATCAATTTGTGAGATCAAATTTGGTTAAATATTTTCCAAATCAATTTGTTTATTGATTTTTGCTTATGGCTTTTTGAGGACATGATTCAATACTGACCAGTTTTTGCGTTTCAACTGACACCTGCACTTGAGGTTAAGCCAATATTAACCAACATTGGATTAGAGCATGCAATACATAATGCAGATAGATAGTTTTAACCTAGTTTTTGAAGAGAATGGTTCAGTGTAACAACTGAAACAAGTGAGACTGGATCAAAGGGCAATGACATCACAGCTGTACATTAAGAAAACTATGACTTAGGTGAGAATGACATTAAAATCCAAATAGTAGAAAAAAGTGGAACAAAAAAGACTGACCTTGAAGGAAAGAATGAAACTTGTCATACATTTATCAAAAACTAATGATCAAAAAGAACAAAATCTTAACAGAGTTATAACATCCATGGATGACATATCAAAACAAAACATCTGGGCATCGTCAAGGGAAAAACATAACTTCACGGCACTCGACGCAAGTGAAACGACAAGAGATGCTACATAGAATGACAACAACAAGTTGTATGGTAAAGCAGGACATTAGAAAGTGGAAAATGAAAGTATAACTGGGGTGAAATCATATGTTAAAATTGAAGAAAGCAAAATTTCTGAGGCAGTGCCTGAGTCTGAAGATCAAGTTGAAAATGAGATTTAAGAGATAAGTAAGGCTTTGATTATTGGAAAGACTACCAAATAATTGCCTCAGATATCTAAGAAAGAGATCAAACAGGAGATTTTAGAGAAACTAGACTCAACGGTAATAGTAGTAACAGAGGAAACATGATTAACTCAAGGCGAATCAGAATATAAAATGCAGATAGATAGTTTTAACGTGGGTTTTGAAGAGAATGATTTAGTGTAACAACTAAAACTAATGAGACTGGATCAAATGGCAAGGACATCACAGCTGAACCTGAAGAAAACTCCACTGTGGGTAAGAATGACATGAAAATTCAAACAGCAGAAAAGTGTGGAATAAAGGAATCATAAAAAAAGACTGAGTTGGAAGGAAACAATAAAACATGTCATACATTTATCAAAAACAGTTGATTAGAAAAAAAAATCAAAATCTTGGCACAATAAAAACATCCATGGGTGACATATCAGAACAAAATATTCAAGCATCTTCATGGGAATAACATAACTTTCTGGCACCAGAAACTAGTGAGATGACAAGTGATGTTGCAAAGAATGACAAGTTGTATGGCAAAGCAAGACATGAGAAAGTTGGCAACGAAACTATAACTGTGGCAAAGTCATCTATTAAAGTTGCAGAAACCAAAATTTTTAAGGCAGTGCCTGAGTCTAAACATCAACGTGAAAATAAGATTGAGGAGATAAGTAAGGCCTTTAGTATGGAAAAGACTATCAGATTAGTACCTAAGATTATTAAGAAAGAGATCAAAGAGGAGATTTTAGAGAAAGTAGATTCAAAGGTAAAAGTAGTAGCAAAGGAAACATGATTAACTTAAGGTATTGCAGAAAACAAAATGCAGATAGACAGTTCAAACCGAGTTTTTAAAGAGAATGGTTAAGTCTAATAGCTGAAACAAATGAGTCTAGATCAAATAGCAAGGATATCACAACTAAACCTCAAGAAACCTCCACCTTGGGTGAGAATGACATGAAAATCCAAACAACAGAAGAGTGTGGAACAGTTCAATCATCAGAAAAGACTAAACTTGAAGAAAACACTAAAACTTGTCATACATTTATCAAAACCTAATGATCAAAAAGAACAAAATTTTGGCATAGTTAAAACATATATGCATGACATATTAGGACAAAATCTTCACATATCTTCATGGGAAGAACATAACTATGGCACCTGAAGCAACTAAGATGACAAGTGAGGTTACAAAGAATGATAACAAGTTGCACTGCAAAACAGATCATGAGAAAGCAGACAATGAAAGTATAACAGTGGCGAAATATGTTGAAGATGAAGAAACCAAAATTTCTAAGGCAGTGACTAAGTCTAAAAATCAAGGTGAAAATGAGATTCAATAAACACGGAAGGCTTTAAGTATGGGGATGACTACCAAATTAGTGCATAAATATCCAAGAAAAAAGATCAAATAAAAGATTTTAGAGAGAGTAAACTCAAAGGTAACAGTAGTAGCAAAGGAAACATAATTAACTCAAGGCGAAGCAAAATCTATAATGCAGATAAATAGTTTTAACCTAGTTTCCAAAGAGAGTGGTTCAATGTAACAACTGAAACAAGTGACACTGGATCAAATCACATGGATATCGTAGTTGAATCTGAAGAAACCTCAACTTTATGTGAGAATGACATGAAAATCTAAATAGCAAAAAATTGTCGAACTAATGAATCATCAGAAAATACTAGGGTTGAAAGAAAGAATGAAATTTGTCATACATTTATCAAAAATTGATGATCAGAAAGAATAAAATCTTGGCACGGTTGAAGCACACATGGATGACATATCAAAAAAAAAAATCCTTCAGGTATATCTTCATGGGAAGAGCATAACTTCATGGCACCCGAATCAACTACGACAACAAATGACGCTGCAAAGAATGACAAGAAGTTGTACGGCAAAGCAGGAAAAGAGAAAGCAGACAACAAATGAATAACTGTAGTAAAGTCATATATTGAAGTTGAAGAAACCAAAATCTCTAAGGCAGTGTTTGAGGCTGAAGATCATGGTGAAAACAAGATTCAATAAACAAGGAAGGCCATGAGCATGGGTTAGACTACCAAATTAGTGCCTGAGATATCAAAGAAGGAGATCAAAGAGAAGATTTTAGACAAAGTAGACTCAAAGGTAATAGTAGTAGTAGAGGACACATAATTAACTCAAGGTGAAGCAAAATGCATAATGCAAATAAACAGTTTTAACTTAGTTTCTAAAGAGAATGGTTTAGTGTAATACTGAAAGAAGTGAGACTTGATCAAATGGCAAGGACATTGCAGCTGAACCTGAAGAAACCTCCACCTTGGGTGAGAATGAGATAAAAATCCAAACAGCATAAAAGCATAGAATAGATGAATCATAAAAAATGAATGAGCTTGAAAGAAAGAATAAAACTTGTTATACATTTATCAAAAACTGATAATCAGAAAAAACAAAATCGTGGCACAATTGAAGCATCCATGGATGACATATCAGAACAACTTCTTTAGGAATTTTCATGGGAAGAACATAACTTCATAGCACCCGAAGCAACTGAGATGACAAGTGACGCTTGCAGGCCTGTAAAAAATGACAACAAATTGTAGAGTAATGTAGGACAAAAGAAAGTAAACAATGAAAGTATTACTGTAGCAAAGTCATATATTGAAGTTGAAGTTAAAGAAACTAAAATTTTTGAGGCAGTGCCTGAGTCTGAAAATCAAGTTACAATGAGATTCAATAAACAAGGCCTTAAGTACAGGAAAGACTGCCAACTAAGATATCCATGGAAAATATCAAAGAAGAGATTTTAGAGAATGCAGACTCAAAGGTAATAGTGGTAGAGGAAACACAATTAACTCAAGTTGAAGCAAAATGCATAATGCAGATAGAAAATTTTAACTTGATTTTCGAAGAGAATGGTTCAATGTAACAATTGAAACAAGTGATGCCGAATCAAATGGCAAGGACATCATAGCAAAACATAATGAAACCTCAGCCCTGAGGGAGAGTGACATGAAAATCCAAACAACACAAAAGCGTGGAACAGATGAATCCTCAGAAAAAACTGAGCTTGAAGGAAAGACTAAAACTTGTCATGCATTTATCAAAAATTAATGATTAAAAAGAACAAAATCTTGGCATAGTTGGAGCTTCCATGGATGACATATTAGAACAAAATCTTCAGGCATCTTCAAGGGAAAAACATACTTCATGGGACCTGAAGCGATTGAGATGACAAGTGACGTTGTACAGAATGACAACAAGTTGTGCAGCAATGCAAGACATAAGAAAGCTAACGACGAAAGTACACTCATTTTGATGCCACTTGACTAGGTCAATTATATATTTATATATATATATTGAGTGAAACAAGTTTCAACTTTCACATAAAATTAGGATTTGGTTAGATCATTGTTATGCATATTTTTTGAACATTCTAAACAAAACTTAAATGTATGATTTGTTAAAGATGTTGAATGAGAATCTACAGCTTGTAGTTGACCAACAAGACCAAATGTTCAACCGGGCTAATGTTTGGACTTAGCCAGTATCTTATGATAAGTTGGGAGTGAGGTATAGGCTATGGAGACAAGCAGTAGAGCGAGGAGCTAAGTAATAGCCTTTCAGCAATTTTGAAACAATACGAGAAGCGTAGTATCACAAGATCACACAATTACAAAGCGAAAAATTAAATGAACACAAAGATTTAACGTGGAAACCCAAATTGAGAAAAATCACAAGTCCTAAATGGAGGACCAGCTAAATTTGTTTCACTACATAAGTCAGGTTACAAAGTTACAATTAGAAAGTTCCCAATCGACTAATCAATCCCTTTTATTGAAGTTCTTGAATTCACGATATACCGTCACTAGCAAAAGACCAATCTTTGATCCATTGAAGATCACGAACACTGCTATGTGTAGTTTTGGCTAAATGAAGAAAAGAGAACTCTTGAATCAATGTAAGAGACTTAAATTCTTATTCTATGTAAATCAAAAACCCTAGGAGAATGCTTTTGCATATAGAGCAGCTTTGGAAACCTCAGAAAATGGCTAGTTTCCAAATCAAATCCTGTCTCTCACTTGGACGAGTAAGCCGGCGAGCATGTAGCTAACTTAACATCGATTTTGTTTTATCTAGCGAAATAGCCAACGAAGCCAGTGACCTTCTAGCAAATACATGTAGAAGAAATACACCAATTCCAGAATAGCTAGCGAGATAGCCAATGTAGCAAGCTAGATAGCCTCATCCTTTATATTGAATCTATTTTAGCCAATGAACTTCCTAGGGAGGCACCCAGTGATGTATAGAATAATCACCACATTGAATATATGCAAAAATATGCCAAAAAAAAAAAAAATCTCTTAGGCAATCTCATTGGGGTGAGCTTCCCAATGGGCTACTTCCCATCGAGGTAGCTGCCAAACTCTATTTTGCTTGAAATTTTATGGGCAACATCCCTAGACCATAGCTACTTGATCCATATAATTTCAGTGCTAAAAACCTCCAAACCTATACTTTTGACACCATAGCCAAATGCCTAAAAGTATATGTTTGAAATCATTCTTTGGCAATTTTGTGACAAAACAATACTCCCATATACAATCTAAAAAAATACAACATTTTTCAATATTTAAACTTAATAATCAAGTTAACCTTCCCCTCAATATATGAACTTGTGAGCTCTCACTTGATCAATTTTCCTATATAAACCTACACATCACTTAAACAAGACGCATTGTAAAATGCATTAAGTTTAAAATGTTATAATTAAACTCTTTTCCCTTCTTTTTGTCATACAATTGACAAATATAAAATCAAGAAAATAAGGAATAAGAACTTAAAAAATGGAACATGTATCAATAAAGATAATTAGGGGAATGGAAAAAATTTGCAATAATGAAAAACATGCAAACAATCTAACTAACCAACCGTATTATCTCAACAATGAAAAATCTAACCAACCAACTATAGTGAAAAGATACATTCATCCATTCAAAATATCCACCTAACCAACATACGTCAAAATTATAACTAAAGTAAACTATAAAATCCGAAATTCATCTAAGGTCTCCCCTTTTTGTCATGGCATGACAACTTTATCATAATATTCCCAAAACATATCACAAAAACTCAAAAATATTATCTCTGTTTTACCCAGTGACTTACCAACCACCCAACCAGACACTTAGTGAACGGGAAGTTTAAAAACCTATAAAATTCACTAAGTTGTGTGCTAAAAAATTAAAAAAGAAAATTAAAACAGATAGCATAAAAGAAAATTAAAACAAATGAATTGAACCAAGTTTGAGCAAATAAACAATTAATTCACACTTCAACCATCTCACACACTATTTTTAATTATCCCCTCGGAGATTAAAAATTAAACAAATTGAACAATCATCAAGGGTATGAAATTGTAATACTTAAAAATCTCTTAATATAATCCCATATCATATTCAAGGTTATACAAGTGATACTCTGGGTGCAAGTGTGATTTTAAAAATCATCAAACCAAATACAATGGAACACTAAAATCAGAAGTGTCAGGATAGAACACTCTTCAAAGGCCATACGTTGCAATTGTGATATAAAATAAAATGAATTTAGTATTGTTCAACTTATATCTCCGAATTATTTTCTTTTCCCAATCAATTTTTTTGGGAATTTATTTGAAATTTTTATTTTTATTTTTTTATTTTTTAGTAACCTATTGTGCATGGTAGCTTTCACACATTTATGGGTTGGTAGTTTTTCCTTTAAATCATCTTAACCCAAAGGGTGATTATTTTGATAACTGATATGTCATCAAGGGGCTTTACTGTAGTCTGTCGATAGCCCTTTCCATGCATCTACTTGAAAGACCAAGTATACAATAATAGACAAAGAAGAGAATCCGATCTAGCAAGTACAATAACAATGTGACATTGTATCTAGTAAGAATCAATCTTGTGTTTTAAGAGTTTAGAGAATTACAAGTATAACGATGAACACTCAATGTGTGTTATTAGAAAATAAATCAAGTAACACATATTAATAATGCTCAATCCATTTATTCTAAAATTCAAAGAATTAAAATGATAATGGTGTATGATAGATAAAATGTAAATCAAAAACATATCATACTCCCCCTTAGTCCAAGACTCTTTTTTTTTTTTTAATAATAAGACTTAGCCTAAGTAATGGCACACACCCCTAGGGAAGTTCAAAAGAATTCAAACCTATGGTATTAGAGGAGCTTAGAAATTCAGTAAAAAAACACCATAGAAAAAACACACTTCTCAACAAGATAACCAACGAAGATAAAAGGCAGGAGCGAGAAAAATGGGAAAAAAAAATACAAAAGCAATAAAACACTATGCCATAGGTACTAGAAAAAATAAACATTAAGCACATCCCTAGCCTATACCATATACTAATTATTTGTCATCAAATTTTACCCCTTTTGCATACCCAAGGACTTTACACGCATTCAAATCATCCTTTCTAATTCAAACTACACAAGTTTTTATTTGTAGTTTCTCAACTTGGGATGCTCTTTTATAATGTGTGGTGATTTTTTTGACAGATTTAAAATTTTTATTTTGCTTTGAAACTTCTCTCACCGACCTAGTAAAGAAAATTTTAGAGTCAAAAGAGGGAGGGTAGTTTTGAAAGATTTGAAATCTATTTGACAATTTTGGGCAAAAAATTTTATTTTTGTCAAAATAGTTTTAGATAACCCATGCAACTTAAAACAATTGAGGCAAATGTTACCACGCATCCCACAATGGGTGGCAAACTAGCACAAAGAGTAATCTATTGAACATACCTTGAGATTTACCTTTTGCCAGTCAAGTTGGACCTTGATTCTAATACTTAATATTTGAGATGTTTTTATAAATCTATATTATCTATCTATCTATAATAATAAACTAATAAATTTTCTCTCTCCTCTTCTCCTTCACTCCAATCCTACGTGGCATGCCATTCTATTTTTTAATAGATTTTTAATTATTTTTTAAATTCATTCATTCCTTCTTCTTCTCTTCTTTTTTCTCGTTCATAAAATCTTTATTTATTTATCGTATATCACTAAAATATTACAATTTTATTTTTTTCTTTTGCCTAAAAAAGCACTAGGATTATGGCATATGATTTTAATAAATGCAAAAGAACTCATAAGTTCTCAAAAGAGACTCACTTGTTTGGGTTCTAATGAGGACCCATTTGCTTATAAATTTCATCTGAATGAATTCATGGTTTGTAAAAGGGTTCATATGAATGAATTCATGAGTTCTAAAAGAGGATCTATTTGCTCATAAATTCAATATAATTATAAATTTATATATTTCAAATACATTAGGTGGTATTTGGTTTGTATTTTCATTTTATGTTTTTTATTTTTGTTTTCTATTTTCTATTTTTTGAGATTCATGTTTTAAGAATACTAAAAACATATTTGGTTTGACATTTTTGGTTTTTGTATTTTGAAATTTTTCTTGTTTTGGGTTAAAAATACTCAAAATGACTTTTGACCATTTTGCATTTCAAAAGTAAACTGATTTTCTATTTTCTAAAATCGATTTTGAAAATACAAGTAACCAAAGGTGTTTTGAGTTATTTTCCTTATTTTCAAAAATATAAAATGAAAAATGGACTTAAAACAGATATACCAAATGGCACCTTCGTAATTAAATTAAAAACACAAATAAAAATGAAAATAGTTTGTTTAAAACACCAAAAAAAATCACAAAAAAATGTATATCTTAAATTTATTATATCCTAAATTTAAAAACACAAAAAAAAATGTTATTTAAGCTTGGAAATAATCTATTTTTAGAAAATTTTCTAATTTTAAAATGTAAATTGGTCGTGTCGATAATTTTTAACTGATTAATAAAATTAAAATTAATAGTATTTCTAACCCAATTCAAAATAAGTCAAGAGTTAAAAAAATAAAAATATATATTAAAATTAAAAAATAATTTAAAATAAAAAAGAAATCAAGTCAATTAGATAAGTTTATGTTTAATATTATATCCTTGAGCAAATTTTAGTTTTTAGGAATAGATCAGATCGACATTTGATAACATATAAACTTTTAATATTTATATGCACTTTCATGAACTCTAGTGACTCACTAACATTGACACAAATAAAAATATAAATATAAAAAAACAACTCTATAATATTTTATGAAATTATGCAATTTCATTGAAATACTTTGTAATATATTTAAAAATTATGATTTGTTCATAAAAAAAATTATACAATTCCGTGCATCGCACGGGTTAACACTCGTATCTATTATAAAAGAATATTTTCTCTCTCATCTCCTCCTTTATTCCAATCCTCCTTTATTCCAATCCTACATGGCACTCCTCCTTCATTCTCCCCTTTTTTCTTCTTACTTTTCATTTACAAAGTATACTCTTTTTTTTTTTTGTGTCCCACATCGTTAGACAACTATAACCTTATATATATATATATATATTTACATATAAAACTACTATATTTGTGATATATAATTTTAATAAATGTGAAATGAACTCATGGATTCTAACAAGGGATCCAATTACTTATAAATTCAACATTGTTTTAAATTTTATATATTTCAAATACATTAGGAATTAAATTAAAAACAAAAAATGCTTAAGTGATAAATAGGTTATTTCTCTTATAATAACAACTCTTAATATTTCTTAAATTTAAAAATATAAAAAAAAAAGCCTAAATATTCATGTTGACCATCAGTTGAAAACCTAATTAATAGTACTAAGTATTTTGAGTTATTTTTTTATAAATTACAACAAATAATTAATAAGATAATATATTTTAGTTTGAACTATTTTTATAAAATTAGTCAAAAAATTATTTTAATGCAATTAAGATTAATAGTATTTCTAACTCAATTTAATTTTGCAAAATAAATCAAGAATTAAAAATAAAAACATATATTAAAATTAACAAATAATTTGAAATAAAAAAAGAGATCGGGTGGATTAGGTAAGTTTGAGATTTAATATGCATTTTAACAGAGGAAATTTTAATTTTTAGGATTGGGTCAATTCAAGATTTGTTAAAATATAGAATTTTAGTAGTCAAATAAAAATATGATTTTTATCAACTTTATTAGCTCATTAAGAATGATAAAAATAAAAAATATAAGTACAAAAAAATAATTCAATAAATATTTTATGAAATTATGCAATTTCATTGAAATATTTTTTATAATATATTTAAAATTTATGTTTTTGTCCATAAAAAATATTATACAGTTTTGTGCATTGCACGGGTCAACGCCAATTATATAAAGTAAACACTAGTGGTGATGGTGAGTTTTTAAAATTCATGAAACTTTATTTTAGTGAAACCTCTTTTTTTTTTTTTTTTTTCCTTTCTATGATAATTCTAAATTCCCTATAACAACCTATACTTTAATGGTATTGAAAAGCAATTTTTTTATAATTTTCACATAATTAAGTAATTTCACCCATTTATATATTTTGTCTCCATTAAGTACTTTTTAATTGGCCACTATTTTTATAAATTTTTACTTTTTTTTATATACTCCTTAATTAGTTATTATCTACTTAAATACCTTTACTTACATATTATCTTTTTTTAATAAATAACTTTTTCATTTAGATTATGGGAGAAATTTATAATATCCAAAAGGCACACCCTTAGATTACATTATAATTTTATAGATATATTCCATTTTATACATATGTCTCTATTTACATTGTACATTATTTAGTTAATTATTTTACTATTTGAGCCGCTTTTGTTAGATTTTTATAATTTTACTGTAATTATAGCATTTGCCCACTTTCTAGTAATATAAATAGTATAGAACATATATATATATATATATTCATAACGTTGTCGATAATATTTAAAAAAAAAAAGCTATTATCCCCGTATAAACGTTTGGCGGGTAACCCAACACTCATCGGGTAGCTTTTATCATATTGGGAAAAAAAAAGGCGCTACCACCCCCATGTAAACTGGAGCCAAATTAGAATTGAATGACAATGACCCCTTTTAGTCCAACACGAGGGGGGTTGAGTAGCTGGGCGAGCATCAGTTCAGTTTTCAATTACCTTGATTACTTAAATTCGGTTAATTTAACTTTCGTTTCATAAGGATGAAAAAGAAATGGATCAAAACTAACTGAATCAAGGATTTTGGTTAATTCGGTTTGATTTTTGAAAAAAATATATATATATATCCGTTGAGAATTCAACAATTTCAGTTTTAGTATTTTTATATATTATGTATTTATTATAAATTATATAATTCGATAATTTCAATTGGTTTAATTACAAACAAATAAAGCCAAACCGAAAACAAAAATATAATCAATTCCAAAATCAAACTAACCAGTCAGACCAAATAGGCCGACCGTCTTAACCAAAATTGAACGGTTTAATTCGGTAAAAACCAAACTATGGTCACCCCTAAACACAAGCCGCATGAAGCTTATAAGTTTAATCTTTGACTGGTTTGATTCTTAGGTCTCCGGTAGCTGAACATTCACGAAGACAATAATCCTTTGAGACCCAATACAGATGTTCATACGACACATATAACCTCGTATACCTCAACCCAGATATATAGTTGAATCCAGGGTAGACTAATACACATACATACATTAACAGACACCTTATACCAGCAGATGTTCACTGTCTAACCTCAAACTACAAGTGCAGACCCTGTAAACCTATAAAACACCATATTCAAACCACTAATACGCATATACATATATATATATATATATATGAACATTCATTATCTGAAAATACCTGTTGGAGCTAAGTCATTGCATAAAGATTTATATGGGTTTCCAAACAGTAAGAACCTCCTGAAACATTTCCAACATCAGTTCCCTGTCTGCTTGCCTGAAAAAGTCATTAATTTCATCTCGGACGTCGTAAATCTTGCCAAAATCAAATAAGTACGTCAAGCATCCTTTCTTCAACTTGTCCAGTTGGTAAAGCCACGCTTCCTGTAACCTCTCAAGGACATTTCCAGAATTGATGTCCTCCAAGAGGCTTTCTTCGCAGGAGTTTTTAAGGTTTGCAATGGCATACTTGTTTGCTGCACCCAACAATGCCAGCCGGTGCTTCCAGAATTCTTCTTGCTTTATTGTTCCATACAAGTAACTGAGAAGAGCCATGCAAGACTCCTGTGACATGTCTTCTATGTTGATCGTGGATGACTCTTTCTCCTTGAGGTTGTGCAGAAACATGCTGTGGAACACAGGAGAACTAGCAGCAAGTATAGCCTTGTGAGCTCTTAGTGCACCATCTGCTGTATTGATGGTAACATCGGCATGGATAGCCTCATCAAGCATGCGAGAGAGGCATTGAAGAGTGCTTTGGGATGCTAGGAATTGCATTGTTCCATCACTGGGCCAAATGGAACAGGCATCTCCGCCCTGAGATTGTTTAATAGGGGAAAGGGCAATGACAAGATTAAGAAGAGGCACTGTTTTGGTCTATGATTCTCTATAGCAAATCACAGTGTGAGAATTTTCCTTTATCAAAAGTGCTGCTACTTTCAAATACGTTTGATTCCTAAATGTTGTTCTGCTGAAGATGACAAAATTGAAGACAGTCATAATAAGTGTGTTCTCAGTCACGATCATTTTGGTTATGTGGATGCTAGTATATACTTCCAATGCATTTTTAGTTTTTAATGTGCTTTACAAACCTAACACCAAATGACATCACTTGCACTTTCAAACAGAGTACGGCACACCAAATAATTATATAGAAGGAAACCTCACATTCACTGGGCAGATCTTCAGGTCCAGAAACTCAACATCGATGATGAAGCGACCAATAAAGTTGGAATCAACCGGCCAGACAAAATCATCACTATTCCGGAGCAGTCTTTCATGAACTGCAACATAGAGCAATATATTGTAAGTCAAAATTAACACAACTACATCATGCACGCATCATATGTCTCTTATATGCTGAATTGTTTCATATTAACGGGTGGGTTACAAAAACTTGACAAGTTTATTGATTAAAATTTTAGCACTATGAAACCCTCTGCTAAAAATGCGTGCAAGGCAACACCCATTTTTTCCCCCTAATTTATGATGCATGTATCCTTAGATGAACATATTATAACACATGGGTAGCCAAATTGTTTACGACAATGGCTTTGGAACAAGACATCACAAGTTCACCCTTGCTAACCCATTGCGAGTCATTTGCAGAAAAGTGCATGAATTTTGTAACAATTGGTCAACTCACTGTAAAACTACTATACGCAAATTAACTCCTATATTTCAGATATTAACACTATTAAAGGAATATATTTCATTATTCCTAAAGTTAACCTTCAAAAATATTCTCCCCAAAATCACAGTTCCCGAGTGAGTCTGACAAACCACAGATACTTGCCAATTACCATAGAACCAAGAAAAAAAGAGCTGACAAAATTTCAAACATATGACCATCCTATGAGAAGAATAGAAAATACTATCATACACAAAGAACACATTTCCAACATGCAGCTCACCTACTTGTTTAAATTGCCAGGAACCATCAATAGAAGAACATATTGGATTTGCACCCAAAAAAATTAAAATAAACAAACAAAAAGGCCATTGTTTGATAAAAGGATACATAATAATAAGCATTGTTTGATGCTATATTCAGTGTAAAATTTTATTCCATTGACATAGAGAAGGGAAAGCGCATGCGCATGCACATGCACACAGCACCTGCCACTACCAGCAGTTGTGCTAGAAGTAGTGAAAAATCAGATAGAATAGGCTTATGCCAAATGAAGATAAATTGCAGGGTTAAAATGCCTTTTGAGCTATAGCAGCACGTAACCAAGCCTGACCGACCAAAATAGGGTAGCATGTTGACATAGGTCCAATCGGCTTATTGACGAATGTTTGTAATGGAGTGTACCTTTATATTAATTCAGAACAATAATGAAGTGTAAGCAAGAAGACTCCAACCTTCCCTGGACATGCAATATTAATGAGGAAGTTATCACTATTGAGAATAAGCTAACTCGTCATCTCCTTACCAAAAATAGATTGTGGCAGTGAAAATTGTTAGCAGAGAGGTGAGAACGATTTTGCTTCAGGATCAGCTAAGATTCTTAGAAGGACTGAACTACAGAGTGTTCTATACTAAAATTTGATCACATATTGGTCAAAATTTTAATCATTTTGTAGAGCCGTGGAATGGATTATATGGCTACATAAGCAAATCTATGGCTCCGAAAATGGAGCAAGCAAAGAAGTTTGCCTTCAGACCACCTCCATTAATTCAGAGATGGCCTAAATGGTAGAGCTTTTAATTTTCTCTTAGCACCATATTGAGTATCTTCTTTCTTGTGCATTTGAAATCCTTAGAGCCCATCCATTCAAGGATTTCAACCATTTGAGAAAAACATAATGCTAAAATGGACAATAATAACAATATATCACTCCAGAGGGAAGGCAGTGTACATTTAACCTTACAGAGACCCAACAATATGGGAGCCTTGTGCACTAGGCTTTCCTTGAACAACAATATATCCCTCCAAAATATGATCCAAGGATAGGTGTGTCATGTAGCCAAGCTAGTGATCAATGCAACTGAGTTTTCCCAAGGGTAAATGGAGGCTACTTAGTCAAACAGGAAAGAGTAATAAATTGCCCATAAAAATTTATGGCAGCTTCACTAATATGTTCAGAATAGTAATCCTTGGGGTTAGTGCCAGTGACTCGTGGGTATGCTCCCCATAGAGACCACACAGGTTTAATTCTTAACTCAAGCTAGATGTGCGTGAGAGGTAGTGTACATCTCTCCGGTTGACCATCAACCACACGGTTCATTAAGAGTTGTAATAAACTGGTGAGGGTTCCAAGTTACCAAAAAAAAAAAAGTTCAGAACAGTAATGCAGAAAATACAAGTTCAGTTTGGAGTTTAGATTTGTGAAGTTCAGCAATTATGGTCTTCAAAGGGGAAAAAACCATTGGCTGAGCAGGGTTTTAGATAATTCATTTGATTCAACTTGTGAAGCAACTTGATAGTTTTAATACCATTCTTAGTGGCAACAGTCCACATAAAGGCTCATATACAAGCTAAATATGCCTTAGAAGGGCTGGTGATCACTGCAATCATGCATAGATGATTAATTTCACAACTTTTTTTTAGCTAAAAACATGTTAAGAGCCAAAAAATAATAAATGAAATAAAATAAAAAATGCATAGTTCGATGCTCTGCTTTTAGACTCTACATCCCAATAACCTGGTTTAGACTATGACTATACTTGGGTTCCTAGATATTCAAACTCTTTTCTTTTGTCTTCTACTTTTGTGCATATAAAGAAAAGGGGGTCTAATCAACATAGCCCATATACTTCAATGCTCAGGGTATCATCTCATACTCCATAATTCTTATCACTCCTGCAAACATGTCTCTCACTTCCTTATGACTTCTAAGGCGTTTACACATCACGACCCAATCATCTGGCAAAACGTGTCAAAGCAATGACTGAGAGACAATAAATATTTTGAAAGTAATGGAAGAGTTTTAACTTCTATAATTTCTCAACACTCAACACATATATTTGCAGGATTATTTGTTTTCTTTTTTTTTTTTTGGGGGGGGGGGGGGGGGGAGGGGTAAACAAAACAAGAAACAAATGAAAAATTAGCATCAAAAAACTATTAGTTCCCTCAATGTAATGCTTTTGGCTATACTATTTCATGTAAACATCAAAATTTTGATCTTTAGAATCTCAAAATCACAAAGCAATTAAGCATCATACAAACCCATACCAACAAGCAACTGATACACTCGCATACACCGATACACGATACACTATATCTGAAAAATATGCATACTTGGAGAGATGTAGAATCTGCGATTAGGGCCGGAATTGGAGACTCGAAGAACAAATCTAGCGATGGGAGGCTGTTCCTTAGACGCTCTAGACTGTTCTGGAAATAGACGAATGTAGAGATACCGATTCTTCTCGATGGATAAGTACCTAAATTCGAATCAACAAAACAAAGAAATCAAACTGACTCGATCACCATATCTAGGTATTTTTAGAGAGATTGATGGAGAGTAGTGAGAGGAGGAGGTTGCATTACCAATTCCAAATTCCGACCTTGAAAGGATCGGACCTTCTGTAGGTGGACGGTCCGAAGGTGTCGATCCTCCACTGAGCCAATCTCGAGATTGTCTCCACTTTCGAATCGCCGGCCATCTCTCTTTCTCACTCTAACTCACTCACTCAGCAACTCTGTTTTAGAAAGAAACGGAGAGGGGGGTCAACTCTTCAAGCTTCTTCCCCCAAATTCGAATAGAAGTTTAGTGCCCGTTTCGCCATCACTTCGGCCCCGTTGGTAACATTGGGGTCAACCCTTCAAGCTTCTTCCCCCAAATTTGAATAAAAGTTTAGTGCCCGTTTCGCGATCACTTCGGCCCCGCTGGTAACATTGGCGTCAGCTCTTCAAGATTCTTCCCCCAAATTTGAATAGGGTAAATTACACCTAGACCCCTAAATATTAGGGTAATTATACTTAGGCCCCTCAACATTTGAAATTAGTAAATAACCTTTTATTTTGAAATATTGCTCACAAACGACCGTCTCCGTTAAATATGCTCCAAACTCCATTAATTTGAGTGTAAGGACAAATTTACCCCTTTCACGTAATAATAAGGTTCCTATTCTTTCTTGTTTCTTTTTTATTTGTTTTCTTTTTTTTTTTTAAATTTTTTTGGTTTTTGAAAGGCTTCGAGAAGTTCTCCTTCACTCTCCCCATTTCTTCTGAGACAAAACCCCTCCTCTCCCCTCCTCTCCTTCTGTGAAAGGAAAACCCTAACTACCTGCTAACCCACCTTTGAATCTCTAAAATGAAAACCCTAACTCCCTACTGAGCACACCTTTGGATCTCTGAAACGAAAACCCTAACTTAGACGAAACCCTAACCGAAGACCCAACAAATTGATAGATTGTCGTCTCGACGTTCGGCTAATTGGTTTTTCTTTCTATCTTTCTCTCGCTCTTTCTGTGTGTGTTTATATATTTTCTCCCACGTTGACTTACTTTTGTTATCATGTTCATTATATTGTTGCTTTTGATTTTGTGGCCCCCCTTTGTCTCTTTGTTCTGTATATTGACTATTCTATTCGGTTCAATTTACTGTATATTGACTATTTTGTGATCCCCCTTTGTCTCGCTCTCTCTATGTGTATTTATATTAACTATTCTATTGCTTTTGATTTTGTGGTCCCCATTTCTGTTTCTGTTTATTTATTCTCCCGTTTGTGCATGTGGTTGTGTGGTTGTGTTGACTGTTCTTTTTTGTTTATATGGTTGTGGTTGTGGTCCCCACTATTTGTCTATGTATATATTTACTCGTTTGTATATATTCAGTATTCGATTAACTGGTTAATGTAGTATGGTTTTCAATTTAAATTTAGGAGTTAAATGGCTGTTGGAGTTAAATACATATGTGTCTCTGATTGTCACCATTTTACTTAACATTGGTTATATATCATTCTGTTAATTAGGTTATTTTTGTTACCTGTTTTGTTTTGTTTTTTTTTTTTTTTTTTTTGGTGCCTTTTCTGGTGAAAACCTGTAACCGAGCTTTCATCTTAACTTCAGGTGTAACAATTCCAGTACCCTGGGATGAGGTGGCACATTTTTTTCTAATTTTTAGACTAGGAATGCTACTTTGCTCTATTGAGTTTCTTTTTTAAATTGTGGATTTAAATGTGTATTTCTCTAAATTTCATGTTTAATAGGTTACTAATGGCACCAAAATACTCACATTATACTCTCACGGTGCACCATGGTGACGTAAAGTTCACAATTAGCAACCTAGATCCTGATAGATATTCTATGTTAGACTTACTAGACAATATATGGCAATATGCATTGGGTGGAGGCAGTGGACATATTGGGAGTACTTTGAAAGTGTACTACAAGTTAAGTAATGTTGAGTTTACCTTAGACAGTGATTCTGACTTGTTAGACATGTTTGAGATATTAGCAAAAAGAGAGGTTGACATATTCTTTGATGCTGTTGAAAGTTCTACTACTGAACTTGGTAAAGTAGATGGCGGTGAAGGTGCAGACTGCTTTGTTGATGTGCCTAAGGTGCTTGAAGTACAGTAGATTCTTGCTTTGCCAGGCCCTACTGTTGAGTCAATGCCAGAGCCAAAGCTTGTTACTTATCCTGAGGCAGAGGCGGACTCTACTGATGTAGGTAATGTTCCCCAAGCTGAGGTAGACTTGGGTGGTGAACAGGAAAATGGTAGCAAAGACATTGAGGGTAAGGCATTTGAACCTGAACAGTACTTATTAGAAATTTCTATATATTAAGCATGCATTAATTAATTTTATTTTATCAAAAACGGGTTAGAACCAAATTAAAGATGTGAACGTACATGACAAGACCCATTTTGCTGTGATCTATATTGTTGGGCTTATGTACACCTAATAGGGATAATGAAGTTAGACGGTTAATGTGGGTCAGTTGTTTGAGCCCACTATAGGTCTTTTATGAGAGGGCTCAGTGAGGCTAGGGTTTATCCTTTATATATGTGGTTAGGTCATTTCTCTTCACAATATATAAACAGTTCTTTCTATTGATAACCATCATATTGATTGTGATAGAAAGAAAGATTAAGCCCTAGTAATCTAATCCTAGTTTTCTAGTTTTAAAATTGATGTAATCACAAACAAAGTAAGATCATGGAGCAAACATGTATATGTCTTCTATATTAATTTATTTTGATATTCCTATATTCATACACACATAATATTTATTTTACTTATATGTGGCATCAGAGCCTAATATATATGGATTAAGAATTCAATTCGTAAATCTTTTTTTTTTTATTGTTTTGGCGTACAAAAAGTTGTATAGATTTATCCGATAGCTTAATTTCGATTTTGTCTAATTTCATTATCATTTGATCAGGTTTCGCTTTAGATCTAATTTTCTACTTCAGATATTATTTTTGCTAAATTCAATTACTAAAAATTTGAAATTTTAAATTAAATCTAAAATATTTTTAGAATTATTTTTGGAATAATTTGTGTGCAAAAGTTGCACAGATAAAAAATTTTCTCCCTAGTATCTGAATCTTCTCCACAGTCGTGACTAACTCTACTGGTCCTTTTGTTCAAATGGTAGGTCTTGGAGTATCTCCAAGGTGAAGTCTTAGAATATATATATATTGCCCCACACTTACTGTATGTTTGTCTTCAATAATGTTTCTGTTTTCGTGCAAACAAAGTTTTCCCTTTAAATTACACCATTAAGAATTCTTTTTAAGTTGTTTGAAACGTTAACAAACCTAGCTTCTTTTTATTATACAAACAGTGGGTTTGCGTAATTATAAATATATTGTGATTTTTTAGAAATTTGGAAGTTTAATTTTTTACATTACAATACAATAGCATTAAACATTTTTTTTTTTAACTCATGCTATTTGTCTCAAGTTGATATGTACTTTCGTGTTAATGGGCACTTAAAAACATTGAAAGTAGAAGGCAATTGGTTGCCCATTTTGATTAGGCATGTGACTAATTTCGATAGACAAACAACAAACATTAATGATTTCTTTTTAAAAAAAATTTGGTACATGCTTGGCCCCACACATTGTCTAGGTGCGTGAGAGTGGGTAAGAGGCCTATTTAGTTTTTAAAAATTTTATTATTCTTTACTTTTTAGATTCAAATATATTTTTTGTGTAAGTTTTGGACATTGTTGGTATTAATTTAGGCTTGTTTTGTGCTATCTTAAAACCTAGACTTTTTTTAATAAAATTTTACAGGTAATTATATTTTGATCTTTTGAATCTGTTGGTGATATGTACTCTCCTAGTTATTCCTAAAAATTATACTTTCATCCACAATTCATCTTAGGGACTAAAATTACTATTTATTTTAGATACTACAATAGATTATTTTTTATGCATGGTTTTGGCAATTTTTTGAGATCATAAGATGCATTTGGTTACGCGCTTATAATGATATGATTACTAGCATATTAGTATGCTAGGTATGAAATAGGGCAATTTTACCTAAAATAATGTTATGACAAGATTTTGGATTGAAATGGGTGTTATTTTCCAAAGGGGTACAACTATCGAGATCTAGTTTTCTTGTATATTGTACATAACTGTCTGTTATTACATACAAATACATACCTAACGGGATATTGTGTGTAGTAATGATAAGGATGTTTTTTGGCAACCAATTCGAGAGTGCCTAAATTTTTTGTTTTTTGTGTTTTGTTTTTTGGTTTTATTTTATTTTATTTTAAGATAGTTTGCCCAAAGGAGACTATTTTTTCAAATGCTTCGGCATTCTCATATGGTGGTTTGCCTAAATAGACCTCATACATGTTACACTGTTCTCCCAAAGAGGAGGCGGTAATGATGCATTGAGGAACCTTTATTATTTAAACTTATAGTAAAATGTTGCCCTTTATTTTGCTTATATATTGTCCTTTTATTGCAGTTTTTTTTACATTTAATAATAGCAATGTCATTATTGTGTTGTTCAATGATTCCAATTTTAAGAAGTGAAAGCAATTTTTTTTATAGCCTATTTGGATGTTCTGGATCTGATAGTGATATGTACTCTCATTGATTTAATTGCATAACATTGAGTTCTCTTAATTAAGCTATCTAATAGCCTTAAAATGCTTATTTATGCATTTTTTCTCATATTTTCAAGCACTTTAATTATTTATTAGGGTATAAAATAATAATTACAATCACAAGTAATTTATACATTATTATTTCATTGTGAAAAATTTTTGGTTAATACTAACGTTACTGCCCAAAGTTGTGCGCTTGTTGATTCATAATTTTCTTGCGTATTTGTAAATGATAAGAACCATTGTATTATTATATATAATAACTTGTCCAAACGAGGTCATTGTATATAATAATGACAGGTTGTTACTCATTGACTGATAAGAAAGTATTCGGGTTACAAAGGTTCATTTGCCCAAAGAGGATTGATTTTTTCTAATTTGGGTAATCTTATTGATAGTTTGTTGTGGGGATCTCATAGTATGTTGCATTCTCTACTCAAAGAAAAGACAGCAATGATACACTGACCTATCTCTTATAGTTTATACTTGATGAATTTTAAAATATATATTTGAATTGTTTATTGCCTTTGATTGCTAATCATTATTTTAATACCTCTTTAAAAATTCTCAAATTACTAGACGTGATGTTCTACATAATAGTCTATTTTAGATAAATCAAGTGCAAATTCTGAGTATGGCACTTTTCATGATGATAATAGTTTATTTAAGAGACCTAAAGTTCAAGATATATATATATTTTTTTATTTATAAAAGTTTGGGTCATATTTCTAAAGAGAAATTTCAGAGGCTTATAAATGATGATATTTTTAATATCTCTTAATTTTGAAAACTTAGACACTTATGTTGATTTTTAGACACTTTAATCTTGGAGCTTGATACAACTAATTTAGACCTTTCATAGCAGATTGATGAGGATAGGAGGAGCAAGGTGATGCCTATTTCATTTGCCCAAAATCTAGATCTTTGTTTTGTTTACACTTGTGGATGATCATGAGCAGTTGAGGATTAATAAAACCATATCTATACCTAATCCTATTTCTATTGATGCTCTTAATCTTATTCTATAGATACCAATGATGAGGTTTGAAAGAGATAAGACCTACTAATTCAAATCAAATTTTTTGTGTACCTTGTTGAAAATGGTTATAATGTAGGTCCTCTAGTTGACTTATTGACTTATGTTGGTGCTATTTTAAATTGTTGAAATCCATTCATGATTTGAAACAAGTCTCATGCTAATAGTGCTTGAAGTTTGATAAGACTGTCATTTCTCTAGGTTTTGAGGTAAACATAATTGATTACTACATTTATCTTAAGGTTAGTGGGAGGAAATTTTTTTTTCTTCCTTATTCTTTAGGTTGATGATACCCTGCTTGTGAGAAGCAATTTAAGTCTTTTGAATGAGACTAAGATGCTATTATCTAATACTTTTGACATGAAAGATCTAGGAGAGGCCTGGTTTGTTTTAGGTATTGAGATCATCCATGATAGACCTCATGGTATGCTAGGGTTTTCTCATAAAAGGTATATTAACTATATACTTAAAAGGTTTAATATGAAAAATTGTAGATCTTGTGATATTCTTATTATCAAAGGTGACAAATTTAGTAAGAGCTAGACTCCCAAAAATGACTCTGTAGTGAATCCATATAAGACATACATTTTGCTAATGCGTTTGCATAGGTATGTACCCGGTGGGACATAGTTTTTCTATAAGTGTTCTTGGGAGGTTTCTCTCAAATCCTAGAATGATCATTAAGTAGTCGCCATAAATTTATGAGATTTTGCAAATGACCAATGATTAGATGCATATTTATAGGGAAATTGATGATCTTGAAATTATATGTTATTCAAATTCAAATTTTGCTAAATATGTGAATGACATGAGTTTGCTTCAAGGTACATATTTATGTTAGCTAGGAAAGCTGTTTCATGGAAGAGTGTCAAGCAAACTTTTATAACATTTTTCAATGTACTTGTTGAGTTTGTAACTTGTTTTGGGGCTATTTGTTTGTAAAATTTTATTTCATAACTCACTAAAGATTTGCTATGATAATAGTGCAACTATTTTTTTCCAAGAACAATAAATCTTTAAATGGGTCTAAGTATATAGAGATTGAATAATTATCCATTAGAGATTAAGTAAAGAAATGTGACATCATCATTAAGTATATTAATACTAAACAAATGATGGCAGATCCCTTAATCAAGGGACTTAGACCTATTATTTTTAATAAGTATGTGTATAACATATGTGTTACTGGGTTTTTTTATGTACTTGGTTAGTGGGAGTTATTTTATTTACATTATATAGCAGATAATTTGGTTATGTTGAAACTTTTAGTTTCCCATTCATATGGAAATTAATTGAAAATTATCATTTATGTTTCTTTTGATAGCATTGATGCATAAATATATTCATGATTTATACATATTGGAAGTCTTAAATTTGTTATTATTTAAGCATTTTTTGAAATGTGTCTTACCTTACTTTTGTAATATTTGTGCAAGACACGTAAGTTTTCATTTGAAACCTTACAGTTCTCTTTCTTATTTCATAAGAATTTTTTTTTGGGAAGTTATTTGATAAGCATATTAAAAGAGAATTGTTTGATAAGTATTTTTGAGATGTGTCTTGCCTTACTTTTGTGATATTTGTGAAAGACACATTAGTTTTCATTTGAAACCTTAAAATTCTCTTGGTTATTTGATGAGTATGATGAAAGAGAATTACAAGAATTCTTTTGCTTATTTGATGAGCATATCTAAAGGAAATTAGACTAATAAGGGATTAGCACATTTATAAGATCACCTATTGAGTGCTAATTTCCGCCGCGCTGCCTCATTTGATCCATGTCAATAAGGTCGTTAATATTTGTAATCATGAGTAATATTACATGAATTATAAATGTAATGTTCGCCTTGGTTTGATATTAATTGTCTTGTTGGATAGGATTATTTAGGTGTTGTTTCGCATCTTTACTTGACTTTGAAATGTGGCCACATAAAGAGTCATTTCGAAATTTTTTCCAAAATTAAAAATAATTAATGTTTGCTCAAGTGGGAGAATGTTAAAATTTTCTATATATTGAGTATACATTAATTAATTTTTATTTTATCAAAAATGGATTAGAATCAAGTTAAAGATATGGATGTACATGATAGAATCCATTTTACTGTGATCTATGTTGTTAGGCCTATGTTCACCTAATAAGGATAATGAGATTAGATGGTTAGTGTAGGCTAGTTGTGGAGCCTAGTGTAAGCCTTTTATGGGAGGGACTAGTGAGGCTACCGTTTACCCATTATATATAAGGGTAGTCCCCTCTCTTCATAATATATAAGCAGTTCTCATTGATAACCATCATATTGATCATGATAGAGAGGAATATCAAGTCTTAATAATCTAACCCTAGTTTTCTAGTTTCAGAATTAATGTAATCACAAATGAAGTAAGATCATGGAGCAAATAGGTATGTACCTTTCGCATTAATTTATTTTGATATTCCTATATTCATGTACACATAACATTTATTTTGCTTACAGTACCTCCTAGCTAGAACCCATAAATGTTCTTTTCCATTAAGAGTTTGAATTGTTGTTCTTTTCAAACCTAAATTGTTGATACCTTCAATTTGGATGTTAGGTGATTTTAATGTTAGGGTTTGGTCAACGAAATGGGAGAGATACCCAAAAGTTACTAGAAAGACCCCTTTTATATTTTAATAAAATTAGGGCAACAAAAATTCTCGTTTGGCCGCTTAAACACCCTTTGTGGTCTTGAGCACTGGAACTCCCTTCGAGCGAATTTTCTAGAATCTTGAGCACTTGAACCTAGTTCGAGCCCTATTCTGCAATATGGCTTAAGCACATTTTGAGCAGATTTTCTAAACTACTATGTTTTTGAACCTTTTGCTGCATAAAACGTTTGAAATGATCTTTCCTGAACCAAGAAACAACTCGACCAACAAGACTCGATTCTTGGCACTCCAAAATTATTATAAACTCAAAGTTTGACACGCAATTGTCATTGAACAAAAATAAGAAACCTAACACCTTCAAAGCAGCCCAGCTCAACACAACATCCTGTCCCCTTGTACTGTTATGCAGACTGTTTTGCCTAGCCTAGTAAGCAAGAATTCTTACGTAGCCTTATATATAAGAAATTATTCATTTTTAGATATGTTGAAATTTCTGAACCTAGTCAGGCTTCAGGTAAAATCCATCTAGGTGCGTTTTGCAAGCTTGTTCGAGACACAAAATCAAGCCTATAAATAGGCTCTCCACTAAGCCATTCCTATCATCATCAACTGTATCCAGGGCATTTAAATCAATTCGAAGAGTGATTGTGCACAAATATTGCTTGAGAAAGCCTTTGTTGTACAACCAAATTTGAGTTCTAACAAGTACATACATAGTGAGCATGTTTTAGGTCAGAGTCTAAAGTTCACTTAGGCAATTCCACAAACACCTAGAGAGCAATCAAGAGAGGATCCCGTCCATATAAAACCAAAGACTTTGTGCGCGTGAACTTTGCCAAAAGCGATAGTGTACAACACTGAGCTCACAGAGATGTTTTTAGGCCAACTTCAAGCATTTAGCCAGGCAATTCAAGTCATTGCATTTCGTATGGGTGGCTTAGTTTTGATTAGCCTCTTTGCATTTAGGTGATAGAATTACATTATTTTTGACATGTCAACTCATGGATTGTGTAAATATTTATTGAGGCAATTAGATTTTGTGGATTATTAAACATTTATGGATTGTCTTGGGAACTTACTTTTCTTAATTTATTTTAGAATCATGATTTTAATTTATTAAATTATTTTTTAAAACATACATTTTGGTGTATGTTAGTTTGGTTTTATCTTATTGTATATAAAGAATAAGCGTATATCTTGGTGCATAAATGGGTGTATATAATTTGGTGTATATTGGCAAGTGGGTTTACTTTTTTATTAGGCTGGGTTCAATAATGTTTTTTATCAGGATGGGTGTATGATAGATGTATACTATCTCGGTGGATGTTGCAAGTTAGGTGATAATTTAGTTAGTTATCAAGGTGGGAAGAACAAAATCTCATTTGTTGGGTAAACAAGTTTCCATAAACTCATTGATACAACAAACGAGTTTGATATTCTCTCTCCTATTAAACAAATTTGGTGAGACTTTTTGTTAAACTCATTTATGTATTAAACAAGTTTGGCATTTGTTTCCTCAAAGTCATTTGTCTAGTGAACAAGTTTCATTATAGGTTTGATTGGTAATATTTATATTTTTTTATGTTTAATTATTTTTGTTTTAAATTTTATTTTCAATTGTCATGTTTTCCTCTGAAACAAAAATAAAAAACATATTTGGTAATACAATTATGTTTATAGTAATTAATTTTATTTTAATAAAATATATAATTGTATCAAATCTTTTAAAAAATTAAATTTAATAAAATATATTTAATGCTATAAAATAACCAATTTTAATAAATGAGCTTAATAACTAACATAACTTAGTAATAAATTATTATTTATTTATAAATTAATTTAATGGAATAAAATATTTTAATAAAAAATCATTTTGAGAGGTAATTGTTACTTATTAAAAATTTTAATTTAATAAAATAAACCAATTTACTAATATATTATTATTTTAGTAGAAATTTTAATTTTAATAAAATAATTTTTTTATTAAATTATTATTATTATTATTAAATTTTCTAAAATAAATTATTTTAATATGTTATTATTTATTGAAAAATAATTTTAAACTAATAAAATAAATTATTTTGATAGTAAATTGTTGTTTTAATTATAATTAATTTAATTTTAATAAAATATAATATTTTAATATGTAAATGTTATCTATTGAAAAATTTATAATCTAATAAAATAAATCATTTTAAGCATAAATATTATGTCCATTTTAATAAAATAAATCATTATAATATATTATCATTTATTGAAAGTAATCTTAGTTTAATAAATATTTGAATAAAATAAAATAATTTATTTTATTATAAATAAATAAAAATTGACAAAGTGTTAAAATAGACAAAATATTTAAAAGAGAGAGAGAGAGAGAGTAAAAACATGAATTTTTTGTTTATAGTTTTCTATTTAAATTTTTATTTATTTATTTATTTTTTTGCAATAGTGAAATAAAAATAGATTTGCTAAACACAGTTTTGTTGCCAGTTTTTAGAAATTTATCAAAATAAATAAAAAAAGTAAATATCAACATTACCTAAACTCACAATTTCAACAACGATTTTGACTTTTTTTTTTATTGTGTTGATTATTTAACTAGTTTTAGTTAAATGCTGATGATTTTTTAGTATTTGAAAAAATATTGTTAGTTAAAGGATACTTTTATAAGTTATCATTTGAAATAATATTTTTAGAAAACGCATTTTGAAAGGATGCTTTTAGAAACCTTTTGAAATGGTGTTTTGTAAAAACACTTTCTAAAAGCATCATTTCAAAGGTCGTCTTTTAGCATAACTTTTTCAAAGAGCTCTTTATGAACTTCTACAAATCTTACAAACCTAATGTTTCATATACAATCCAGAAAGTGCTCTTTAAAAGGATAATTTTAGAAAATGCCCTTCGTCTTTTTAAAGAAAGTTTTCCAAAAGCACATTTCAAAAGGTATCTTCTAAAACCACATTTTGAAAGAGCGTTTTATGAACTTATACAAAATCAGACAAACCACCTGCTTCATATGTTTCATACACACCCCCTATTAATACAACAAATCTCATATAATAACAAACACAATTTCATCTTACAATCAACATACATAATTAATCAACAACGCAATACAAACTCTGTCAAAATATGTATTTGAAAAAATAATAATATCTATAAAATGTAAACTAAAACATTCATAATTCTAAACAAAAATAATAATATCAATCCATATTAACCAAAAGAATAACATGCTTAGTAAAATAACAAAATATCCATAAATTATAAATGCGTACCTTGTCAAAAAATATATATTTGCTCAACCCATCAATTTCAATAAATAGAATGTATATTTGCACAAACCATCAATTTCAACAAACCAAAAAATAAAAAATCAACAATTTCAACCAAAAAATTAGGGTAAAAAAAAAATACAAAATCTATGCGTTCAATGTATGTACAGCAATTAAGCGCATTTCTTAATTTGAATTGAATTCAATGTAGACATTTGCATATACTTACATTCTATGTGTGTGCATAAATTGCATGTGTGTGTATGTATATATAAATGTGCCTATAAGGCGGGGGAGGAGTTGGGGAAGGAAGTCTTACCTTATACTGGCTTCGCCAAGTTGATTCTCCTACGTCTGTGTGCTCGGGAAATGTTTTTCCTTCCCCAACAAAATAAAACATTAAAAAGACGTTTTCTTTATAAATAGAATTTGATAAATACTGAAAAATCATTAATAATTATAAAATTTTTATTAAATTAACAGCATAATAAAAAAAAGTCGTTATGTTTTTTGTATAAGTTTTTATTTTTTGCGACAATGAAATAAAAATAGGTTTATTAAATACATTTGGATACATTACATTTATATACCTTCAACATTTGAGTAATTACACTTATTACCTTTAACATTTAAATATTACATACTTACTTATCTTATTTTGAAATGTTATTATCATTGACCCCATTTCATTAAACTAGTTGTAAAAAATTAATTAGAAAATTTCAAAATAACCAAAATTTTAGATACTTTTTATTTTACCTCTTCGTCTCTCTCATTTTCGTCAGTTTTCTTAAACAAAATCTCAAAATATAACTAAAAAAAAAAAAGAAGTAAAAACAAATAGTTTTTGGATATTTTTGTAAAAAAAAATTGAACAAAATGTAAGGGAGGTAAGGATAAAATAAAAAATCACTTAAATTTTTAGATATTTTATACTTACTGTTAAGTTTTAATGGTTAATTTAATGAATGAGAGTCAATACTAATAATTTTTTAAAATAAGAAATGTAAGTGTAATTTTTAAATGTTGAGAGGCGTAAGTATAATTACGCAAATATTAGGGAGGTAAGTATAATTTACTAAATATATTTTTATTATCAATTTTTAAAAATTTATTAAAATAAATAATAAATAAATCATTACCAAAGAAAGGTTAGATAACTCACATTTTAAACAAATGATTTTACATCTATTTTGGTAAGTAAATTCAAATCCATGGTAAATGATTTTGCACCTATTTTAATAAATAAATTGAAATTCATCCAAAGTCTGTTTGCAATATTACCGGCTTGCCCGATGAAGTCAATTAAACGACAGAGAAGAAAGGAGGGGAGAGAGAGAGAGGCAGAGAGAGAGATGTCAGGAACAGGCAGCGGAGGCTTGGGTACAGGGGCAGGGGTACCTAAGATAGTGTGGAACGAGAGGCAGAAAAGGTTTGAAACGGAGGACAAGGAAGCTTACCTGCAGTACGAGCTCAGGAATGGTAGCAAAGCTATGGACATAGTTCATACCTTCGTCCCTTCCTCGAAGCGAGGATTGGGTTTGGCCTCCCACCTCTGCGTCTCTGCATTCACTCACGCCAAATCCCATTCCATGTCTGTCATGCCCACCTGCTCTTACGTATCTGTAAGATCTCTATCTCTCTCCCTCTCATCGTTTTCTTTGTAATTGTAGGTTTTGTTCATTTTCTATCTGCAATTATTCACAGACGATAGTATAATTTTCATTAGGATGATTGTTATATGGGCTTTTCAAGTTAATTGCCCGTTGATGAATTTATGATCTTTTTATAAACTAATTGCTAAATTACAGACTCGGTTCATTAATAGAAAAATTATTTCCTTGCATCTCTCCTTACGGTGGATTAAGGAATACCAATATGGCAGTTTTTATTTTTTGATTGGAAAGAAAGAAAATTTTGATTTTCAATTTGAGGACAGAGCTTTCTTATACTCAGTTAGAACATATTAACTTTTGATTAGAACAGCTTTCACTTTCGAGATCATAACTTGGGATCCTGTACTTTGAAAATTAGTATCTTACTCAATTCAAGTCTAACAGTCTTTCTAATCGATTTTGGTGCAATGGAATGAGATTGGATGTGGAGACCAATTGCTCAAAATGATTAATCTTCTTTTTTTTGGATGAACATAGGAAAACACGACACTAGGGGGTATTGACAGGGGTTCATATTGCGTCTAATCATGTTTACGCTCAATTATTTTATAATTTAATGAAGACGTTAAATAATTATTTGTTTTAAAATTATGTTAAATAGTGTTAGTTTTGGTTTAAAGTATTGGGGTTGGATGTGGTCGAGTTTCCCTCTTAATAATTTCCTGGCCATGTCTCAGCATGTCTAATATTGCCACCCACACACAACATCAAGCAACCCTCCCAATGATCAAACTTCTTCTAGTGTAATGTGTTCATGTATTTTTTGGACCTTTCAACAATTTTTCTATTTTACAAAAAAAAAAAAAAAAAAAAAAAAAAAAAAAAAAAAAGAGGGCTTTCTTGAGTTGTGTTTAACTTATAGTCACTAACTATAAAGTAGATATATACATGTTCAATATGATCATACTCAAAATATGCGGCAAACCATGGATCCTTGGTGACCCACAATGTGCAATATTTGTGCAAATATGGGTTCTCCTAAAATAATTCTTACAAAAAGAAATTTTATGGGCAAGATTTTTTAGGTTTCAAAATAGCCTGTTGCCCATATTTATTATAAAAGAGAATGGTGAAGACAAGTTGCTGTGGATGGCACTAATGATTTCGGTTAGTCCTATATCCTTTAAAATTGAATATAGATGATAAAAATTCAAACTAAAAATTCAAGATTCAATGCATATAATAAAGTTGACGTAGAACCAAACAAAAGAAAAAATGATATCTCTACATTGAATTAAATTGGAGAAAAAAGATTCAAAAGCTCAAAATGAGCATAGGTTGGGGGGAGACAGCTAAATGAAACTTAAGGTCAAATTTGGGATTAGAATTAAATCTTATATTGAAGCTTAAATGAAGTTAAATTGGAAAATAGAAAGTTCTATATGACGCTAAAAACATAGCAGGACAATGTTGAGGGTGAAAATGAAAAAAAAGAAAGGAGAAAAGGAAAAAAAAAAAAAAAAAAACTTGAAAATCAAAATTGGAAAAAGTAATGTATCACATTAGGAACTGTCTTAATAAATTATGATAGTATGACTTATGGAACCTGATTATTGCTCTGTTGTGCCGCATTTTAGAGCACACGTTTTATTATGTTTCCATTCTTGCTCCCATGCCAGAATGATCCACATTCCATATAACTTTGATTTATAAAATAGGAGAGGATTAAAATTTCATAAAGGGAAATCTTATTGCAAGTTCCTTAAGGCTGTTATGTGCAAATACTTACTGGATTACTAAGGAAATGTCGAACCACTTGGGAAGGCACGGTAGACTGTAAAGGTTATGCAAATCTTGTAGTCAGTTTTTAAATATAAAAGACAGACTGTTGACTTTGTCTTGGAATATTACAGACTTTATCCATCAAGTCTCCCAAAAACAGAGACAAAAGAATTCTATAATTCAGAAGTGTACCTCTAGTTATTTAGTTATAACGGAATTAGCGATTGTAGTTAGTTTAAGTGAGCTGTCATTAGTTAGTTACAGACTCTTGTATAAATAGTTTGGTTATTTTGCAAATGTAATACACAACTTCTTCTTCTTCTCCTCTTCCGTTCAAATCATCGGTTTCATTTTCTTAGATATTTTGCTTTCACTTTCTTATCATCCAAACGTCATTGATCTGATAAATCAACATGGTATCAGAGCATTATTCTGTCAATCATCACTTCTGCTGTGCCAACTGAATGATCATCAAGTGTTTGATATGTCAATTTTTTTTCCCTTATTATTCTAGATATGGAATTCTGTAATTCTTCAAATCTCAGATCCATCTTCATTTTATATTGAAATTGCAATGGAGAACACTGTCAACACTACAGTTAGTTCTACAACTGAATCCAGAATTGTGCCTAATCCCATTGATGATTCTTTAAGCCCTTATTTCTGGCATCCAAGTGACAATCCTGGAGCTCTTTTAGTTTCAGAAGTTTTGATAGAAGAGAATTATATTCCATGGAACTGTTCATTATGAATTGCACTTTGGTCAAGAACAACACAGGATTCATTGATGGAACTATCAAGCAGCCTCCAATTACTTTTGGTCTTTTTCACAAAAGCTGGTACCGATGCAACAATCCGGTACTTTGTTGGATCAGCAATTCTATTTCTAAGGACATACATCGTAGCTTGTTGTATGCTTCTATATCTTTCGGAATTTGGAATGAATTAAAAAATCGTTATCTTAAGAGTGATGGTCCTAGAGTGTTTAGACTTGAAAAATCTATGAGCACAAATTTTCAAGGCTCACAGTCCATCACTGCTTATTTTACAAAGTTCAAGATTCTATGGGAGGGGATTGCTAGTTTCAAGCCTTTGCCTGAATGCCCTTGTGGAATTATGGATACATGTTCATGCAATATCCTACAACTCCTAGCTGACAGGCAGCAAAGTGACTACATCATGAAGTTTCTTGTTGGGCTGAATGATTCTTATTCCCAAATACATAGTCAATTGCTTCTCTATAAGCCACTGCCTGATATGAACAAAATTTATGCCTTGCTTTTACAAGAGGAAAGTGAAAGGCAACTGCATAAAACTAGCTTTGCATCCAATGAGTCTATGGCTATGGTTGGAGAATCTAATAAAGGGAAAGATGAGCCCATTTGTTCACATTGTGGCTGCTTTGGACATACTGTTGAAAGTTGCTATAAGATAATGGGTTATCCTTCTGGATACAAAAACAATAGAAACAAAAGGATGGGAACAAAATCTGTTGGACCTACTGGCTCTATTGGTTCAGCAAATGCTGCTGCTGTGATAACTAAGTATTGCTGTGGAACTGGACCTGGTGAATCTGTTGGGTCACTCTTTCCTTTTAGTCTAGATGAAGTTCAGTTAATGGTTCTAATCACTGCTCAGGATAATAAGCCTACTGTTAATCAGGTTTCTATAACACATCCTTCCAGTGCTTTCTCAGGTATGTGTGTTAATTCCTCCACTGTTTTTCCTTCCATTGTCAATAACACCAAAGTTGATTGGATTATCAATAGTGGTGCTACGAATCACTTGATCTACTTAGTTGAGTTTTTCACTACCTTTTCTCCTATCAATTCTGCCTCAGTTAAATTACCGTATGGAAATCTAGCTGAGGTGACTCACATTGGTTCTGTTATTCTTTCTGATTCTTTAATCCTAAAAAATGTCTTTTGTGTTCCTTCTTTTGGTTTTAATCTCATATCAGTGACTAAACTTACCGCTGATAATTGTTGTTGTGTTGTTTTTTTATTCTCATTCTTGTTTTGTGCGAGCCCTATCATCATGGAAGATGATTGGGAAGGGTGAAGCAAAGGGAGGATTTTACCATTTTTATCAGGATGCTAGTAGCATTTTTCTAATGTCTCAAATACTTCTGTAATTTCTTATTCTTAGAAGTATATCATTCTAACACTTTTAATAAATGGCATTAAAGATTGGGCCATTTATCTTCCTTCAGAATGCAATTAATCAAACAAATGGATCCAACCATTATTTCCAATTCAGATCATATTTGTGATATTTGCCATTTTCAAATAATGCTTCACATAGCACTCACTTTTTTGAGCTTATTCACTGTGATATCGGGGGTCCTTATTCAATTCCTTCTGTTGATGGTTATCAGCATTTCCTTACTATTATTGATTATTTCTCAAAATGTACTTGGGTATATATGATGAAAAATAAATCTGAAACTGATCTCCTTGTCCAATCCTTCTATAGCCTAGTAGAAACTCAGTTCAATGCCAAAATTAAGATACTCATATCAGATAATGGTCTTGAGTTTAATCTTGTTGGTGTTTATGCTTCTCATGGAATTATAAAACTCCACAATAAAATGGCATTGTTGAGAGAAAACATCAACACCTTCTCAATATAGCTAGAGCTCTCTAATTTCAGTCAAATGTTCCACTTCAGTTTTGGATTGACTGTGTTTTGAGTGCTGTTCACATTACCAACAGATTGCCTTCTCCCCCTCTTGGAAATTTAAGACACCTTATGAACTGTTGGGGAAAATTCCTTCATACTCTCAACTTAGAGTTTTGGGTGTTTGTGTTTTGCTTCTACACTTATTGCTCATGGGTTAAAATTTGATCCTAGGGCTAGGAAGTGCATCTTTCTTGGATATCCTTTCAGCACCAAGGGTTATGACTTTGACATACATACTACACTTGTTTCACGAAATGTGATTTTTCATGAGTCCACTTTTCCCTTTCAGCATGATGTTTCTTCTGTCACAGATGATTTTTTAATCTTACCCCGTTCTGTGTCTAATTACTTAAATTTTCCTTCTTATTCTTCTGTTCTTCCCAATAGTAGACTTCCTCCTGCTTATCTTCATCATAGAAGTGCTGATATTTCCCTCAATACTGATTCTTCTCCTAGTATTGATTCATCTACTCCTCGTCGGCGGTCTACTAGAACTCGACATCCTTCTTGCTATTTGCAAGATTATGTTTGTAAAGTCGGATCCCTTACTTCAGGCTCTTCTTCGTCTTCTTGTGTCAGGGCTTCTACATCAGATATTATCTACCCCACTTCTAATTATCTTTCTTATCATAAACTTTCACCATCTCACCTTGCCATTACAGCTTCTATTTCCTCTACTTTTTAGCTAAAGGGCTTTACCCAAGCTGTTAAGATTCCTCATTGGAAGGATGCCATAGCATCTGAAATTAAGGCATTAGAGCAGAATAACACTTGGACCCTGACTACTTTGCCTCGTGGCATACATGCTTCAGGTTGTAAGTGAGTCTATAAGGTTAAATTTAAGTCAGATGGTTCAATTGAAAGATATAAAGCCCGATTAGTTGCAAAAGGCTACACGCAGCATCAGGGATTGGACTACCTTGACACTTTTTCTCCAGTGGCCAAGTTAACATCTGTGAGCGTTTTAGTTGCCTTAACAGCTATCAATAATTGGCATCTTCATCAATTAGATGTCAATAATGCTTTTTTGCATGGAGACCTTGATGAAGAGATTTACATGGTCTTACCTCCTGGATTTCAGTCCTCTGTTCCTAATCAAGTATGCGAATTGCTTAAATCATCATGTGGTCTTAAGCAAGCTTCAAGACAATGATTTTCTAAACTTTCTGATTCTTTGATTTCTTATGGTTTCGTTCAAGCTATTTCAGATCCAACCATGTTTATCAAGAAACATAAGGGCTCCTTTCTTGTCTTACTAGTATATGTTGATGATGTCATTCATTCTAGTAATGATCTTGCTGAGATTACTACACTTAAGCAATTTCTTGATCAGAAGTTCACCATCAAAGACTTAGGAGAGCTTAAGTATATTTTGGGTCTTGAGGTAGCTCGATCTAAACGAGGAATTGTTGTTTGTCAATGAAAATATGCTCTAGATATACTGGAGGATACTGGTTTTTTTGGGTTGTAAAACTGTCTCTACTCCTATGGGATCTAATTTGAAGTTGAGTGCTACAGATGACCATCCATTTCCTGATCCATCTGTATACAGACAACTTTTGGGGAGATTATTGTATCTTATTGGTCATTATCAGTCAGTTTTTAGCCAAACCTGGTGCTTCTCATTTAGATGCGCTCATCGAGCTCTCATATACATCAAAGGAACACGAGCTCAAGGCATCTTCTTTTCTTCTTCTTTTGAAATTCAACTTAAATCCTAAAGTGATAGTGATTGGGTAGGTTGCATTGATACAAGATGATCAATCGCAGGTTTTAGCATCTTTCTTGGAGATTCTCTGGTTTCATGGAAAGCCAAGAAACAATCTACTGTCAGTTGTTCTTCAGCTGAAGCTGTGTAGAGGGCCCTAACAGCAACTTCTTGTGAGATACAATGGCTTATCTATATGCTTGGAGATATTGGTTTCTCTCATTCCAAGCAAGCTCTATTATATACTGATAGCAAATCTACTTTAGCCATTGCCACCAATTCAGTTCAACATGAAAGGACCAATCATGGTGCAACAAGATGGAGGGATTGATACTGATGTAAGTCACAGGATTCAAGCTGGGTGGACCAAATGGAGGAGTGCTTCGGGGGTTTTGTGCGACCGAAAAATCCCCCTCAAGGTGAAAGGAAAGTATTATAAGGTAGCAGTTAGACCAGCGCTGCTATATGGATCAGAGTGTTGGGCAGTAAAACATAATCATGGTCAAAAGATGGCAGTTGCGGAGATGAGGATGCTAAGGTGGATGTGCAGGATTACAAGGAAACATAGGATTAGGAATGAGGAGATTAGGGGCAAAGTAGGAATATCACCGATTGAAGATAAAATGAGAGAAAACCGATTAAGATGGTTTGGCCATGTTAGAAGGCATCCAATAGAGGCACCTGTTAGAAGGTGTGAAAGTATGGAGATTGCCAGGAGTAGGAGAGGTAGAGGAAGACCCAAGAGAAGCTGGAAAGAAACCATTGAACATGACCTGACCTACCTAGATTTATCGGAGGACATGCCCCTAAACAGATCTAATTGGCGTCGACAAATCCATATAGCCGACCCCACCTAGTGGGAAAAGGCTTGGTTTCGTTTGGTTTGGTTTGGTATGAAAGGACCAATCATGTTGAATTAGATTGTTATTTTGTCAGAGAAAAGTTACATGCAGGCGTGCTTAAGATTCTCTATGTTCCTACACAATTCCAACTTGCTGTCAACTTCACAAAAGCTTTGGGTTCTGCTGCATTTTACGCCGTTATATCTAAGTTGGGACTGATAAATATTCACTCCCATCTTAAGGGTGGTCTTGGAATGTTATAGATTTTATCCATCAAGTCTCCCAAAAACAGAGACAAAAGAATTCTACAACTCAGCACTGTAACAAGTGTAACTCTGGTTAGTTAGTTTTAACAGAATTAACCATTGTAGTTAGTTTAAGTGAGCTGTCATTAGTTAGTTACAGACTCTTGTATAAATAGTTTGGTTATTGTACAGAAGTAACACACAACTTCTTCTTCTCCTCTATTCAGATCATTGGTTCCATTTTCTTAGATATTTTTCTTTCACTTTCTCATCATCCAAACACCATTGATCTAATAAATCAACACTTTGGGGGCTGATAAGGGTTAGAATATCCTTGGTTTTGTACACGATAGATTGTTGGAATTTTGGGAAAGAATGTGTATTGCAATGAAGGGAACAAATGTATATCAAGTATTTTTTTTTATTTTTGGTAATTACTATCAAGTATTCATAAATATATAAATGGAATGTTGTATTAGTTCTATTAGAATATTTTATATTAGGTTATAAGATATTCTTTATATATATATATTACCTATACTAGAATATTCTTGCAAGTTCTAAAAGCAACTTAAGATTTTTGGCATATGATAATCAACTTGCTATGTGTTTCACTCTAATTTAAATGACTAAGGGGCTGTAATTGAGTGGGTAAAGAATGCATTTTTAACAATGGGTTTAATTGGTTCATAACACAAATCTGCTAAACACAGAGTTTCAACCACTCTGAGCCAAAAATCCACCAATAGCTGGGTGGTTAAGGAACTCTCCCTGTGGTGGCCAATGCACCGTGTACCCTCCAAGAGGTCCATTGGAATCTCATTCCCTGCTTTTGCTAATGATGAAGTCCCAAAGCATGACCCATAAGAACAGTTGTCCATTGTTTACAAGACCACACCAAAATTCCATGAGTTAGCTCCAAAGCTCGCATGGATCACCAATTTCTGGGGATGTGAACTAGGTTAAGTAATGCAAGTCAAGTCTTTCTCCTAGGAACTACCTTTCTACCTAAGGATGTTGAAGTCTAAGTGCTCTCCACTACGAGTGTGAATTTAATGTGGGAGTGGAGAGGTTTGATGATGTAGAGATTGGGCAGTGAGTGCAGACAATTATATGTGAACCGTGGGATATTCTGCATGTGTGATAACATTTGAGGTGGGAAGGTTGCTCAGGATGAGAAGTGGGAAGCCCCAGTCTGTATAATTGTGTATACAACCCACCTAAAATTGATCTAAATGTATATATATCGTTAATAGTCCTTTAATTGATCTAAATGTATATTGTTAATAGAAACTTTGTATATCTAGTGGGATGAAAAAAATTGTAATCCAGTTGAATCTAGATTCGTGGTTTTGATACGTATACAACCCACCTAAAATTGACTCACTATTAAATTGGTCTAGCTAAGTTGAACTCGTTTAGTCATTTGTCGTTTTGAAGTTTTGACACGTTGAAACTGCCTGTTTGTTAGTAATAATTTGAGCAGGATTACTTAGCTCAGGCCCCTTTTCGTGCAACCAAGTACCACTGAATGGGGGCACTAGGGATGGGCCACACAATAGACCCAAAAACAAATGTGCCTTTGATTTGAGTCTTTGTTAGCTTTGATTTTTGTGGAGCCCAGATTTCACCAGGTTTTGAGTTCACCAAAGATTAATGATCCCACATTTACATAATGCTCCAAATTATACTTAATGTTGTACTAAATCCTTTTCGTGCATGATCATAGGGCCAAAAATGCTCAGCCAATGTAGATTTCAGTAAGCATGATGAGTATTATAGGATAACTTAATGCAAAAAGTAAGTTTTATAAAATGGTGTTACAAAAGTTTTTGAGGGGTAAGAAGAAGCTTTATATATCAACTAAGAACCGTCCTTTGTGTCATATTTATGTGTGTGCTCTTTTTAGTTTCCAACTTGGATGAATGTTTGCCCATGATACTTTCAAACTTTTCAATGTTTAGTATGCCACTCGATTTGCTGAAGACAATGAAGTGGCTGCACCTTTATGGTTCTTGGGTATGTAATTCAACTATCACAACCAGAGCTCAAGTCCTGGTGTTCAATAGATGTTATCCCAAGAACTGTTAACGTGTAGAACTTCTATTAAACCTCAATGAAATTCTAGCCCATGGGGCTCTCAAATCACATTATATGTTGATTACTCCTTGGTCCTGAATATCTCTAAGTCAGAATGCATCAGGTATTTTTTAGTATTAGTAAGGAAAAAGTAAATCTGTAGACAGATCTGCAGCTTGACTTGGTTGAAAACTGCTCAGAGAGGCATTTGGTGTCTCTAAGGTAGATTCTGGCGTTTGGCATCCCTGATATAAGATTCAATTAAGATACAACAGCTCGATTATTCGTGGTATTGCTTGCTATCTGTAGATGACTTCCAGCAGCTTTTGTGGACCTTTAATTCATGTCCATTTATTCTCTGTACGTTCAAATAACTACTTAGTATTTGTATGTGATTGATATACAGTCTAGACTCGTGTTTGTAAACACTTTGATTTGCTCAGGGTACATGTGAGGTCACCCTTCCCTCTGCTTTAAATAAGTTAAGAAAGGAACACACCAAATAAATAAATAAATAAATGAAGTCCAGCAACAGTCACCCAGGAGTCAACTCAACCGTTGATTCATGTGGGCCTTAGCATAGGTCCAACGTGAATGAATGCTGACGTGCAACAATCACATCACACTTGACTATTGCTAACATTTGCGTACTTCTTGTAGGCAAAACCTCTCATGGTGGAGAATCTTGATTTGCTCTTCCTCACTGGGGAGCATTTTTGTATTCCTGTTTGAATATATATTTTCGTCTTCCCCCCCCCCCCCCCCCGGGGCGGGGGGGCGGGGGTTATGGATAAATTTATTGCAATCTTGGGGACAAATTTTTCTTTCTTTTTATTTATTTTTTGTTTTGGGGTTTATCCACCAAGTGAAAGACTTTGTATTTAGGCTAGCTTTGACGATTTCATTTCATTGCTGGGTGTTGTTTCCATATTTTCATAATAATACCCCTTGGGTGTGTTTTGAATTGATGCAATAATTCCTCCTGGCAGGATACTTTCATCCCTCGGAACCCATCTTGGGAGCATGTTTTATACAAGAAGGATCTCAAAGCTCACACATAAAGCATTCAGCGCCTGTATTTGTTATTTTGATATTTAATGGTTTTTCTCTTGCATATTGACATGCTTTTATATACGTTATATGTATGATTACAATTGTAATTGGTTATGTTCTTTTCCTAAGCATCTTTATTGTGTTAGCCTACAGGAATCAATTATTACAATGGAAGAAAACATCATGCTAGTTTGTATTTTTATTCTGTGATATTATGTTTGGGCATTACAAGGTCTCAGTTTTTTGCAAGTGGGAAATTGAAATTCAGCATATATTCAGAAACAATTTGATGAGATTGATGATACAAAACCCGAAGTACAGTTGACAAAGAAACACGGCCATGAAACAAAACAAATTTTATAAACCTTCGCCTGTCAATAGGGGTGGTAATTGTGTCGGATTTTGCTTCATAATTCATGTATATTTGTATTTATACTAAATATATTAAAATTTAGTATAAGATTTATGGAGATCTATGTCAATTGAAGGTTATTTTTACTTTCTCTTTCAACTATAGAACACTACCTTTTGACTTTTTAAACGGTGAAAACGAGCTCTCGTTAAGTACCTATAATAAAATTAAGATTTTAATTACAAAATACCATTATGAATAGCAACACAGATATATATTTTATATATCAAAAAGGGAGAATAATAAAATGATAGTCACAGTTACGTAAATTCTCTCCCCATTCTATTAAAAAAAATAATAGTAATAAAAAAAATCTCAGATCCAATACAGCACCACACAAAAATAACAATAGTAACAGTAGCAACCATTTGGTTTGAAGGCCATTAGAATATAACATGCTTTTGTGGAAGACAGCTCATTTATGAATATCATCCATTGAAAACAACTTAGGAAGGTGATTTATTGGTCACTAGGAATTGTCCGTGCTTTTAAGCACGGAAATATAATTTTATAAAGATAACATAAAAAGCATAAAAGTATATATATTTAAAATTTTAAGTTTTATATAGTTTTTAATTTAAATAGTTATTTTCAAGAAATATTTAAAAAAATCAAAGTGTAACTATCACTTTTTTTAAATAAAAAAATATTAATTTACTTTATCTAATTATTATATTATTAGTATTGTTATTTGCAAATGTGTGAAAACATTATTATTATTATTATTATTATTATTATTATTATTGTTCTAACAAACAAACATCCATATCATCAAACATAAAGAAGAAACTATCCATTGTCCATTATAACCTTGGCTTTATTATGTGCCTCCTTAACACATTTCCTATTTTACTTTCTAATAGAACTACATTGAAACTATAATACTGTTCTTTTTACAAAAAATAAAGTTTTGTATTTTCTATTCACAATTCCTATCATCACGCATACATCTAAATAGTAAGATGCTATCTGTTAAGATTGTAACTATGTAGGGGTTCATCTCTTTGATTGTACACCCTTATTTTTTTATTATTCATGCTACTATTTCTCGTCCAATACTCTCTCTTCCTCCACGCTCCATCGATAGCAATTATAACTTATTGCATCTCTGCTATAACTTTGTCATTTTGGAATTCAACTTCCTCTGGTACTTCATCTTTGCTAGTCCTTTTTTCTAGCACTTATTACCTGCATAATCATACTCCAAATAAACACACAAGTTAGTACAGTTATTTGCCATCTCAATAGTATATTTTGGGTCCCTTTAAACTCCATTAAATATCATCATTTCGTATCAACCACAACACCCATAAAATTGCTATTACTTCCACTATTCTATCCTTTTTCTTCCATCTCTTTTCTTATTTTAGTAATCCATTACCCCACACTTCTTTGTCCCATATCAATAATTCTAATCCTAATATTAGCACCAAACCAAACATGTGCGACATAGTCACACTACAAAAATAAATTTCATTGAATCTTCTTATCTCTGCCACATATAACACATATTTCCTCTATTACTATCCATCTTCTCCTCATATTATAGGTAAAATATCATGTAACAACTTCCATAAGTACTTCCATTTACTCAGCATCTTTAAGCTCCATACTTCCGAATCTTTCCTTCATTCCGATTCCTTTCTACCTCCAAACCATTTGAGTTCGCCCTCAAGCCCTTAACCTTCCCATAAATACTGCTGAAGTATCCAGATTTAATAGCGAAGGCCCCATTTTTCGTGCCTCCCCATATCCATTCATTATTTCGGTTATGCTTTAGAACATGTATCATTTGAACTATATATACGACATCATTTAGGAAAAAACATTTTAACAATGGAACTCTCCATCTCGTATTTTTAAAATTATAAAAATGTTCTACTTGCATAGACAATCCCCCCCATGTTAATATCCCTCGACACACATAGATTTTTAATCCTTGAAATCCATTGGTATTTAAATGCATCAATATCTAACCGTAATCCTACCTTACATATTAACCCTCTTATCAATAGTTCTCTTCCCCACAAGATACTTTTTCACCCCCACGATGTTGTTGTTAACTCTTTTACCTCTGTAACCTTGTCCATACAATAAAGATCTTAATTTTTTTAATTTTTTTTGTATAAATTTATTGAGTAGTAAACAATTAACTCGTGTGTGGATTCCTTGCTTGGATTGATCCACCCATTTGTTCAAGAGAAAAGGAGGAATCTGAACAAGGGGAGAGGGAGGGAGGAAGGCAATCTAAACTTTTTTTTTTTTTTTTGGGTGAAATTTAAGGGAAGAGGGATTTTCAAAGATGATTTACACAGCTATAGCCACTAGTGTTTCTCTCAACTTCTTTGATATGTAATATATATATATATATATTATGTTGTTATTTTTCTTTTTAATTTTTTCTTCAAATAATTGCATTCGTTATCTTATAAGACACATTTCAATTTCGTGAGGGAGGCACTAGGAAGACATCACTTTGTTTTGATTGACTTTGATACCAAGGGTTTTTCTTTTTTTTTTTTCTTTTTTTTGGGGGGTTTAAAAGTAACATAGTTAATATTTGCATTTCAGTTCAAGCTATAAGGCATATAAATATATGTTTTTAAAGTACAAAGAGCGTGTGTGCCTCCTATCATTAGTAAATGGGGTATAAGTGCAATTATCCCTTAATGTTATTAGCATGTGCTAGTAATGTAACCTTTTCTGTCATTATTTCGAAATAGTTCTTAAAGGGAATTCCATTTTCATATTCTAGGGGTCCAATTGTAAGGTTTTATAGTTGATGGGGTCTCCATAAATATATGTCATTTGTCTCACATCCGTTAACAAATTCTTAAATGAAATTCTTTTTCATAGTTCAAGTGGTTAAAGTGTAAGGTCCTATAATTAAGGGAGGTAAATTGAAAATTGACTTTAGTTGTATGGTCTTTGTGTAATTAAACTTGAAATTTAATAAACATGTTAAATAATTAAGGGGTAATTGGATCTTAATAACTTTTAAAAATGCATTTACACCTTGGGTAGTTTATATTTCTTACACTTGCATCTGTTAATTCTATTTATTTTTAATTATTGTTTTTGTCTTTTCATTTGAAAATTTTACTGTTCACAACTTCAATTTAGTCTTATGTAGTGCTGATTATTGTTCAAGAAGCCCTGTAAATCTGACCTTTAAGCATGCAATTTAGAAGGATTTGAACTAATTTATTAGGCTTATGGGACAGGCTTGGAAAAAATTAGCCTAATTGATTTTGCCCGACTTAGGATTGAGACCATAAGTTTAGGTCTAGGTAGGTCTGGATTTTTTTAAACTGATATTAGTATACATCTTATGTAATGGGCCAAGCTTGGGAGATTTCTTGGCCTAAGTGATCAGGCTAGGCTGGGTTAGGGCCCAACTAGAATGCGTTATGCCCCTATAAAAGCCCAAGTCAACCCCAAATTTAATCAACTCTAATCTTAAGTACAAGAAATATAAAAGTAGGCTTGAAAATTCAAGGGATGTTACTTATTTTCACATTAAGTATAAGAGTATAAAAGCAATTAAACCTAATAATTAATTTACTTAAAAATTATATCAAATCATATCATATTGAGTTGACTTATTCGTCTTGTGTTGAGTTCGTGTTTCTATCAGTAACTTTGTGTTCGAGTCGTATTCTTGTGTCAAGTTTAATATTATCCTCCTACTTGGAAAAAAATTAAGGATTTGCTTGTATGGTAATTCCATAAGCCAACTATTGTACGCACAATCAATTAAAACCAATGATTCAAAGCTGCGGAGTGTGCGACTATGTGTAGCATCTCTCTAATATATACTCACAAAATTACCCAACAAATAATACTGTAATATATGCTAAAAGAACATGCCTAATTACCTGATAAAAGAAATAATATGCCCTACATTCTTTCTATTACCAGTGGTCTTTGCATGAGCAAACTCCATCTTGAAAAACATGGAAGTGGTTAGCATCTTTAACAAGAAGAACCCTTTCGAAAACTTTGGAAATAAACTTGCACGCAGAATGGCAATCATTGCATGCCCGTAGAGATCCAAACGATTGTTCCAGGCTTGGTTCTCCTCAGTCCAAAAGCAATGGCCAACTTCTCACCATGGTGATAGAGTATATCCTTCTTCACATTGTCTAAAAGTTCCTGAAAGTGCCAATTTTGTAATGGGTACATAACATGCTTCTGTTATTTTTAGTATCATGCACTTCAATAGCCCTCAATTTCAAAGTATTGAGGATGGTCCTTCTGTCCAGCCATGAATGTGTAGAGTTCTCTATTTATCTCAATTGAACTAAACCTTGGATCCTTTTTCAGTCCTTTTGACCTCAATGATACTCGAGTCATTTTTACACCCTCCCAATTTCCAGCCAAAGCGTTGATGTTTGAAAGCAATACAAAGTGACCCGCATCACGAGGCTCCAACAGAAATAGTTTCTTCGAAATTTCAATACCTAACTTAAAGTTACCATGGACTTTTCAGGCACTAAGCAAGGCACAATAAACCTCAAAATCTGGAGGCAAAGGCATGCTATTGATCAATGAATAAGCATCATCTAATCGACCTGCACGGCCAAGAAGATCAACAACACAAGCATAATGTCTGGAATTAGGAACTCTGATCCAACGTTTGATCATATGGGTGAAAATGTGAAGTCTTGATCAACCATCCCAGCATGACTACAAGCACACAAGACACACACTAAAGTTGATTCATTTGGATTAATGCTGGAACCTTTTATAAGAAAGAAAAGATGAATTGCATCTTTACCAAACCCATTCATCCCATTACCAGCAATCATAACATTCCAGCATGCCACATCATTTTCTTCCATCCCTTCAAAAAATTTTCTTGCATCTTCTAAATTTGCACAGTTTGCATACATGTCTATTATAGCACATCACACACAAACATATCATGTGTAAAACCTGTTTTTAGTATACATGGACTCGTCTACCCTACTACAGAGCTCCTAAACTGCTGCAGCTCGACAGGAATCCCATAAAAAATAATTTAATAAAATATATTTCAAATATACACTAAAAGTGTAGAGATTTGACTATTACAATTGAAACACGAGGGATTTAAGTGACATTAAGGATAAACTGTGAAGAAAATTATATTTTTACCCTCAGTCTAATTGTTGTGTAATGGTCACGAAAAGGACCAAATTGCTGTTTAACTAAAAGTGTAGAGATTTGGCTGTTACAATTGAAACGTGTAGGACTAAACTGGCACTGAATATAAACTGTAAGGATAGTTTTTATACTTTACCTAAAATATTATTATTAATCATACATTGTACTGTATAAAAAAATATATGATCAATGTGACCAAATGAGATTTAAAATTAGAATTTAGAAAAAAAAAAATTACTCCCAAACCTAAATCTATTCAAAAGTACTTCTATTATCATATTACGTTGAAGTTAGAGTAGATAAGGGAATACCCAAATCAGCAATCAGCTAATACAACCAAACGAGTTCAACAATATAGTGACCCTAACACGATACTCAACTTTAGCGGATGAGAGAGCAATTACTATTTGCTTTTTTCTTTTCCAAAAGATAAGAGAATCTCTAAGAAAAATACAAAAGCCAGTAATAGACTTGTGATCCATAGTGTCACTAGCCCAATCAACATCAAAATAAGCATTAAGCTCTAAAGAAGATGAAGAGGGGAATAATAAACTCTAATGCAATGCCCCTCTAAGATAAAGAACAATGCAAAGAATAGTAACCTAGTAAATAGTGGTAGGCAAACCAATAGTTTGACTAACAATATGAATTGCACACGAAATGTCTGGCTGAGTCAAAGTGAGATAAATTAGGATACTGGCAATAGTACAATACAAAGCCAAATCAAGTAAGGTAGAACCAGAGGAAGAATGATGAGCATTGAGCTCCAATAAAGTATCCACTATGCAAGAATTAGATAACCTAGAGTGTTCCAAAACATCAGATATGTACTTGGACTAAGAGAGAAGGTATCCTTGGGAGAAGAGGCAACTTTAATGCTGAAAAAGTAATGAAGGGGACCCAAACTTTCATTTCAAAATGATCTTGTAGTTGAGATTTTAACATTGCAATACCAGTTATATAATCACCATTGATAATCGTATCATTAACATAGAGGATAAAAACAATGAAGCCCGAAGAAGTAGCATGTAAAAATAATGTATTAGCATCTTCAATAGACGAGAAACCCAAGCCATAGATAATAGAAGAAAACTTGGCATACTACGACTGAAAAGCATGTTTGAGACCATACAGATCCTTCTAAAGTTTGTGCACTCAACTTGAAGAATTGGGTAAACAAAGTGGAGGCTGCATGAAGACTTCCTCACTCAAATTCTAATTGAGAAATGCATTTTTAACATCCATCTAAGAGATACTCCATTGTTGAGTTGGTTGAGTTTTTCACAAAGAGTCACATAGTTCAGCACTTTTGTTTTCTACTTAGCAAATTCTTGTTGTTTTGTCCCATCATATTATGAGTTTGAGTGGGGATATTAGATTAATATTAGCATAGTAGAGGATTAGGATTAATATAGTCATTAGTATTTGAATGTTGGCCTAATATACAAGGACCTTGTTTTATTTTCTAAGTGTGCTTTCTATTTTTCACTAATTAATAGAATAGCATAATAAACTCTTTTCTTCTTATTCATCCATGTTCCATTTTCTCTCTTTTTTTTATTTTTTTTACTAATTAATAGAATGGCATAATAAACTCTTTTTCTTCTTATTCGTCTATGTTCCATCAATTCTAGCACAAACTATTAATTTTCGTAGTCAAGAAGATATTCAACAATATGCTAAATAATATAGATTTATGCATATTGGTTTAATTCAAGTTTCTTTCAAACCTTTAACTTACAAGGACTGAATGCCTCAATTTTTTCCTGTCTCAGAGATGGTAGATGCCTAGATTGCTTACCATTCCTCACGGGAGTTATGCAGACCAACCTACTTCGTGATCCTATTTACTTCACTATTTACCAAAATATAAGTTTATAATTTATTGACAAGAACTTCTTAGAAGCACTAAGTTTAAAGGTTCAGACTGATGAGTATATTTTTCTCCCAGAATCAGAAAATATAGAATTCATTTTAAGGTTCGTCATACCTTATGTCCTAATGTTAGAAACATCAGTCAACTAGGAAGAAAGTCTTAGTAGAAATCAATTTGCTGACCTCCCATATAGTGATCCCAAGAATGTTAAGATGGGAAGAAATACAATTCCCAGAATTATGTTCCATGCTAAACACAGTACCAACTGGACTTATGGCTAACCAAGATGTTGACCAAATTGTTCAGAATGCAAATGGTGAAGAAGAAATTTGTTTGATCTCTACTAATAGGATTAGATTTGATTTTCTTTTAAGGAACAACCACATCTTTTATATTGTCTATGCCTCATCAGAAGCTAGAACGTTAACTACTCAATTTTCATCCCATATGTCTCAAATAGATAAGGATGAAGAACAACTAGAAGTTGAAAGAATTAGAATATCTGATTCTAATATCCTTAGCGAATATACTAGAAGACTGAATAGCAACCTAATTAAAGGAGAACATCTCCTATAGCCTCAATTGTGAGTTTTAACGTTTAATGAATTTAATCCCTAGAAATTAACTTAGAAAGATGCTAAATAATAGTTTTATGCATCCAAAAAAATAATTTTTTTAAAAAATGGTATTTTTTAAAATTTAATGAAGAAAAATTTTAATATTATAAAAACAAATATTACCAAAACCTTGAAAATGTGAAACTGAATATTTATTCCCATGGTTTATAAACTACCATTTGCGAGAACAGTAGTATAAAATAAATATCCTTGAAAAATAGTTGACAACTACTTAGAGTAGAAAAATTAAGGCTATTCATCAACTCTCATAATCTCTAAAATTAGAAAAAGAAAATCCTATTTTGGAAGCCAATGCTTTCATTAAACTTGCTATGATTGTAATAATTTAGCCATAACTTTGAAGGATTTAAGTAAGCTATTTAAACAACTAATTTAAACAAATGTTTTTATGCAAACAATAGGTTCTCAATTAAATAAAATTGAAACCCAATTAAATTCATTAATTGAAAGATGGACTAAGCCATCCACTGAGTTAAAAAAATAGAAACAATGGAACTGATTATAAAGCATCCTATTTGTCTCAATGGTTTTAAATTTGAACTAGAATACTCTGTAGAAGAACTTGTCAATGCATTAAGAGATAAGTTTAAAGACCTTAAGATTTTTCTGCTCTTACTAATGATTCTAATAATTAATAAAGTTTTGAAGAAGATCTCCAAATTAATAGTTAAAGTGACCTTGAAGCCTTAGCAGCCCAATTCACTGATACAAAGCCACATGAACTCAACAAGATTTATGATATGTCCTTGAGGGCACCTATTACCGCGACTTATCCAAAGAATTTAGAACGGTACTCCTATACTAGATGCACTCCTGCTGATGTTCTCTTTGAAGAGACTGATAATGTAGTTGGAAATTTTTTTCTACTCTGTTTTGAAACATTTCTCTTTTAGAATTGATCCTATACTTATCGACTTAAACTACAATAGTTATCCTTATACTTAGGGATTAATATTTTGCACTTGCAAGAAGCGGTCAAGGAGCATGCTAAGTCATGGTGTCGCATATATTAGTGGGCAAAAGTGAACTTGTGCTCACTTTCATATAGACTTTATTGCAGGTGTAGAGTCTGAGACTTGTGCCGGACCCTTAAGTGAAACCAATGGTACTATTTTTATATTCAAACTATATTTTTATTACATCTTATTCTTTTGATTTCTGAGAAAAATATTTTGTATAAAATAATTTTTATTTTCGATTAGGTTGAAAAAGGCAATTGAGCTTGTGCTATATATGTGGAAGCATAGTTTCCTAGTGATTAACTAAGGTTTTGTCTTATTATTTAATTTTATTGTTGTAAGCTCCATGGTGGATGTATGGCTCTAATTTAAATTTATTGTGATTAATTATAATTATACGTGATTATTAGATTGTGCTTTGAGTTTCAGAGTCCGTGACGTGACACTCTCCCTCTGTGTTTTCACTTTAAAATATTTATTATTTGAAGTAATAATAAGAAGCTTTATTGTAAGTTCCTTATTTCCGTCTTCTTTTCTTTTCATATTTATATCAACTTGCTTGTATGGTATCATAATAACCATATTTATTCTTATTGCCATGTTAGCAAATCATCTTATTTGACCATTATCAAAATCATCATAAAATACTCGTGCCACATCTTTTACCTAATATAAATGTGTAATCATGTTAGTTGTGTTCTAATTAATGGTGAACGCCGGCCCACTGGCTCGAAGAACCCGCCCAGCCCAGCCTAATATTTGTAGGGGGGTTTGGAAATTTAACCCATAGGACTAGACTGGGCCAATTTTTTAGGCCCAAGGCTAGGTTTGGGTTCAGACATCGCAGCCTGGCTTCCATTTCCTTTTATGGCCTATGATTTTACAAACAAATAGAAAAAAATCATTGTGAGGAAATGTAAGCCCGGCCCCTAGTTAATAAGTAAGTTAGTCGAAAACTTCACACTCCCCCAACATACAAACTCTCTTCCCCCACAAATAGCCCAAACACTTAGCCATTCTTTTTCTCTTCTTAGTCTGTAATACAAAATCTGTATCTCTCACTCTCACTCTCTTCTTCATCTCTTTTTTTCATCTCTTCGGCCTTCGCTTTTCTCTGTTCTCTGTTCTTCGTCTCACTCTCTGTTGTCAGTGTCTCTTACCCTCTCTTTCCAAAACCCTTTAATCTAGTTGGTGAATTGGTGTTAGATCTCTTCAATCAGTTATGTGTAAGTCAATAATTTTAGAACATTGTTAAAGATTGGATGCGATTAGAACGAAGAAATGGTACATGTATTGTGTGTTTACATAATTTAATTGTATTTGATATTTTAATAAATACTAATGTTTTACTTTTGTGTAAGAAAATTAGCTTCTTCTTTGCATTCTATGACTTCAACTTTAACTGAAGATAATGATTGCAGCTATTTGGAAGAGATTATGATGGAGATGATGAATTTGAGGTAGTTAAATAATGTATTGCTTTTTTTTTAATTTTATTAAATAATATTAGCTTGCTTCTAATTTTATTTTATTTTTTTTATATGTAGGGATTTGTAAAGTTTGCATGAACTTGTGATATTATTGAAGAAAGTCAAGATTTGCTCATGTTTCTTAATTTTAATGGTTTTCTAATTTGATCTTTGGGACAATGTAATGATTTCATTTTATGGAGCTTAATTAGTTAGTTGTGTACTTTGAAATTAGGATGCTGTGGTCATCCTATTTGAACTTGTGACATTGTGTTGTTTTATTTTATGGAGTGTTTTAATTAATTAATTAGTTGTTTGTTTGTGTTTAAACAGTGGCTGTGAACAGATTCTTCGAAATGTTTAATTCATTAGTTGTTTGTGAACAATGGCTGGCTGTGCTGTGAACAGATTATTGGCTGTGCTTATTTTAATTAGTGAGTTATTTGTGAACAGTAACTATGTGTAAATTGTGAACAATGGTTGTGTCTTGAAGAGGTTATTAATTTGTACCTATTTTAATTAGTTAGTTTAATTGTTCGTGCTTATTTTATATAATGAACAGGTTATTGACTATTTTTATATGATTTTTATGGTTTTTAATATTTTGTCGACAGACTTGTGTTCTAATTTTTCAATAATCAATGGGTTTGAGTTCATAATTTTCAGCCCAATATCGGGCCAGATCGGGCTTAGGTTGGACTCAAAGACTCGACCTGAACAAGCCCAGCTTGAACCCAGCCCAGCCCATGTCCACCTCTAGTTTTGATGTATGGCAAAACCACGTGAAATAATTTTAAATTGGAAGAATTCCATTTATACCCCTAATTACCTCTTAAAACTTTAAAAATCACCAATGTCCTTGTATTTCAAATTAAAATAAAAACAGTAAAAATTTCATCAAAAATAACTACTTCGATTCTTATCATAATTTTTTTGAAACTTATCTACTTAAAAAAAAAAAAAAAGAAAAAATTATAGTCCTTTACTCTTGCACTTATACCCTATAATTCAATTTTGCTTGAAACAGATATTTTTGATTGTTCAATTTAAAACTTAATATGTTCACTTTGATTTAATTTGGCTTTAAATAGATATTTTTGTTTGTTCACCTTAAAACATAATACGTTCACAATTTTACTTTAATCTATAGCTCAAAGAATATAAAAAATAAGTTTCGAAATTAGGAGAGTAATTTTTCATCATTACGGCACAGATATAAAAACAACTGATCTTTTAAATTTTAAATTATCAATTTACACAAAGCTATATGTATAAAAAGCTACATGTATAATTTTTAGTTCGAAGTGATCAGCTTATCACAAAGCCAACTTCTTAAATGACACTTAAATGAGACAACAAAAAGTGGCAAGCATGTCTATATCAATACATGATAAGGAATTAATAAAAATCAAAATGTCAAATGCATCAACTTACTTCTTGAGCACAATTTCCATTTCAGAAGGCATACAAGTTTTAAAAGCAAGTACTTTGCAATTTGACAGACAACAACAACTTTAAAATGAGAAATTGAACATAAAAAAGATATGTTCGAGACAGGACAGACAACAAGTTATTTGGATTGCACAGAAGTGCTGGATCATACACAAGGAAAGAAGAGGCAACCCTGTGAGCAAAATTCCCACATTGCAACAAGGTAGAAGGGCCAGATGTAAAGAGTTCAAACCCTTGACCCTCAATTGGAATTTAACAACCATACCGCTGCTTCAAGACTTAGCCTTTGGTACAAGTTCATATATAAACCAAACCAAACCAAGCCTTTTCCCACTAGGTGGGCTCGACTATATGGATTTATCGACGCCAATTAGATCTGTTTAGGGGCATGTCATCCGATAAATTTAGGTAGGTTAGGTCATGTTTAATGGTTTTTTTCTAGCTTCTCTTGGGTCTTCTTTTACCTCTCCTACTCCTGGTAATGTCCATACTTTCACACCTTCTAACAGATGCCTCTGCTGGACGCCTTCTAACATGGCCAAACTATCTTAATCGATTTTCTCTCATTTTATCTTCAATCGGTGCTATTCCTACTTTGCCCCTAATCTCCTCGTTCCTAATCCTATCTTTCCTTGTAATCCTGCACATCCACCTTAGCATTCTCATCTCCGCAACTGCCATCTTCTGACCATGATTATGCTTTACTGCCCAACACTCTGATCCATATAGTAGCGCTGGTCTAACCGCTACCTTATAATACTTTCCTTTCACCTTGAGGGGGATTTTTCGGTCACACAAAACCCCCGAAGCACTCCTCCATTTGGTCCACCCAGCTTGAATCCTGTGACTTACATCAGTATCAATCCCTCTATCTTGTTGCACCATAGATCCAAGGTACCTAAATTTATCTTTCTCTACAATCTTTTGTGTGCCTAAACTTACTTCTATACTACCCGTTATCCTACTTTGACTAAACTTACATTCTATATATTCTGTCTTGCATCGGCTTAGCTTAAACCCTTTTGTCTCTAACGTATCCCGCCACAATTCTAGCTTAGCATTCACTGCTTCTCTCGTCTCATCTACTAAAACAATATCATCTGCAAATAGCATACACCACGGCACTTCATCCTGAATATGTCTTGTAATTTCATCCATAACTAAAGCAAACAAGTACGGGCTTAACGCTGAGCCTTGATGTAAACCAATCGTGATAGGGAACTCATTAGTCTCTCCACCAGTCGTCAAGTTTGCAGCTAATCAGTCCTACATAACAACAGAAAGCTTTAGCATCATGGGCCTATCAGCCACTTTCAGAATTTGCAGGCTCGCATTGTCTAACTTGAAAAAAAATGACACCCTCCAGAGAAAAGAGTGCCTCCCTGCAACAGAAATTACAATCATTGAGTAAAGTATTTTCCAGACAAGGACTAAAGATGGGCTTCGTCAACCATTGACTACTACTATGCCATTTGGCTCACCAAAGAAAATTCATTGATGTACATCATTTGGGGTTTTGTTTGTTGGAGGGGGTGTTGACTGCACATGCATGGAGACCTATAGCACAAATTCACGTTCATAAATTATAATGCTTGTTATTTCTTTTTTGGTTTTCTGCCAAGTAGTATTACAATAACTGACGCATTCAGGAATTAGTCACCAAAGAAAATTCATCGATGTACATCAATTTTTGGGGTAGAGGAGATTTGACCACACACACATAGAGACCTATAATACAAACTTATGTTCATAAATTATAATGCTTGTTATTTCCTTTTTTGGTTCTCTCTCAAGTAGTGTTACAATAACCGATGTGTTCAGGAATTAGTCAAACGAAGTTTTTGGGTGCCTTGAGTAATTACACTAAGATGGGATGAAATGCTAAAGTACTTGTTGCATGGTGGTAAAAATGTGCTTACACGGAAAGAAGGTTGGACTTACCTCATTTCTTACTATCTATGAGAAAAATAAATAAGAATAAAGAGGGAATCTGTTAATGAAATGATCAATAAGCAAAGATTAAGTTAAATTTTTCATTAAAAATGTTTTTATGACTGGTTGACATAAGCAAAGCAGGCCATTAAGGTGTTGGTAAGACTTCATGTCTTGGCACAACTTGGAAGCAGCATTAGGGATCATGAGGCGACCCATAATACTAAAAGAATGATATGCTGTAACATGCAGATTTCCGCTCAAAAAAATTAAAATAAAATAAAAGAAGAAGAAGAGTGACCAAAAGATGGAAGAAAAAGTTAAATATTTATACATCTAAATGTATTAAAAGAAAGAAAGCTAACTAGAAGAAACACTTTCTGCAGGCAGATTCATTTCTTTCTTTTCAACCATTCTTCTAGTGTGCTTGATCTTCTTAAAAATCTTGATCCATTTAAATTTTTAACAGGGAAAGCTCATACATTTTCCATTTAAAGCATATAATTTGAGATTCTATTAATAGAATTATCGTGTCTAGACACGTACCTATCTAAAAAAAAGTGTTAGGTTTATTCCAATAGAATAAGCAATCCATTATCAAATTATAGTTCTAATCCATGTAAATTTAGACGTAAGCTAAGGCATCAGATTTTAGGTTTAGAACAGACTACTTTTTGGCCTTAGACAATATCTAGAATTCATCATTTCGCAGAAAAAGCACAAGAACATCGCTTTGAGTTCGCAAGAAAACACCAAGATGTAGAGTTCTGTAGTTTGCCTTTGTGAGATCCCACTGGAACTACCCTGGAACACCACTCCCGCAAGTGTCAATCTTGCAATTTTTTAAACTATGTTCAAAAGTACTATTCGTTTGGGTTTTCGTGCCCCATATATTCTAGGACATCTCTAGAGTTTTCATAAGAGAAATAATTTCAGAAAATAAAAAGTATTCAAGCATTCAAGGTTTCACTCGTCACTTAGCTACCAAATAATTCATTTGTTACACGTTTGAGACGAAGGAGCTCGAATTGTATGCGTTGTGGATTCAAGGAGTTGAGGAGATTTCGATTCATCTTCAAAGATTTGAAGTGGTGTCTTTCACTTGGGGATTGGTGCATCAAGGAGTCAAACAAATGATCAAAAACATAGGTTTGTGGATTCGAATCTATTGAGAGATTGTATTTTTGCAACCAAGTTGTTTATAAGTTTTTCCCCCATCTTGTGCCTCTCCATTTGTCGCTTTGCTTTATTGATTGGGATTAATTGGGTTGATTGTTTTAGATATCTAGCATACGAAATTTTACTTTGCATCAGATTAGATTCATTATGTGTTGAAAAACAAGATGTAGGGGTTTACCATACGTCAATGTGGCTTAAGTACAAGAGTAACAAGACCTGTATGGTTTGACAGAACCAACTATGCATAATAGAAGGCTCGCATGAACGCACATCTGATTTCCCTTAATTGCAACGTTTGGCTTGCAATCTCACAAGGTTGGACTCATCCAACGTATATGCTAGAAAATGCAATCAAAGATAAAGAAGTCTATGGAGTTTTGGACAAAGGCAGAACAAGAAAAAACATAGTGGAATTACAAAGACCTAGTTCCATTTTTGCTGCGATTTCTACTGATGAGTTCAAAAGGATAAATTTTGATTAACCAGATTTTATTTTGTTCCTTATATTAGGGTTTTGTTTTTAATATATTATATTTATGCGATTTTGTTTTGACTAAGGTTAGCTTATATAGAGGCTTTAATTGTAATGAATTAGGAGACCTTTGGATGAACAAAAAAATATTAAATTGAAGCCTGTGGCTTGTTCTCCTTCCCCTCTTCTTCTTTTTCTCTTCTTGGCTTCTTCTTCTACTTTTTAACCGTAATTTCTTTTATTTATTTGTTTAATCTATATTGTTCTGCATCAACTTTGATATCAGAGCTAAACCTAGTTAATCAAAATCTAAACCCAATCTCAATATCTTAAAACCATCACTCAACTTCACTCGTGAACTCATTGGACACAAGCGATCACCTCCAAAGCATTGGGAAGGTTTCAGTGTTGTTAACGAAGCACTTCAACCACTTCGTATGACGCCAATGAGACTATATTAGCTAGCTGATATCATCGATGAAGTCTCGAGAGCCACCAACTGCTACCGATTACCCAACCACCACCATAGGTCTCACACTACTCCAGTGAGTCTTACGAAACCAAACAGAACACCTCCTGTAGCCCCACGTGCCACCAACAACTTGGAGAGAGATATCTACTCTTAGAGGCCTTCCAGTGTACATCTGTGTATTTCTGACAACCCCCACCACCTGCATCACCTCCCTTTGGTGAACTTATTGGTGACCCCAGCAACCTCCGGCGACCAGCCGGTGAAGCTAAGGGTAGTTCTCCAACGGCCTAGCAGTATTTTGATTTAAAAAAAAAAGTGTTTGAGCTTTGATTTTGAGAATATCACATTCTTGAATAGGATATCTTGTTTGAGAAATTGGATAAATCCAAGAAATAAGTACACTTTCAAGGACATGGCACAACACTTTGAAGCATAGTCAAGACATTCTAGGACATGGCAAGACATACCAGAGCCTTCCAATCACTGTGGTCACAAATTGACATTCACTAGCACAATGGCGGATAATCAATTGCAAACCCAACTAGCAGTCATCACGGAAGCAATTTAAGGACCAACCTCTAGGATGGATGCACTACTTGACCATGGGTACAAGGTCAATTTGTTAGATGACTCGAATCACCATTATTCAATCCAAATGTCAAATTCAAAGCTGAAGACAGTTTTAATGCCTCCATTGAGTGCCTTTCACAAATATTCCTAAGGTCATTGATAAATAGCAAAGAGAGTCTGATGATATTTTCAAATTTCATCCATTGTCCCAGAGATGGGGATTTATGTGAGAGAATTTCCTACCATTTAAGGTCAATTTGTCCATTTAAGGTGGGAATATTTTGCCAAATTTTGTGGTTCCCTCAATCCTTTTAAGAAGCACACTATTGCTGAGTTAGTCAAAGAGTTCTATGTTTTCTTTATTTTAACTTGATTAATATTTTTTTATTCTAACTTGATTCCTGATGAGCTTCGATCTTATGTCTATTCCATTGAGGTTATGATTACTCAAAATATTTGAATCATGCTTTTTATCTTCCCAGACCCAAGTGGCTTGACTTTGAACCCAATATAGATGACGGGGTCTCCCTAGAAGGGAAATAGCTAAGGTCATTACAGAGGGTTGAAGTCATTGGCTTGGAAAGGTTATTCCCCTTAAGGAATTGTTTGAAGATAATCAGATGATTCGCTTATTCATTGTTAATTCAATTGCCCCTACCTTCATCTCACAAGAGTTTCTGAGCATCATGAATGCATCATTAATGCTACAATCAATGGCCGTGTTCTTTATCTTCTAAGCATATTTTTTTCCCTTGATTGCTATTGATTGAGATTCCATAAGTTGTCAAGAATCTAGGCATTTTAATGTGTTTATCACTTACTATCTTCTTCCCTTGGGCATCCCGCCTCCCATGAATTATTCACTAATCAAAATTCCTAATCTTGTTGATCATACTTCTACGCGGAGGAGTAGGACTTGCTCCAGACCTTCTACCCCTACTTTGCCAATTCCACCTCATATGGAAGATTTTTCCAGTTCAAGAAGTCTTGCTACAGATCCTACTAGTGGTTCCACTTCTTTGTATGATCTTAATTCTGTTGGAGCCATGCTAGTTAAGATTGAGGGGGAGCAACTGGCATTGCATATGGATTTTAATTCCTTTCGCACCGATGTCTTTAATTGCTTCTCACTTGTTCAGGGGAGACGAGATAAGATGGTCATCACACTTACTACTATTCGGCAGAATCTATTCTCAGTTGGCTATCCATTTCCTAATGATGATCACCTCCGGGATGGACAGTGATGCCAATGCTATTCTTTCTTTTGAGTGACTTAGTTTCTGATTTATTATTCATGACTTGTAACTAAGTACACTTTTTACTTGACTTATTTATGGATATTTAAAATTGTGCTTATGGATGATCCATTAATTTTTGGGTCTACCCCTGTCAATTCATGTCAAAAGGGGGAGGCAAAATGGTTTGATGTTTTTGATTGTATGGATGATATATTAATTTTTGGTGATATACTACTTTTTGGTTGGATGGATGATTAATATGGATGAGCTTAATGAATATGGTTTAATGATGGCTATGCTTTATATTTTATTCCATGTAATGCCTTGATTTGTTTTTGACGAAATTCACATAGATTTTCTAATTACTTCTTTTCAGAAAGATTCTAAGGCCACAACTATTTAATTTCATAGAATAGAAATTCCATTTGTTTTTAAAGGGTGTAATTATAATTTTGGTTGTTTTACATGGAACTGCCAAAGGAGGAAATTGTTAAGTTTATTTTGTTGAATTGGCAATCAATGATCAAAATAGAAGTATAATCCATGTAAACTTAAAGGTAAACTCAGGCGTTAGAGTTTAGGTTTAGAATGGACTATTTTTCAGCCTTAGAAAATATTGGAATTCATCTCTTCGTAGGAAGGACGTAGGAACATTACTATAAATTCACGACAAAATATTCAAAGGTAGAGTTCTACAGTTTGCCTTCGCAGAAAGGCCTTAGGAACCCACAGGAAGGCCACCTTCATGAGCATCGATTTGACAGTTTTCTGAACTGCATTCGAAAGTCTCACCCATTTGAGTTTTCATGCCCTACATATTCTGGCTCTCATCCCTTAGCCACCAAATCATTCATATGTTATGCATTTGTGATTTGAAGGAGTTCGAATCATGTGTGCTATGGATTAAGCGAGTTGCCGGCTTCGGTTCATCTTCAAGGATTTGAAGAGGTGTTTCTCAATTGGGGATTGGTGCATAAGGAGTTGGCAAAGATCAACAACATAGGTTTTTGGATTCGAGTCTACTAAAAGGTTGTACACATATAACCAATTTTTCAGAGTGAAAGAATCGAGGTTTTTTGCTGGTTTAAGTTTTCCTCGTTAATATATTTTTCGCTTTGCTTTATTGATTGTGATTAATTGCACGGATTGTTTTGTATATCTAGCATATAAAATTAAAAAAGTGTACGCGCACACATGAATGATTAAATTATTTTTTCTTAAAAGCCAAAATTATTTGATAGTGTACATTTTTGTCCTCAATTATCCACATTGACATTTGTGGATGTGTAACTGCATATTTGTTTCAATCTAAGCTTCATTTTTTATGTCAGGTTTCAGTATAATAAATGCATAGACACCATGAGCATATTGGAGGATTTTGATTTGAGAAAGGAGATCACCTTTTTAAGTTAATTATTAATTTATTATTTTTTTGTTCTTCTTTCATTTTCTTGCTCCATTGTGCTACGTCACACTCGCTTCTTCATCTGCATCACCTTAAATGATCTTGAAGGCCAATGATGTTCCCCACTCCATTACACCTAAGAAATTAAACGGTGTGAATTGTTTAGGTTAGGATCATTCCGTTAAAACCTTTGAACATGAGAAAAACAAATTGCAATATATTACAGATGATCCACCCTCACTTATTGATCCTCATTATCATGTTGATGAGTGAAGATACTATTATTATGAGCTTACTATCCCACAGTGTGGAAGATTCCTTTGCCACCATCGTTAAATTATTGGATTCATCTAAAAAGGTTTTGGATTATTTTGATGAATTCTATTGTTAGAAGAATAATGTTTCTTGACTATATGAGTTGTATGAACATGTGTTTTATGCTAAACAAGGTGCGAGATTGTTGCTTGATTACTATAGTCAACTAAAGGGCTTATAAGAGTAGCTGTTGCAATATCAACCCTTTTGTACAATTTGAAACAAAAGGAGATGTAATGGGAGGAATTTATGATTGCTCACTTTTTACCTGGCCTTAATCCATATCTATATGGTTTTAAGGATCAAATTTTAGCTAGTGAAATGTTGCTATATTTGCCAGTGCTTATTCTCACATACAAAGGTTTTCATTAGGCAATCAATCTGCCAAAGTTGTTGATCATTCAAAGCCTCCTATTGAATCTTCTTCTCATGTCAGTAATCATGGTAGTCATGGTGGATCTTCTCAATGCAATTTTCGTGGTAACTGTTGCGGGCATACTTCTCGTAATGGATTTCATAGTGGTAGTCATGGTGACCGCAAGTGTGACCATTGTCATGGCACCAATCATATTAAGCCCTTCTACTGGAAGAAAAATAGAAATCCTAACAAGCACGTCACATTACTAATCGTTTTACTAGAGATGCCACGACATATGGTTCTGAGAAGACATTCTCTCTTAGTTCTTTATTGCTTCTAGAACTCGCATAGTCCTTAAAAGTTTCCAACTTCTCTACTTCCATTGCTACTCTAGCTAATTCAGGCAATCCTATCATTGTGGCCTCTTCTTCTCCTTGATGGATCATCGACTCTTAATTCTTTCTTGTCCTGTGACTTGAGTGATATTGATCAAAATATCGTGACAATTAATGGCTCATCTCGCCCTATCTCTGGCAAAGGGACTCTCTGTCCCTCATCCTCTCTTATGCTACCTTCTAGTTTTTATGTATCATTTTCTTTGTTAGTTAGTTAACTAAATAGTTGAACTACTCTATAAATTTCTTTCCTACATCTTATGTCTTTCAGGACCTCAAGACGCAAATGAAGATTGATTTGGGACATGAAAAAGATGGCATTTACTATATTGATAACGTTCTTCCTCTGTAGTACCCCTTATCTACCCTTCGCACTACTATTTCATCTATTTGATAGCAATTTCACATGGATCACTAGTCTTTAGCCCTAAAGTTAGTTGTTCCCGTGACTTAGGTCCAGTGTTTGGTCTTGATTGTAAGGCTTGTCAATTCAAAAATGTCATCGTAGTTAATTTTAGTCATGGTGTTAGTCGTGAGTCCAAATCATTTGTTCTTGTTCCTACAAATGTTGGGGGCCCTTCCTGCATTAGTAGTGCAAATGGATTTTCTTAGTTTGTGATTTTTGTAGATGATTTTTCCCATATGACATGGCTTTTCTTAATGAAATACCATTCTAAGTTAATATCTATTATTTCTCACTTTTACAATAAAATTTTCACTCAATTGGGCAAATGCATTGGAATTTTTCAATCAAATAATGCCTTCAAATATATTTAAAATGTTGTTCATAATTTTATTTTCTTAATAAGAGTACACCAAATTACTTGTCCTGGCACCTCTCAACAAAACGGTTTTATTGAACACAAGTACCGTCATTTGTTAGATGTGACACGTACTTTGATATTTCACTTGCATATCCCTGAGCCTTTTTAGGTTGATAGTTCCTTCATTGATTGTTTCCTCATTTATCGAGTTCCCACACCTTTTCTAAATAATCAATCCTCCTCTTCCCTTCTCTACCCTGGGCAATCTCATTTTCCTCCCCCTCCTCACACCTTTGGATGTGTAACCTTTGTTCATATCCTCACTCTTATTCAGGATAAGTTCTTACTCCGCTCCCTAAAATGTGTTTTTCTTGGGTATTCTCACACTCAAAAAGATTATCACCGTTATCACCTCCCTTTTTATGATTACTTTGTGAGAGCCGATGTTACTATCTTTGAAACTACTCCCTTCTTCTCCCAGTGTGGTGATACATTATCTTTTGATCTCGTTGCTTCGTGAGAAGGGGTGTCTTCTCGACCGTTTTTCCTTAATGTTGTAGTGTCACATCAACCTGCAGCTCCTACCTCCGATCTTCTTACACTACCTACAACCTCAATTTCTACAGCTCTACCTACTTCTCTACCTCTTGCCCCTCCAACGTCTCTAGGGCCTCCCACTACTATACATCGGGTCTACCAACATGACTCAGATGGACAAGTTATGCTTCACCTACTAGCTAAACCTTCCCATTTGTTTGAGGCACTTATATCCTCTCATTGCCCTCCAAAAGGGTACACATACTTGTACTAAACATCCTATTGTGCACTTTATCTCTTGTCATTGCTTGTCTTATTCTCTTTTTACTTTTGTTTGTGACTTGTTCCTACTTATACAAGGCCTTATCTTCTCTGAGCTAGAAACTTGCTATGGGTGAAAACATGAATGCTCTCCATCAGAATTAGGTATAGGACCGTTATTTCTCTACCTCCTAGAAAATAGACTGTTGGATGTCATTGGATGTATATAACAAAATATCATCCTGATGGTTTGATTAAACACCTCAAGGCCTTGTGACATGATACACTCAAACATATCGTATTGACTATTTGGAAACCTTCTATCCTATTGCTTGGCTTCATTTTGTTTAAATTCTTCTTACCATTACGATTAGCCACTCTTGGCCCTTACATCAGCTTGACATAAAAAATACTTTTCTACATGAGAGCTTCAAGAAGAGGTTTATATGGATTAGCCACATGGCTATACTATTCCAAATAGTGAGCATCTTGTGTGCCATCTTCAACGCGCCTTACATGGGTTGAAGCAATCTTATTATACTTGGTTTGGTCAATTTAGCTCTATCCTTCTTGGTGTTAGCTTCACTAGCTCTATTGCATATCATTCTATGTTTGTTAGACATACCTCTCGTGGCACAATCATCCAAATTATTTATATAAGTGATATAATTATACTTGGTGATACTTCAGGTATGTGGACTTGAAAAATCTTGGCACTCAATTTCACGCTAAAGATATTGGGGGCCTTCATTACTTTCCGGGCATTAAGATTGCTTGATCCTCTCAAGGTGTTTCCTCTACCAATGCAAGTATGTACTTGACTTTCATCCTGACACCAGTCTGTTGGTGCCTGCCTTACAGACTAGATCCATCCAGTAAACCCGATGCTACTTCTCGTGAGCTCTTTTCTGATGTTGACCAATATTGACATCTAGTGGGAAAGCTTATTTATCTCACTATTACCTGCCTAGATATTACCTATGATGTTGTGGTGTTAGTCAATTTCTGCATGCTCCTTATCTACCACACTTCGAGGCCGTTTGTCGAATTTTGAGATATTTGAAGAAGTCTTCTATATCAACCACCACTCATTATCCAAGGCTGGTTATAAATTTTATATATTTTTATTAGCTATACATATGAATATAACGTTCACAATAAAACTAATTAAATATACAAAACATAACACAAATACAAAATATAAGATTTTATAATTTAAGACGTCTTAACTACTCATATTTAAGTTTGTCTTAGTCATATATTTGAAGTAAAAATGATAAAAAAAATAGGATTAGGATACACCATGTGGTGTGTCTAGCGCATATCTTGGACTATATGAGGAGTATGTGTGTTGAATACGATATGACACTCATTTTGAAGTATTTGTACTTCATAGGTCCAGAACATGCTTGGGTTGAAAGGTTGATAGGAAAAGGGGGAATCGAAATCATAGAAACAACGTAATGCAAGTGGTATAAATTGAGTTAGCTAATATATATATAATGATGGTGCAAAGACAGCTAGAATAAGCATAATAAGGAATTAATATGTAAACATAATATTTGAAGTAGAAAGTATAAGGAACGAAAATTTATTCCCAATGCAACAAGCTCACAGCAAAATAAATAACATTCAATTTTTTGTGTGGTTTGAAAACATTCAAAAATAAATAAATAAAACAAATCAGTTAATAAAATTATTAACAAAAAAAGAAAGGAAGAAAAGAAGAAGCAAGTAAAGGAAGAAGGAACTTATGATGTCTATATAAAACAAATATTCTTACAAAGAAAGGACTTAGCCATCCAAAGAAGTATCTACCCAAAGCATGCTTGAATACAAAACTAGATAGAAGTACAGGAATTGGAGTCACAAAAGAATATAATGCAAATGGTTAAAACTGGGTTAGTTAGATATATAATGAATAACAGTGCAGAGATGCCTAAAATATATAAATCATATTTGAACCTAAGAGGATGAGCTAAGGAACTAATGATGTCTGCATAAAATAAAGGTTCTTCAAGAAACAATTTCCCTATTAGAACTTAGAAGCATTCCACTTAGTTCTCCAATGGGTTATTTGCCCCAACCCTTGTGGGATAAAAAGGCAGATAGAAACAAGGGGGAACTAGAATCATAAAGGAATATAATGCAAATAGCCAAAAGTTGGTCAATATATAATAAAGGACAATGCAAAGGCAACAAGAATAAGCACAATCAAGAATTAACTTGAAGCTGAAAGCATGAGTTAAGGAAATTTAATCCCAAGGTAACGGGCTCGCAGTGTAATAAATAACATTTATAGTATTTTACAGGTGAAAACAATCAAAAACAAATAAATAAACCATGTAAAGAGAGAGAGAGAGGGAGAGAGAGATAGAGAGAGAGGAAGAAGAAAAACAAACTTGCCATGTCTGAATAAATCAAGTACTTTTGTAGACAATTTCCCAAGTAGAAGTATTGTACATAGCTCTCCAATTATTGCCCAGTGTGCTTGGATTGAATGCCATACAAAATAAGAGAGAACTGGAATCATAAAAGAATATAGAGTTGTTAGCCCAGTGGTTTTAATAGAAATTAATTTAAATTGATTTTGTCCCTAACAAAAAAAGCTTATAAATTTTAGAAAGTTAAGAAAAACTGAGGCATCTTACTTATCAGCAAATACCACCAGACTAAAGTCAAAGCTCTATTTTGCTATGGAAGATAAAGAAGGTACAGAAACTAAAAAAAATTGAAAGCATTGAGAAAACAGACAAACACATGGCCCAAGAGGCCCATGCAATTTGAGAAAGAAATAAACAAGCAAGAAGATAGAGGCATCATCATTAACCAAAAATAGTCCAAAACAGGAGGTAAAAAGTTAGGGACCCTCGTGATTTGCAGTTTTGGAAACTTATGTTACAATATAGTATTGAGAGTTTGATCCGTCTGAGATTTTCCCGCGTGTGCATAGGCCAAACCCGTTGGAGAGTATCCATGAAGTTTACACGATATCACATGAACCCAGTATACATTGAATGACCTATATCCACTTAAAATACTAAGCTTTGTAAGTGATGAGCCACCCAGTTGTATATTAACATCTAACCTCTTTTCTATTTATCTAATATGGGACTCAACTTTCACACATGTTCCCAACAATCTCCCCCTCATGTGTGAATCATGCGTTGGGCCTTACTCCCCCTCGATTTGATCCAATTGACTTCCCCTTGATCCATGATCTTTTTACTCTCCAACACCAATTTAATTAACCCTAGACTTTTTTACTGCACATTCCATTGATCGAGAATCATCTCCTTCTACTCCATTGAGAGTTTCCATACAGCAAGCCCGCTTGCATCCTTACTCCATCAAGAGCCTTCTTCGATTTTCTGACTCCATCGAGAGTCTCCATACAACCTTACCACATTGCTTTTAAGTTCGCCTAAAGATCGTTAGCCTTCAGCTTTGATACCACTTGTTGGCAATTTGATCTGCCTGAGGTCTTTCCCCTGCACATAGGCCCAACTCATTGAGGAGTATTCACAGAGTCCACACCATATCATATGAACCTAATATACATTGAGCGGCCCATATCCACCTAAAAGGCTAAGCCTTGTAAGTGGTGAGCCACCCAATTGTATATTAACATCCAATCTCTTTTCTATTTATCCAATGTGGGGCTCAACTTTGACACATGTTCTCAACAATCTCCCCCTCATGTGTGAACCATGCATTGGCCCCTGCTCCCCTTTGATTTGATCCACTTGATTCCCCCTTAATCAGTGATCTTTTTACTCTCCAATACCCATTTAATTAACCTTGGACTTTTCACTGCACGCTCCATTGATTGAGAACCATCCCATTTTACTCTATCAAGAGCCTTCACGCAGCAAGCCTCCTGCACCCTTGCTCCATCAAGAGCCTCCTTGAATTTTTCTCGCTCCATCGAGAGTCTCAGTGTAAGCCCACCAAATTGGTTTTTGAGTCCACCCAAAGATCATTAGCCATCAGCTCTGATACCACTTGTTGGCAGTCTGATTTGCCTGAAATCTCCCCACATGCGCATAAACCCAACCCGCTAGGGAGTATCCACAAAATCCACATCACATGAACCCAATATACATTGCGTGACCCATATCCACTTAAAAGGTTAAACCTTGTAGGTGGTGAGCCACCCAATTGTACATTGAGGTCCAAACTCTTTTCTATTTACTCGATGTGAGACTCAACTTTCATGTATGTTCCCATCATATAGAACTTTTGAACTTGGATCTCCATTAATATAACTCAACCAGAGCAAACATTAGCCAGAAGTTGCACCTAAATTATGAATCTTTTAGATATCTGAAGTAAACTCAGAGCCCCCATCTCTCATCCAAAGAGAACAAAAAATCCAAAATGCTATCTATATCCAAATATACAAATAAATACCAGCAAACATGCGCACCCACAACCCTATGCGTGCACGTGCGCACACTAATTTGTCGTTGTTCTAGTGTCTAAATGGTGCCATCTTCAGATACATACCAATCAAACAACTCTTAACTATCGGTAAGTTGTTATTATTGTTATTGTTGTTGTTGTTGTTGTTGTTGTTGTTGGTATTGTTAGCCTCCAATATTTTATTATTCACATCAACTTGCAATTCATTTATATCATTCAGCAGTATTTCTTATAAAACATTTGGGCACACACATGTACACACAAATCTAGAGGCTCCATTGTCTGTTTGCAAGGTTAGCAGCTTAAGATAGTGTCTTTGATTAGCCTTGGAAATATTAAAAAAGATTAATATAGGGTGTGTTTGAAGTGATAAAAAGTGAAATAAGTTGTGGTTTCATAATTCGTGCAGTGAGATAAAAAGTGAATAACTTTTAAAGGTTTTCAAAATTTTTCAGAATTTTACAGCAAACCAAATGGAGCCATAAATTATATTTTTTGATAGAAAAGAAAACAAAAAACTTCTTTTTGAAACAAAAGATCAGTTGAAAATATTTTAAATATTTAAGGAATATTCTAAACAAAAGACCATTATCATTAGCAAAAGAACAACTCTAGCTTTCGCCCTCCCGGGCTAGGGGGTTGGGACTAGTGTGATGTAGTAAGCTTGTGAACTCATCAAAATACCCTTTTTACTACACATTGCTATTACCACGTCATTCGGCTCCCTTCTTCCGTGGACTTTTATGATACATTAACATTTTCCTTGTCAAAATAATAAAAATGAAAAATCTAGAAATGGATATCAAATGGCCTTGATAATGAAATGTATAAATAAGATAAAGAATGCCCCCACCAATTTTTCTTTCTTTATCTGAGCAAGGGAAATTGAAACCTTATTCTCTATATATTAAATGTAACAATCACCCAATAACCTTCCAATTAGAGAAAGAAGTCAAATTATGGGACGCATAAAAACTCTCAATCTCAAATTTCAAAGGGCATGTTGTTCAAGCACAAACCAAGAAATCAGTGGGGTCGACCATCGTGATTCAAGTAATACTTAGTCTTGCGGAAGAAGCAATGTCTTTGATCATCATCTTGTTGCTTTTCTTTTTCTTCAGTATTTCTTTTTCTTGTTAGGGATGATGGACATGGATATGGGGTTGAGCTCAGATTCTTTGTAGCTTCGGAAAAAAATAATAAAATGAAAAAATAAAAACAACAATTGGTGAAATTAAATTGAGTGCGTTCGGGGCGTGAAAAAATTAATTAAAGCAGCGTTTAGTTTGTTAAATAATTTTAAAAATCTCTAAAAATTAAAGTTATTCACTTTTTTATCTCACTATACGAATTACGAATTCATAACTTATCTCACTTTATCTTACTTTTTATCACTCTAAACACACTCTAGAATTGATAAAGTTATAATTTCATAATTTATGTAATAAATAAAATATTAGTTTTTTTAAAATTTTAAACAATTCTAGTAAAATATGGTACATCATTTGGATACACGTGAATACATTAAAGTTGAAATTTTCTTTTGTTTTCAAAAATATATATGACAAATAATTTTGTTAAAAAAAATTACTTCATTTGTGAAATTATTAAATAAATATTTTAATTTTTTAATTAAATATAAATTAAATATGATAATTTTTCAATTATGTGTAAAACCAAACGTACAAAATAAGAATTGAAAAGAAATTAGAAAAAAAAAATTGTTCTAAAAATATTGGCTGCAAATTTTATCGATTTGCTATAAAAATTGTAATATTTAGAGGAATACGATTAGTAAAAACGCAATACGATCATGCAGTTTTGAATCCGCATCTTGATTTCGTGTTTATTCACCGTCCACCAAAGTCGTAATATGACACTACAGTTGTGATGGAGTATGGAGAAGGCCCAGACGGGATAGGAGGCCTAAGTCTAATAATGACTTTTATTATTATTAGTTTCTTTATTTATTCATATTTTTCTGGAATATTAATTAATTTATTTATATAATTGTATTTTTTTTGGATTTATCTATTATGGTTAGGTTTTTTTATTGGTGCTTATAAATAGCCCTTACGTTATTCTTTTAGACAGACTTGATGATATTGAAACCCTAATAATTTTTCTTTCAGCCATTTTTCTTTGTTTTTCTTTAGTTTCTTGTTCCTTTATAGTCGAGCTACGTCAATTTGGTATCAGAGCCGAAAGATCCTATAGCTCTCAATATCCATCAGAAACCCACTCTTTTAAAGAACCCTAGTTTTCATCATTGGCACCACCTGCCTTCGGCGAACTCACCAGCGACTTCGACGACCTTCGACGAAACTCCGGCTACCTCCGACGAAACTCCGGCGACCTTTGATGAAACCCCAGCGACTTTTCAGAGAACCTCCGGCAACCCTAGAACAGTTTGTGCTTCGCAACGTGCATTGATTCAACGCCGAGACACAGCAATTGGTAGTAGACGGATTTAGGTATTTGACAACACCCCACCGTAAAAAAAAAAAAAAAAATTACACACCTTGTTTTGGTTCCCTTGCAACAATACTAAGGTATTGTAGGCGTCTCAAAGCTCCTTTAACAAGGTAAATTTTCTTTTACTTTGAAAACTCGATTAATATTTGTGATATTTAGGTAAATTTTGTTTGAGTGTTTTTAGATTCCAGTTTATTTGATAAGCATAAAGAATATTAAAAAAAAAGATTTTTTTTGTTTTAATTAATTCTTTTGTGATTTGTGCAAATTGTGGTATATAATCGCATTAAAAATTTTTAGGTTTGTGTTTGTTGCATTAGCATATAATTTATAAATTTCTTTACCTAGCGAAATTTTAGCTTTTATCTCAGCATGTCAGCCACAAAAAGTAACACCATTGAACCTTTCTCCTCTAACACAAAAGACCCGATTGAGAGACTTAATAATTTTGATTTAAGACTACAAGCCTTATCTCAAGATTTAAATGATAGTCTAGCATGTATTACCCGTCATCATGATGCAAATAAAGCTCAATTTGATTTAGTCACTGCATCAGTAAGTAATTTAAATTTAATGTGTGGTCAATTAACTCAACGTCAATCTGCCCTCGAACAACAAACTCATGCAATGAATCAAAAAATGGATTTGCTTTTAAAATATTTGGGTAAACATGAGATAGGTGAATATGTTGATGAAACTACTAGAAAACTCTTTGGGTCAACACACACTGGGGGTTCAAGTCCATCTGGGGGTTCACATCAATTTGATGAATTCACAAATGGTTTGCATGATAATTTGGGTAAAATGAACTTAGGTAGTAATTCAATTGCTCAACCTCATACAAGGTTTTCTGATATAGGAGGTCCTCAGTTCAACCTAGTTGATCAGTTTCAACCTGCTAATATTAACTTTCCACTAGATTACCGACTACCAAGGCAAAACCATCCACCAAATCAAGTGAGAGACGATGTCGCTCCTCAGCGATACTAGCCTAGAGTTAATGCTAATTGGGGTAGAGATTAGGATAGGCAGGTTAGACAACCTCCAAGAGATATCATAACAAAAGTCAAGATTAGTGCTCCTGAATTTGATGGTAGAATGGATCCTAATGTTTTCTCTGATTGGTTAGTTGCTATTGAGGAATATTTTGATTGGTATGAAATGATTGATAGTGAACGTATTAGGTTTACAAAAATGAAATTAACCAATTCAGCTAAAATGTACTGACAAAATGTGTTGCAAGACATGAACCACCTATCACCCAATGGGCAGTTATGAAAGCCAAGTTGCAAGAAAAGTACATTCCTCCATCATATAAGAGTCAGTTGTTCTTTAACATGATTAATTTAAAACAAATAACTCTTAGTGTAGCTGAATATTCTGCCAAATTTGAAGAAGCTAGGCTTAAGTGTAGTGAGTTCCATGTTGAGGATCAATTTGCTACCTGCACCCGATTTGTTAACGGTCTTAGGTTTGACATTCAAAAGATGGTTAAATTGCATGCACCACACACTGTAGAGGATGTATATCAAAAAGCCCTAGAAGTTGAGAAGTTCAATAGACCTTCCTCTTTTGCATAAATAAGCTAGCCCAAGTCACAGTCCATGTCATCAAATAGTAATGTTAAGCCCAATAACGTTAGGAGCAAGGAGTCTAGTGTGCGTAACTCTCTCCAAGTTGCTTCTCATAGTGAGTCTAAGGCTAGTAATCCTTCGATTATTTGTCATAAGTGTCATCAAAAGGGTCATATTGCATCTCGTTGTCCCCAACGTGCTTTGGCATTAGATGTTGAACAAAGTAGTGTAGAAATTGAGAAAGACCAAATTGTTGATCCTTTAGAATATTTCGGTGATGAAAATGGTCTTCAGGAAGATTTTGATGTTGATGAGTGTGTTGGTGTGGTTAGATGTGTGCTGTGCACGACTGTAGATAATGATAATTGGAAGCGTACTAGTATTTTTCACACAGTCATACAGAGTGGAGATAAGAAGTGTAAGTTAGTGATTGATGGGGGTAGTTCAATGAATGTGGTTTCTAAGGATGCTGTTAAATTGTTAAACCTAAAAGTAGAACCACATCCAAATCCTTTTAGGGTAGCTTAGGTAAATGACCATACTTTGCCTGTCACTCAACGGTGTCTAGTTTCTATTCAAATGGGGGATTATAAGGAAGAAATCTATTGTGATGTGCTACCCATGGATGTTGTCCATGTTCTCTTAGGTCGCCCTTGGCTTTATGATCTTAATGTTACCAATTTTGGCAAGGATAATATCTATTCATTTAAGTATAAAGGTAAGAACATTATTTTGAGACCTGCTAAGCCAAAAAGTTACAATGGTAAACGTGACATCTCTAAACTTCCTGAACGAAATTTACATATTTTAAAATGTAAGAAGTTTGAGAGAGAGGGAAGGGAGACTGGTATGTGCTTAGCTTTAGTAGCAAAGGAAGTTTCATCTGACTTTTCGATTACTAATGTTCCTTTGGAAGTGAAGAAATTACTAGATGATTTTATTGCTGTTGTCCCCAATGAATTACCTAGTGAATTACCACCTTTGAGAGATATCCAGCATGCTATAGACCTAGTTCCAGGTTCTCAACTGCCTAACCTTCCACATTATAGAATGAACCCTAAAGAGCGAGAAGAGTTGAATAGGCAAGTAGAAGGACTTTTAGAGAGAGGATTTGTTAGGCATAGCCTTAGTCCTCGTGCAGTGCCAGTTTTGTTGACACCTAAGAAAGATGGATCTTGGAAAATGTGTGTGGATAGTAGAGCCATCAATAAGATCACAATCAAGTATAGATTTCTTATCCCTCATCTTGAAGATATGTTGGATTTATTAACTGGTTCTAGCTGGTTCTCTAAGATAGATTTACGTAGTGGTTATCATCAAATTCGTGTTAGGCTAGGAGATGAGTGGAAAACTGCATTTAAAACTCAAGATGGTTTATTTGAGTGGTTAGTTATGCCTTTTGGTTTGTCTAATGCTCCTAGTACTTTCATGAGAGTTATGACCCATGCCCTACAGCCTTTCATTGGTAAATTTTTGGTGGTCTACTTTGATGACATACTGATCTATAGCAAATCCAAAGAAGCGCATTTAGAACATCTTCGACAGGTTTTTCTCACTCTTCAAGAGGCTAAACTTTATGTTAACCTTAAGAAGTGTTCTTTCATGCAACCCCAAGTACTTTTCTTAGGCTTTATTCTGTCTGCACATGGCATTTCAGCTGACCCCGAAAAGGTTAAAGTTATTCAGGAGTGGCCTGAACCAAAATCTGTCATTGAGCCTCGTAGTTTTCATGGTTTAGCTTCTTTCTATAGGAGATTTATAAGAGGATTTAGCACCATTATGGCTCCTATCACAGAATGTTTAAAAAATGAGGAGTTTAAATGGTCTAATGCTGCTAGCCAGGCCTTCAAGGAAATCAAGGTAAAAATGACTGAGGCACCTGTTTTGAAACATCCTAATTTTACCAAAGTTTTTGAGGTTGCTTGTGATGCATCAGGTGTAGGTATTGGTGGTGTCTTAAGTCAAGAAGGTCATTCTAAGAGACGATATTCTACATATGATAAAGAGTTTTATGCTATAGTGCAGAGTCTTCACTTTTGGAGATTTTATTTATTGCCTAATGAATTTGTGTTGTTTTTTGACCACCAAGCTTTAAGGTATTTAAACTCACAAAAGAAATTGAATGCTCGACATGCTAAGTGGGTTGAATTTTTGAATGAATATTCTTTTGTGATTAATCATTGTGCTGGTATTAAAACAAAGCTGCTGATGCACTTAGTCGCTTAACTATTACACTTCATCGTATGAGTGCTCAGGTCATTGGGTTTGATAGATTGAAAGATGAGTATTCTACATGTCCTGACTTTGGTCTTGTTTATGATGAGGTTAGTAAGGGTAACCGTCATGTTTATGTTGATTTTCTTGTTGAAAGTGGTTATTTGTTTAAAGCGACTAAATTGTGCATACCTCGAACATCGATTAGGGATTTGTTGATTTGGGAGATGCATGCAGGTGGTTTAGCTGGACATTTTGGAAGGGATAAAACTATGGCATTGGTTGAGGATAGATTCTATTGGCCTTCTCTGAAAAGGGATGTTGCTAGGATAGTTGCACAATGTATAACGTGTCAGTTAGCTAAGGCTAAAAAATAAAACACTGGTTTATATACTCCTTTGCCTGTTCCTCATGAACCTTGGAAGGATGTTAACATGGATTTTGTTCTTGGATTGCCTAGAACTGCTAGAGGACATGATTCTATTTTGGTTGTAGTTGATAGGTTTTCTAAGATGGCACATTTTATTCCATGTAACAAAACAAATGATGCTTCACATGTTGCTAAATTATTCTTTAAAGAAGTTGTTAAATTGCATGGTTTGCCTTCCACCATTGTATCTGATAGGGACGTGAAATTTGTTAGCTATTTTTGGAAAACTCTTTGGAAATTGTTTGGAACCATTTTGAAATTTTCATCTGCTTTTCATCCTCAAACTGATGGTCAAACTGAGGTTGTTAATCGTAGTTTGGGTGATATGCTTAGGTGTTTGGTTGGGGTAAAACAAGGTGTTTGGGATTTAATTTTGCCTACTGCTGAGTTCTCTTATAACAATTCTGTTAATTGTTCAACTGGTAAGAGTCCTTTTCAAATTGTTAATGGCTACTCACCCCGCACACCCATTGATCTTATTCTGTTGCCACCTCATATGCATGTGTCTGAACCTGCAGAAAACTTTACCAAACATATCCATGACTTACACGCTGAGATTAGGCGAAAGATTTCTCTAAGTAATGAAGAGTATAAACTAGCTACTGTTGTGGATCGTAGATCTAGGGAATTTAATGTTGGTGAATATGTCATGTTTCGCATTCGTCCTGAAAGAATTCCAAAAACATTTTCAAAAAAACTTTATGCAAGAGCCATGGGCCCTTATTCTATCATTCGTAGACTGGGATCTAATGCATATCTTCTTGATTTGCCTAATGACATGGATATTAGTCCTGTTTTCAATGTAGAGGATTTACTACCTTACCGAGGCACTTTTGAGCCTCCTACTTTGCCTTCTAGTGTGTCTGCAAGTGGAGCTAGAAAAGGTGCACCATTTGTGCCTTCGTTATAGTATTCTAAGGAGTTGGTGGACACTATCCTTGATGATGAGTTTGTGACTTCTCGAGATGGTGATTTTTGTCGCTTCCTTGTCAAATGGCATGGTCGTCCTGATTCTGATGCTACTTGGATACTGGAGGATGATCTTTGTCAGTTGGATCCTTCATTGTTGGATTGTTATCTTTCCTCCCACTCTTCGGAGCAGAGTTCTTTTCAACCCGGGGAGAATAATGGAGTATGGAGAAGGCCCAGACGAGATAGGAGGCCCAAGTCCAATAATGACTTTTATTATTATTAGTTTCTTTATTTATTCATATTTTTCTGGAATATTAATTAGTTTATTTATATAATTGTATTTGTTTTGGATTTATTTATTAGGGTTGGGATTTTTTATTAGTGCTTATAAATAGCACCTTACGTTATTCTTTTAGACAGACTTGATGATATTGAAACCCTAATAATTTTTCTTTCAGCCTTTCTTCTTCGTTTTTCTTTAGTTTCTTGTTCCTTTGTAGTCGAGCTACAACAAGTTGTACCTAGTAGCAGACCAAGAACCGTAAAATGAACATGCAGTTTCACTAAGGCATAGACACATAATGATACTACGGCTTTTGACTACATCCCCTCCTCCCTCGGCTCGACAGTCTATTTTTTTTTTCCTTCGCTCGATTGCTCTTTAATTCCTTTGCTCAGCTGCTTTGTTAGAAATCCTTTGAGTAAAAAATAGTGACCAGCTGGAGGCTTCTGGCACACCCACCTCACCGGTGACGTCTAGCCTGCTGACCAACTTGTAATCCTGCTGGCTCTTCAACTCCATCTTGTTCATATCTCCACTGATTTTTCTGGTTTCAAAGGTAATATGCATCACCACTTCTTCCCATATCACATTGTGTTCATTTGTGGTTTTGAATAGAAGATTATACATTTTTAAGCATAAATTGATTCACCATTTTTGTGGGTTAGTTTGACATTGTGTTAATTTCACATTTGTTCATTATATATTTCACAATCTGTGATTGTTAATTTGCTATTTTGATTAACTTTGTATGTATGTGAGTTTCTATTTAAAAGCTTTTTTAATGTGAGGAAAAAAAATAGATGAATCTTCTTCTTAGCATGTTGTTGGATAATCGATTTCTTAAATTAATACTGGATGAAGATATTAACTGTTACATGTTGTTATGATTTATAATATATTAAATTATTATAAAATAATTAAATATGATATTTTTTTTCTAGAATTAGAGAATAAAATTTTAGATTATAATATTAATATTATAATTTTGATTAAATTATGTATTAAAAATAAATTAGAAATGTGAATCTAATTAGAATAAGTAATATTAAATTATAATATTAATATTATATTCTTTATTAAATTATTTATTAAAAATGATTAAAAATGTGAATTTAATTAGAATATATAATATTATATTATGATATTAATGTTATATATATTAAATTCTGTGTTAAAAATAATTCAAAAGACTTGAATCTAATTAGAATAAATAATATTACATTATAAAATTAATGCTATATTCCTTAAGAAATTATGTATTAAAAGTAATTCCAAGAATTTGAATCAAATTAGAATAAATAATATAAATTATAATATTAATGTTATAATTTTTATTAAATTATGTATTAAAGATAATTCCAAAAATTTGAATATAATTAGAATAAATAACATTAAGTTATAATATTATATAACTTTATTAAATTATGTATTAAAGGAGAGTCAACATTTCATATTATATTAAATTATAATATTAATGTTATCTTCCTTATTAAATTATATATTAAAAAAATTCAAAAAATTTGAATCGAATTAGAATAAATAATATTAAGTTATAATATTGATGTTATAATTTTTATTAAATTGTGCATTAAAAATAATTCCAAATTTTGAATCTAATTAGAATAAATAACATTAAATTGTAATATTAATGTTATAATTCTTATTAAATTATGTATTAAAAAATTCCAAAATTTTGAATCTAATTAGAATAAATAATATTAAATCATAATATTAATGTTATTTTTGAATGTAATTAAATTATGTATTAATAATAATTAAAAAAAGTGAATTTCATCCATTTGGAAGTTAATATTGTTATTTAATGATTTTAACTTTCCTAATATTGATTTTCTAATTTCCATAATAGAAGGTACGGTGACTGAACAATATGTGACTATATTTTGCTTTTGGGGTAGGAATGTAATCTCAATGGATGAAAGGTTGTCCTATGATTGTAAGTATGAGGATAGTATTCGAGTTGCTACTAATATAAGTTACGCGCAGCTAATAATTGAATTGTGCAATACATTGGGTGTAGAAAAGGCTCGGGTGAAGATTAATGTTACATATCAGTTTCTAATGACTGTTGGAACTGTATCTCGTTACTCGTTACGGCCATTTCGGCTGAAAAATGACAGTGGGGTTAAGGGAATGATTGATGCCATAGCTCAGTTGAAATGGACGCATGTTGACTTGTATATAGACTATGAAGTACAGTCAGTTAAGTATCCGTGACCCGCACCAATTATTGCTCACCTACAGGCAACACCTACCATTAACTCTGAGGGAGAACATGCTCCCAATTCTTATGATTTCCAATGGTCTCGTAGTCCCTTGCATGCAGAGTTTCCTGAATGTGGGGCAGTTCGAGAACTAGTTGAGCATGAGGAGTAAATGGGTGTTGATGTATCACAAGTGACCATGCAAGATATGATGGTAGAGGAAGACTCATTTTTTAGGTTAGATGATGATAACAATGTCCACGTTGATGGTAATGACAATGATAGCCTCAATGCTAGGGTTAATGCTAAGGAGGGGCTCGAAGAGGGTAAGCATAGTTTCCATCAACCCGTCTTGCAAATGTTTACAACTTTGACTGAGACAAGCACTGCAGTGTCCATGTCTAAGTTCCATAGCGTAAATTAGGACCTTAAGACAGAGGAGCCTCGTGTTGGAGATATCATCAAGGACAAACCTGAATTATCAATACACTGAATTCATACTCTATTAGAATGAATACTCGATTTCAGATAGTTTATTTCGATACTAGGAGGTGGGCTATTTGGTGTAAGATATCTGGGGATACTCCTCGTACTTGGCAAGTATGGGTGACTAAATTGAGAAGACATGGCCAATTTGAGATCACCAATTATAAAGGCCCTTATACTTGTGGCTCGAATGAATTAGGATCACTCCTAGTTAGATGCCGGTTATGTTGCGACACACGTGCAAGAATTGGTGAAGAAGGATCCGTTGGTTTTAGCTTGTTTTTTGGCTTTGGTAGTAAAAAACCAAATTCAATACGTGATATCATATAACAAAGCATGGGTTACGAAATAGAAGGCCATCGCCACTCTCTTCTATGACTGGGACGAATCGTATAGTAAGCTGCCAATTTTCCTATATGCAATGCAAACATATAATCCTAATAGTGTCGTGGATTACTGCTATAACCCAAAATCAGTCGCAGGTACTGCCATTCTATAATACGTCTTCTGGGCATTCAAACCTTCATTTGACAACTTCCAATTTTGCAGACTGGTCATAATAATAGATGTCACTCACTTGCATGGAAAGTATAAAGGGAAGTTGCTTATTGTGATGGGAAATGATACTGACTTACAAATCTTCCGACTAGCTTTTGCAATTATAGATGAAGAGATGATAGACTATTAGTACTGGTTCCTTTGCAACGTGATGAGACATGTAGTCCTAAATAGGCAAGCATTTTGTTTAATTTCTGATGACATGTTGGCATTACCACAGCCTTCAACACCCTTACTTCTGGATGGGCACCCCTAATGCCGTCCATATATTTTATTTCAAGCATGTTGAGACTAATTTTAAGAAAAAGTTTCCTAGTAATCATTTAAATAAGCTGATATTTCATGTTATAAAAACTCCACAAATTCGGAAGTTTGATTCAACAATGGAAACAATTAAAGAACTTAATTGTGATGTGTGGCAGTATTTAGATGAGATTCCAAAGGAAAAGTGGACAATGTGTCATGACGATGCCATAGGTATGGGAATGCGACAACGAACATTTCAGAATGTTTTAACAATATCATGTGAGGTGCTAGATCATTACCTATTGTAGATGTGCTCAATTTACATTTTACAAAGTCATGACATACTTCAATAATTAGAATGAAGTCTCACTAGTAGCTCAAGGGGCCGAGGTTCGACATCTGGCCCAGGTATTAGACTTGATTAGTAAATATCAAGAACGTACTTGAGGACACCAAATTGTTCATTTCAATCATATAGATGGTGTATACGAGGTTACTATCGGGCACTTTGTAAATTGGGGTGGTTGTGTATACGTGATTTCTCTGAAAGATCAAAACTGCACGTGGGGTAAATAAACCAATTATCAAATCCCTTGTTCTTATATCATTTTAGTTTGTGAGGAATGACAGTATAATTGGATGTTCATGATTTTATCGGAGTACAGCACCGATGCCTATACTAGCACATATGCTCCCCGATTCCAACCCTTACATGATCCTAAATATTTGGAAATGCCAAGTGTCCTAACTTTCAACCCCAATCAATATTTGAAGCACACAAAAGGAAGGCCAATATCAACTCATATTAGAAATGAGATGGACAAGACTGAAAGTTCAACTAAGCTGTAGTGCGGTATTTGTCATAACGAGGGCCATACTAGGAGAAATTGCCCTGGAAAACGTTTGGGCTAGTTAGTTTTTAGATTACTTGGTTTTGTAATATAAAAAGACTTTGTCAATCTTTTGTTCTTGAATTTCATAAGACTTGTAATTGCTTTGTTATACAATTCGTAAGACAGAAGTTTGCTTTGTTTTGTAATTCGTATGACATGCCATTGCTTTGTTATGAAATTTGTAAGACTTTTAGACGCTTTATTATTTAATTCGCAAGAGTTTGAACTATTTTCTCATTAATCGGTTAATTAATTTGTACGCCTTTAATTGATTTACAACTATTTTCTCACTTAAGTAAACCTTTTATAATTGTTTGAACTGTTAGTAACTATTTCATTTCGTGGATAGGTCATGGATCACCCAGGTGATTAGGAGCCTCTTTTGTTATCGCTAGGATTGTGTGATACATCTACGCTAGGGTCACAGTTCAGAGATAGATCTATAGATATATGGGATGGTGTGGTATGTTATGAGTGTGCGTACTTGATTACTATGTTCAATTTTATAATTGTTAAATGTTTTTAACTGAATTTTAATATTTTATTGCTCAGGATTAGACAGTTCTTTATCTTCGTACTAGCCAGTGCCTTATGAAAGACCTAACACAGTATTGTTAGGGCAAGTGTCTACGATTTTTGCCGCCTCATGTGCATCATATTGTATAGGCCACTGATCATAGCACTTGTGGAGAGGTGGAGAGTGGAGACCCGTACATTCCATATGCCGATTAAGGATTGCACCATCATACTAGAGGACATCAGTTCTATCACTAGATTAACAATTTATGGAATGTCAATTACTGGCATTGATGAGATTCATATTACTCAGGCGTAGATTGACATTGTCTAGGGCCATCTAGGCGTGGCACCACCTACCAGTGTTATTAAAGGCAACGCAATTCAAATCAGCTGGTTACAGCAGCACTTTTGACAGCTCTTAGCTGATGTAGATGATGACTTAGTGTGCTATCATGCCCATGTGACCTTGTTTATGTTGATTGAAGGATGCTTGTTCTCGAATAAGTCTGGCAACATAATCCCGATGATGTTTTTACCATTGCTCAGTGGCTTAGATCATGTTGGCCAGTATAACCAGGGAGGAACAGCTTTAACTTATCTGTACCGGGAAATGTCTAGGGCATTGCAAACTCAAGCGAAAGAGATAGGTGGTCTATTAGTCATCTTATAGATATGGGCATAGGAGAGGTTCTCTTTACTCCACTTGATTTACGACGTCAAGGCTAACGAGTCGACGTACCTCAGCCTAAGGCCCCTAATGCACCTCATCCAAATGCCCTAAATGCGTCACCTCTACCCGATGCACCACCCATGCCACCTTTCGCAGATGGTATATTACCCCTTGTTTGACCATCGGATCCATACGGTTATAGGTATCACAACGTTAAATGTATTTCATTTTTTCTATTTTAGCAAAGTTGTTATTTGTTTTCATAATACACTAATATAGATACATAACTATAATTCAAACAGATGGGCGGGCGGGCCTTACATTGATATCTTCATGTACTCTACTTGAGTACAGGGACAACTGGACTTGATGGTGGAATCCTAGGTGACATGGCAGTCATATCCAGTGGACCTACCTATCCCAGCGCACGATCGAGAGATATGGCGGACGAGATCCATATTGATTTTCTACGACATAGTCGAGATGTACTTGCCTGATTGTATGCTACGATAGTTTGGGATGGTTCAACACGAGCCCATCACGTGTGACACATCTCAAACTTTACATGCCATGGACCAATAAGGCAGGACAGGTACTGACTGGAGTATATAGCATATCGAGCACATCGCTGCGTGGAATGATTAGTGTGCTCAGGTGGTCACTGCTAACCCATTTACTGGTTGCATGGATCGCAGTGATCCATATATGTAGTGGTATGACTTGATTATGAGGCAGCCTATTGGGCCTCCTCGCAATGTGCCTCCCATTGGGTCTCAACCGATGGCTACCATTAAAAAAATATTGGTAAGTATTCTAGCGAAACTGATTGACCTATACTATTTAATTATAATATGTTATATTTCTAGTATGGATACGTAATGTTTTCAGGTATAGACTGCAATCATGGCCACACAAGTTACAGTAGATCTTTTCAGCTATACTAATATGGACAAGGTACATCGTTTAGTGATGACCTTAAGGACCGTAGGTTGAAAGACTATTATAACCATAAATAAGGAGCACCATTGTTTAGTGATGACCTTGAGGACCGTAGGTCGAAGGACTATTCCAACCATAAATGAGGACCACCGAGTCCAAGGGAATGAAAGGAGATTCAGATTAAAAAGAGCTAGACCATTTAGCTTAGTTGGAGTTAGACTGTCTAGCTTAGTTGGCCCATCAGCCTCAACTAGAGATAGACCTTCTACTTTTGTCGAAGTGGGCCCATCGACATTAGAGATGCCGATATCATCATTCGATATACTTGTTAACCTCCCTAGCATTGATGACTATACAATGGTTACTGAGTCTATCAAGTGGTCGCTACCACACTTTGTCCAGTACTTTACGCCATCAGCCGATGTCTACTTAGGTACTCCTACTTTACCACTGAGTAGTCCTCAACCACACTTTCCATTGTAGTATGTGAGAAGGAAGAAAGAGAGGCCTCGGTATCAGGCTAAGATGGAGACTACGAGCCATGTACAGTTGGAGGAGCCTCTCAGCCATGCACAGGAGACCAAGCAACACTCTTAGCCAATGGAGCCTCCGACTTAGGCACATGTAGAGGACAGACGTAGGAACCTAAAGCGGACTAATAAAGTTCCTAACGGTGGCACCCATTAGTATTTTGTTATGAATTTTTAAATACATTTACCTATTTTGTGAATCATGGAATTACACGTACTCTAGTCGTATATAAAGGATTGTTAATGTACAATTGTAATTTTTATATTTTTTTTTATTCTCTAGTCGTACATACAGGATTGTTTTTGTTGTTTTAATGTTGATCTTACTTGTTGTTTTTGATCTTGTAGATGGGTGGGATAGAGGAATCTCTGTGATGAGTTAGGTTCCGTGATGAATTCTTATGAAGTAATTCATGATTACAAACTTTGTTACTTATTTTAACATCACTATAACATGTTGCCAGTGCATTCTTCATTAATTAGTTTACATTTATAGATTTGTATGTTTTGGTGGAGCTATTGTTATAGCTTTATTTTTCAATTGCAGGGGTAAGATGTATGCTTGGTTGGAGATTTCACTGGAAATTGGAAAGAACCAATTAAGGCTATTTACAAGAGTGGCCCAAGATATGAAATGGAAGTTAGACTTCCGTAAGGGAAATAAGTTTCTCTATTTTTAATTTTTTTTATTTTTATTATAAGATCATGTTTTTCTTATCAAAATGTAAAAATAAAACCAAAAGAAAGAAAGATCCTACTTGCTTTGAAATCTAACTTCCAAACATTATTTGGTAGCCGTACTGTGTCCTTTAGGTTGGTCATAATTATGCCCCTTTCTAAACATCTTAAAGCAAAAATCGAATTAGAGATAACAATTGGCAACTGTGCGGCTACATTACAAGGTACACGCATCTAGCCATGGAATCTTTCGAAGGCTATTACTTCATTCAGCAACATAGAAAAGATGTACCATCTTAGAGAAAATTTGACAGAATTTACTTTGCTTTTGCATTATCAGTTGCTGGTGCCATTGCCAAGGATTGGTTCTTGTAGAAATAAGTATGGCTTTCTAAGTAGAATTGAGAGCTTGAGTAGTTACATGCTTTTTTTTTTCCTGGGTGTTGGAACCAATTGTATTTCAGCTGTAATGTTCTGAAGAAATAAAACTTATTAGGAGTTTCTCTTTTTTTCTTTTCTTTTCTAATTAAGGAAACTACATCTTTTGATTTAGAAGCATAATTTATCTGTGTTTAAACAACCTATTTGGTATGTACCATGTTGGTGCCTCGTAGTTTTGTGTATTGGATGTGTTCTATCGAGGAGTTATTTATGGCCTGCGCTGGGATTGAAATGTAAGTCTCTTTTTTAGATTGTATGGAAAATTATGGTTAGGAATTTGTAATTTATTGTATTTGATATTATGGTGAACTTTGTGTAGTTTATTGAATTTTACATCCATGTTCTGTTTAGTGTTTATAATCTTTGCCTCACTTTTTGGTTGATTTCTACTTAAATCATTTTTCTCAGGTTTTGGAACAACTCAATGGTCAAATCCCTATTTTCTCCAAAGGTAAAATTTTCTGTATCATGTTTTTAAACTTTACTATTTTAAAGTAAGTATCATAAAAGCAACGATATTTCCTTTACAAGAGTGTTTTAATTTTCAAGTTTGTTGAGGAAATGAAGTGGCTGTTGAGAAAATGTAGGAAATGTATCGAGATTTACAGTTTGGTATATTTGCCCATAAATGTGTTATTTCTTATCTCCTTTCTTCTTAGTGGGTGTCATGTGCTTGCTTGCAAGTTCACGGGTAAGCAAGGGTGCAAAATTGCATGAGTAGCTGGTTGATGTTGCTCCTATGCACATCTGCTCCATGTGTGATTTTATGGTGTTATGGATTATGTTAATTGCTTGCATTACATTAGCCATACATTTATACACCTCAGAGATGTATTTGTTTGTGAGAAGACTGGACAAGTTCATGGTATGAAATTTTGGGTTTATTTCAATTAATCATGTGGGCTTATGTGTTGATTATTGTGTATTAAGGGCTATCATATTAGATTAAGCCCATTTAAAGCGATCTAATAAGGTTTTGGGTAGTTTGGGCTTTAATGTATCTAATTAAGTGTAGGCCTTTTATTGTGTAGAGACCAAAGTATTATTTCTAATTTTATGATGGGCCAAATTAGAAATAATAATAATTAACAAGAAGTTAATTATATTAGGGTTATGGTCTGCAAATCAGATGTAGGGTTTTCTTTTATCTTTCTGACATCCCATCATCAGAGAAACAGAAAAAATGCGCAAAACCTACGTATTGATTCGGAAGATCAATAACCATTCAAAAGTGCGGTATTACAGTTGTTCTTATGGATCTAGGTACGCTTCCACTTTACTTTAATAATCTTAATGATTTAATATGAGGATTCGGATTTGACTAAATTTTACAACAAGTGGTATCAGAGCAACTCATGTTGAATCATTGAGGGTTAAGAAAAAAAAAATTGTTTAATGAAATATTGAATTCGGTTTCATTTGGTTTCAAAATTCAATATTTTTTAATTAATTCTTTTTTTTTTTAGTTTCGGTAGTTCTATGGATTCAATTTGTGCATATATGCATATTGGAACCTTCATGTGGTGTGGCTAAAGGTTAAAGTGTGAATGATTCCAAAATTGGAAAACGAATGCAATATTGAATTTACTTTATATGCTTTCTGACGCTTCATGTGCTTTCTTTGTATGCTTTATTTTGGAACCATTACTTCATATGCTTATGCTTTGGCAAAAAGCATAGATATGCTTTTAGTCAATATTGAATGGTTATGCTTGGTCAACAAGCAAACTAATTGTTTGTTATTCTTAACTATGGTGTGGATTCGAGATTGGCAACGCCTAGGGTTATGGGCGGAGTCAAGAACAATTTTTTTTTTTTTTTTTTTTTTTTTTTTTTGCAGAACTTTTACCCAAAAAAAAAAAGGTTTAAAGAATATATATATATATATATATATATTTTGGGGGCAATTTAAATTCAAATTTTGGTATTATTATTATTTTTGATATATAATATTCGAAAACAAATTAATTGAAACAAGATGTTGCCAAAGCAACCTCTCTTATGAAAATTGATTTATTCTTGAATATTAAAAGGTTGTGTATCTGTAATTCATACGGATATTGGTCGGCCCAAAAGAAGGTCAATATTTGGCAAAATTATATACGCACCTGTGGTGATAAGCATATGGCGATTATTCGGTATAACATGTGAGCAATAAATTGATCCAAGGAAAGGTTTATTGTTTGACATGTCTTATGGTCAGTGTTTGATTGCTACACCAGGAATACCACTTACAAATTGATATTTCTGTCCAAAGACTAAATATTAATGTTATGTTCGGTATCTTGTAATGGGCCCTACCATTATTTGAATTTATTATTTGCATTATATGGAATTTATGTGAGTTTTGTTTTGTTTGTTTTGTTTTTTAGTTCAGTTACTGGTTCTACTGCAAATATCTCTGCTAGCATAAATTCCATTCCTATGCTTAATGGTACAAACTTCAAAGCATGGCAAGAGAATGTCATGATCGTTCTCGGAGTCATGTACCTAGACCTTGCGCTAAGGATTGATCGACCTGCTACTCTTACTGACAAGAGTACCTTTGATGACAAGAGGGAAATTGAAAAGTGGGAACGATCGAATCGCATAAGTCTAATGGTCATGAAGCATGCTATTCTAGAAGTATTTCGGGGCACTATGTCCGATAAGGTTGATATGGCTAAGGGTTTCCTTACGGATCTTGAGAAAAGGTTTGCTAAGAATGAAAAGGTTGAAATTAGTACACTTTTAGCAAACCTTATCTCAATGAGGTACAAAGGGAGAGGAAACATAAAGGAGTACATTATGGAAATGTCTCACCTTGCTTCAAAACTGAAGGGACTCAAGTTGGAACTATCTGAGGAGTTGTTAGTGCACTTGGTTTTGATATCCCTTCCGGCACAGTTTAGTCAATTTAAGGTGAGCTATAACTGTCAAAAGGACTCTTGGTCCCTTAATGAGCTCATCTCTCACTATGTCCAGGAAGAGGAAAGGTTGAAACATGATAAGGCAGAAAGTGCTCACTTTGCCACTATCTCCAAGGACAAGAAGAACAAAAAAAGAAAGAAAGATAAGGAAGTTGCAGGTATGGCACCGCAAAAGAGACAGCAAAAGGAACAACAAAAGGAACAAACTCAGGATGGCTGTTTCTTCTGTGGAGCTGCGGGTCATAAGAAGAAGCAGTGTACCAACTATCACACATGGCGTGTGAAGAAAGGTATGCTTCTTAGTTTTGTTTGTTCTAAGGTTAATTTGACTTTGGTACCTGGACACACATGGTGGATAGATTCTGGTACAACAACTCACATCAGTGTGTCTATGCAGGGCTGCCTAAGTTGCGAAAGCCCAGTGATGGTGATAGATACATTATGTTGGCGACGGCAAGTCGGTGGAAGTTGAGGCAATTGGAACATTTAGATTATTGTTAAGAACTAGTTTTTATTTGGATTTGAAAGAGACTTTCATTGTATCGTTATGTAGACAAAATTTGATTTCTATTTCTGTTTTGGACAAGTTTGGATATAGTTGTTCATTTGGAAATAATAAATTCAAAATTGGTTGGTACCGGTTCTTTATCAGGTTACGATAATCTATATTAGCTTGATACAAATGCCTTTTTTAATGAATCCCTGCATGTTAATACACGATGTATTAAACGAAAAATGACCAACGAGAATTCGGCTTCGTTGTGGCACAAAAGATTAGGACATATCTCCAAAAGGAGAATTGAAAGACTTGTGTCCGACAATATTCTCAAACCCCTTGATTTTATAGATTTTTATATGTACATCAATTGCATAAAAGGGAAACAAACAAATGTTAGGAGATTTGGTGCCAACAAGGCTTCAGATGTCTTAGAACTTATACACACGGACATTTGTGGGTCATTCCTTACACCTTCTTGGAATGGTCAACAGTTTTTTATAACGTTCATAGATGATTTTTCACGATATGGCCACCTTTATCTCATCCATGAAAAATCACAGTCATTGGACGTGTTCAAAAGTTATAAGGTTGAAGTTGAAAACCAACTCAGCAAAAGAATTAAGAGCGCTAGATCTGACCGTGGTGGTGAATACTATGGCAGATATGACGGATCAGGTGAACAACATCCAGGACCATTTGGTAAATTCCTAGATGAATGGGATATCGTCCCACAATATACCATACCGGGTTCACCTACTATGAATGGTGTTGTTGAGAGACGAAACTGAACACTTAAGGACATGGTGAGGAGTATGATTAGTCATTCTACCTTACCAGAATCCTTCTGGGGAGAAGCATTAAAGACTGCAGCATATATACTTAACAAAGTTCCAACTAAAGCAACTATTAAGACCCCTTATAAGCTTTGGACGGGCAAGAAACCTAGTTTGAAGCACTTACACATTTAGGGATGTCCAGCTAAAGTAAGGCCTTATAGGTCGAATGAAAAGAAACTGGACTCAAGGACTATCAGTTGCTATTTTGTTGGATATTCTAAGAGGTCCAGGGGTTACAAGTTTTATGATCCCATGACTAAGTCAATTTTTGAGACGAGAAATGCCCGGTTCTTTGAAGATGTTGAGTTTGCCAGGGGAGAAAGGGTTAGAAACCTTGTCTTTGAAGAGGAATATGTTAATATTCCTCCAATTGCTATTGACAATGATCAGGATCGGGCTCTTATTCCTGACATTGTTCAAAAAGCAACACCGGATTTAGACAATGTCATTGAACCTCCCATTCAAATTCAAGAAGTTGTTCCAGAAGAACAAACTCTACAACCTTAAAACCAATACCATTAAGGAGATCCACGAGAGAAAGGAGAAGTGTGGTTTCAGATGATTACATCGTATTTCTCCAAGAACATGAGGTTGACATTGGAGTGGTGGAAGATGATCCAATCAACTTCCATCAAGCCATGGAAAGTTCTAACTCTCAGAAGTGGATCGATGCCATGAATGAAGAGATCAAGTCCATGAAGGACAATGACGTATGGGACTTTGTTCCATTGCCTGAAGGTGCGAAACCCATTGATTGCAAATGAATATTTAAGACCAAAAAGGATTCAAAAGGCAATGTAGAGAGGTACAAAGCACGTCTTGTTGCTAAGGGCTTTACATAGAAAGAAGGCATCGATTATAAATAGACTTTCTCTCTGGTTTCATCGAAAGACTCTTTCAGGACTATAATGGCATTGGTGGCACATTTCAATCTTGAGTTACATCAGATGGATGTTAAGACAGCGTTTCTCAATGGTGACATTGATGAGACAATTTATATGGTGCAGTCAGAAAACTTTGTATCAGATGATGCAAAGCAAATGGTTTGCAAACTAAAGAAATCCATCTATAGACTCAAGCAGGCATCTCATCAATGGTGTTACAAATTTCACCAAGTTGTTATCTTGTTCAGTTTTGAGATGAATGTAGTGGATGATTGTATATACCATAAGTTCAGTGGCAGTAAACATATTTTCTGGTTTTATATGTTGATGACATACTGCTTGCCAATAATAATATGGGCCTATTACATGAAACCAAGAGATTTCTATCAAAGAACTTTGAAATGAAAGATCTTGGTGACGTTTATTTTGTATTAGGGATTCAGACACACAGAGATTGCTCTCGAGGTGTTCTTGGATTATCACAAAAGAGCTATATTGAAAAGGTTCTAAAATGATTTGGCATGCAGGATTGTAAACCATGAGACACCCCTATAGCTAAAGGAGATAAATTCAGTTTAAGTCAATGCCCTAAGAATGACTTTGAGATTAGGGAAATGCAGAAGATTCCTTATGCTTCAGCCATAGGGAGTATAATGTATGCTCAGGTTTGTACGCGTCCAGATATTGCGTACATTGTTAGGATGCTAGGGAGATATTTAAGTAACCTAGGAATGGATCATTGGAAAACAGCCAAACGGGTCATGCGGTATTTACAGATAACAAAAGATTACATGCTTACATACAGGAGATCGAATCAGTTGGAGATCATCGGTTATTCTGATTTTGATTTTGCCGGATGCCAAGATAGTCGGAGATCCACATTGGGCTATATATACCTACTTGCTGGAGGAGCTATTTCCTAGAAGAGTGCCAAGCAAACACTGATAGCTTCTTCCACTATGGCAGCAGAATTTATAGTATGTTATGAGGCATCCAACCATGGAATATGGCTACGAAACTTTGCCACTAGGCTGCATATTGTGGATGGCATAGAAAGACCACTCAAGTTATTTTGTGACAATAAGTCAACAATGATGTATTCCAACAACAATAGAAGCTCGACGAAGTCAAAACATATAGACATCAAGTCCTAGTTCTTAAAGAAAGAGTTCAGAGTAGACAGATATCTATAGAGCACATCGGGACAAACTCCATGGTTGCGGATCCGCTCACTAAGGGATTGCCACCCAAGGTCTTTCATGAGCACACCGCTCATATGGGTATTGTATCTCTTGAGGATATGTAGTTTTAGTGGGAGTTTGTATTTTAAATGCTCTTTAGATTAGACTTGTTTTATTGTCATTTTGGATATAGTTTGTGGTGAATTTATGGTTGAGGTTATTTTCAGTTATAAAGTTTTCGGTTCATTTTATCTCTAAACTTGTTTGAAAATGATCTCACTCAGGTATGAGGTTGGACCAATTGGAAATAAACATGCTTAGATCACATTACATGTAATTTCCATGCTACACATCCATGCTTGATCCATGTCGTTCGGTTATTTCAGTATTCGTGACCATTGATGGGTTTAGTTACAATAAATGTAACGAAAGCCACTTTGATCTAATATTGATATGATTGATGGACCGGATTGTTTGGGGATGCATTCGGTGATGATAGCAAAATTATGAGTACTCATAAGGTTATTTTTAATACACAATTATAAGGAGACACATATAGCCCAAGTGCGAGATTGTTGGGTTTATTTCAATTAATCATGTGGGCTTATGTGTTGATTATTGTGTATTAAGGGCTATCATATTAGATAAAGCCCATTTAAAGTGATCTAATAAGGTTTTGGGTATTTTGGGCTTTAATGAATCTAATTAAGTGTGGGCCTTTTATTGTGTAGAGACCAAAGTATTATTTCTAATTTTATGATGGGCCAAAGTAGAAATAATAATAATTAACAAGAAATTAATTATATCAGGGTTATGGTCCCCAAAACAGACGTAGGGTTTTCTTTTATCTTTCTGACATCCCATCATAAGAGAAGTAGAAAAAAGGCACAAAACCTATGTATTGATTCGGAAGATCAATAACAATTCAAAAGTGTGGTATTATGGTTGTTCTTATGGATCCATGTACGCTTCCACTTTATATTAATAATCTTAATGATTTAATATGAGGATTCGGATTTAACAAACTTTTACAACATGAAAAACTAGTCGTTATTGAATTTGGCAATCATATCTGTCTCTGTTAAATAGGTGTGCAATTGCATTTTATAAAAGTACTTCAAAATTTACTAGCATATGTTATCTGTTGCAATTTTTGGTCCTTATTTTGTTCATGAAGTATGAAAATTACACTTATAAACGGATCTGGTATGCACTGCTGGTAGGAGGAAAAACTGCAAAATGAATTTGCGGTTCTCAAGCAAGCATAAAAACGCGGCTTCATCTCGCATTTTTTGGGCCCATTTTAGTTGTAGACTAAAAAGCAAAATGTTATCGCGTTTTCCCTCTTGTCAGCCACAACTGCATGGTGATTTCACATTTTCAAAACTGCAGTATAGTTACGTGTTTTTCACTATCCGTAATCCTCCAAATATTAAAATTTTTACAGCAAACGAGCAAAATTTGCAGCCAGTATCCTTCGAATGAAAAAAAAAAAAAATTCGAGAAATTCGAAAAAAATACTATTAGTTAAAACAACATTCTTCAAAAAAAATATTTTTAGAAAATTCCCTATCAAATACCGCTTTTTAACAACACCTTTTCAAATAGTTATTGAAATAAGTATAAACACCCTTTCAAATAATACTATTAGGCTCCATTTGAAGTGACAAAAAAACTTCTGAAAAACGATGAAAAATACTGAAAAATTATAAAAGTTATTCATTTTTTATCTCACTGCTTAAATTATAAATTCACAACTTATCTCACTTTATCTCATTTTTTGTCACTCCAAACGCACTCTTAATATAATTATAATTTTTACTAAATTGTCACAATTAAAATATTAAATTTATTTTGTTGCATTTAATGAGAATAAAATATTTAAATATTTTGCTTTTACTCATGTAGCTTTCACTAAAATAGTATAGTATTAATATATTTATATAATAAATATTTATATGCAAATAGAAATAAAATACATACTTTCCAAAGCAACAATTTTAGAAAATAGTCCATTAAAAAAAATTCTAAATAGCAAAATCAAAACTTAATTTACTAAATTTATAAATTAAAAACGAGCCAAAGAATAAGATACAACTAATTCTATTAAAAAAAATTAAAAATCGCATATCAAATACTATACAAAAATTCACTTGAAAAAAATTTCATTCTAAGAAATATTATAATTTTGTCAAAAAAAATTTAAATAAATAATTAACAACTAATTGAGGCCTTTATTATTCTAATTTTATATTTTAAAATTAATTTTAAAACTAGAAATTGTAGGGTTTTATTCTGGATTAGAGGAAGTCTTTCCAAAAATTCTCAAAGATCATAGAATAATTTGCAAAAATAATTTTAACCCAACAAATTTTCTTCCTACGACCAAAAATAGTTTACTCAGCCGTTTTTCTTCCAACAATTTCAACAAATAACTTGTTAATTTCAAAAATAACAAAAAAAGTTAGGGGAAAAAAACAAACCCTATGCATTCTATATGTATAATCACATTTACATACAATATACATATTTGCATATAATATTCTTACTTGGTGTAAAAATTATAACTATGTTGAAAGCAAGCTTTGAAATAGTGCTTTTAAAAAACACGTTTTGAAATGGAATTTAAAAAAAAAAAACACTCTTTGAAAAACGTTTTTCAAAAACACTCTTCCAAAAATTGCTTTCTCAGCAAACAATAATTTTTAAATACTAAAAAAGTCTCTATTCCATTCTCCTTGTATGTATATATATCATAAAACACAAATAATTTATTTGAAGTGAAAAAATTAGTACAAATTGTTAGAAGTGACAATCTCATAATTTGCGCAAGTCTGTAAAAAATTTAAATTTTATAAAAATTTATAAAAATTATTGGATTTTATAGAGTTTCATTTCAAAAGAAACCATAATATGATCTATTAGCATTGATAGCTACGGAAAAAAAAGGTTATTAAGTTAATATAATACATATTTCCATATCATTTTTAAGATTTGAGTGCTTTTAATATAACAAATAAGGACACCCAATAACAATTTGAAAATTAATAATAGGAGAGGTCTATTTGCACTCAATAAAAAATTTCTTGCACTTCATTTTACTTTTTTTTATTAAATGAAATTACAAAACTAATTGAAATGATATAATTGCCTACATAACAAAAAAAATTACAAAATTAAACACACTCTTAGGCCTACAATAGAATATAAAAAACTCTTTTTAAACTAAAACAAACTTTATTTTATTTATTTCATAATTTAATTAAATAAAAAATTAATTTCTTTCATTTAAAAAATTTTGCTATTTTAACTTTTGCATCATTCCTAAATCATTTAGTAAGTTTCTATACTATCCTTTTAATTCTCATAATATAGTATATCTTAAAAATAATATAATGAATAAAATGAAAAAAAAATTGAAAGTGTGGTAAATGTTAAAAACAAATAAATAAATATCAAAATAATAAAGAAAATGATAAAAATTTGTAAATAAATTGAAATGAAATAAGTTATTTTCTTACTGGATTAAGTTATAAAATAAATTAAAATTTAATTTTATATTATCACTAAAAATATAAATGAAAGTAAATTTTATTTTAGTCTTTAAAAATATTTTTTTACATAAAACCTACAAATGTGAAAATAAAAATACTTGTAAATTTAAAATTCTAACTGTCCTTTGCTCTTATTAATTTTTCTTACCAATTTTAAATTCAAAATAGAACCTATGCTTTTTTCAGCATTAATATACAAAAATAAAATAAAATAAAACCACCAAAAAAATAGCTAAATAGAAAAATCAATGCAACGCAAAGAATAATTTTAAGTATTTAGATAGATTTATCAAATGAACCATAATTATCTTTCTTTTAAAATTTTAATTTGAATTGTTTATAATTAGAAAATATCTAAAAAAACTAGAATTATAAATTTTTATTATAGTAAAGTAAGTCATATGCATAAGTGAATTTTTTTAAAAATTTAGATGGTAATTACCTGACACCACTTATCAAAAAATCTAGAAAAGAAAATTAATACCTTTCCTTCAATATTTATTTAAAAATAATTTCTATCATAAAATAAAAGTATTTATGATAGTATAATTATATTTAAGATTAAATTCTTATATAAAGGCACTTATAGTATGCAAAACATACAATGTAAAGAAAAATGGATAACTGTGTAATTTTATGATAAAATAAAATAGTGTGTAGGATGTTATTTATAAAGTACAAATGAGCTCACTGGTAATAATATTCCTATATACATAATTTATTTTAAATAAATATAATATAATTTTGTTTAAATTTATAATTTGTCTAAAATTTAGAATAACATCTAAAAAATATTACATATTTTAAAAATAAAAATATATTCTTTACAACACTTAAACTTAAACTTTTTATCAATTGTAAAATTATAAAGATTTTGATAAATAACGGAAATAATACACCATTCAACATCTCTCCATTTTATAAGCGACTAACCTACTAAATGTAAGTATCTATTTATTCTTGCGCAAGTTTCAGTACTTTCAATCCTAGAGTATATTAATATTCTTATGTTTTAGTACCAAACTAAAACCCGAAAACAATATACAATATATAAATACGTACATCCAAGTCACAATGCTTTATCATTTCAATCTATTAATTCCGCCTATTAACCAGTGATAATAAATATACGTCTCATTTATATAAATAACTAATCATTCATAACAGATAATAGTGCATTCAAGTAGGTAGATTAGCGCTTAAAAATAAACTAGGTGTCGAAAGATCGTGTGCACCAGCCCCGTCCAAGCATGCCTAAGGGTCAACGACCAGCTAAGTCATGTGCACCACGTCAAGGCCAGACGCAGGAGATAGCAATAGGCTAAAGCACGTGCACGAGAAAGGCTCTCACGCATGCGCCTTTCTTTCTTTTTTTTTTTTTTTTTTTTTTTTTTTTGTGCACGGGTCATTTAGCAATCTTGGCACGCGCAGGGGTTTGAACGAGGGTGCACACAAGGTCCACCAATTGTAGGAGCACGAGGTTGGACCCTCGTGCGCAAGATAGAGCAACCTGTCACATGGTTCATTCACTCGGCTTTAGATTTTCATCCTCATTTACAATCCACCATAACCACAACTCAATATTATGATGCTAAACAAAGCAAAATTAAAGTATAACACATCTTTAATATGCTATAAATTCAATGTATAGCTATTTATTATGAACGGTGAAATTTGAAACAACATGCTTGTCTTTCTCTCTTTATACATGCAAACATATAGTTCTGTTGACTAAAAAAGAAAAAAATAAAACAATTGTGAGTTAATTTTTTAAGCCCTATTTTTGGTGACAATTTTAATTACTTTAACTTTTGTGATTTTAATATTTCGATCAAATTGGCCATTTAATGTAAAATAATAATTGAATTACAAAAATGTGTTATATAATTAAATTAAAAATATAAACTAATTAGTTCTAGGTATGTTACTTCATTAGTTTATTGTTATTTTTATGAGATTTGTTAATTTTTTAGTCATGGAATATGTTATGTTTTATAAAAAATTGTCTAAAAAATAAATTGAATAGTTATATACGTTTTTTTTTTTTTTTTTTTGGTGAAAACTAATAAAACTAGATAAATAAACAATACTTAAAAATCAATTTATTTCTTCCTCTCACACCAATTAAATTATAAACTTATTCAAATAATATATAAATTCAAGTAATATAAAATTAGGCACTTATCTAAAAATAAATGGCTAATTTTTCAAACTTCTAAATTTATAAATACATGGCTATTTTATTTTTTAAAAATTTAAAAAAACATTTTGAAACTCTAAAAATTTTTAAAAATTAATTACTTTTTTTTGGAAAGTGCGTACCCTTAATTTAAATAGAAGACGTTTAATTATGAAGTGAAGGCTTGTAACATGTAAAATCACACACTAAACAAATATTCTTTTAATTTATTAAAAATATTTTTTCATAAACGATTTTATTTCTATTTTAATAAAAAAAAGGGGTTTAAAAGTGTTTTAATTTTGTATAAATTGTTGTTCTTTCGCAGCCTCAAGTCAAAAACTCCTCCGCAATGTATGGTAAATGTTGCTTTTAAAGGAGGGCATTTCAGTAAAGAGAAATTTAAGGCTTCCTCAACTTCCATAACCGTTGGCGATGGCACAAGATCCATCTGGCCTGCCGGAATAACGTTTCGCGCCCTTCGGTTCTTCCCAATACCCTGTAATTTTCTTCCCAGGAAAGAAAAAAGAAAGAGCCATCAAAATTCTCTCTGTCCATTTGAAGTTTGAAACCAACGGCAGCAAAGAAAATAGAATCAATACATATAGTTTTTGTTAAGTCTCTCAAACCCACCTCAATTATCTCTATTTATCCAATCATCCCTTTCCAATTCCATTGTCATTAATTTGTCAGATCAACCAAAAAGAGACATCGAAGGGTGGTTGTTGATTGCAAGAGAAAGCTTATTGTAAAAGTTGAAGAACATTAAATATTGCGGGTCTTCTTGGGGTGAGTTTACCGGGTACTTTAGGATTGATGATGTATTGGGTAAATTCTGAAACCAGGGTTTCATGTTTTTTTCTTTTTTTTTTAATTTTTTTTTTTTTTATTGAAGGTTCATGTCCTTTTTACCGTTTGATTTTTTTTTTTTTTTTTTTTTTTGAACTGGGTCATCATCTTTTTTTAAATTCAATCTAATGAAGATAATATGTGCCTCTTGTAATTTTGAAATTGATCAGGGGATAGTCAAGAGATTTTGTAAGATTTTGATCTGCATTGTGGTATTGTTGATGTTTTTGTTAGATTTTGTGGATAATTATTTGATCGTCTTCAATTTTTTGAAAAAAAAAATACTTTTACATCTTATTGATTATTTGCATACATTGCAATTATTATTTACCAGGGGTGGAGGTGTGCTTCTTCCCCTCTGTGAAGGTAAAAATCTCCACTTTCCATGTGTGCATCTCATCCTCTCATCTCCTCCGTGTATCCTACAAAAGGCGATGTTAGAAACCTTGATCGGCAGGAGGTTGCTGGTTGAAGGCTCTCTGGTGAACCAATTAGTAATGGTGGAAGGATCAGAGAGATTTGTGAGGTGTCTAGAATCTTCATCTATTAAGGTTTCTTCTTATATAATAAGATGCGTGGATATGATTATCCTCCCACTTTTCAATGACAAGAAGTGGGAAGTTACTTCCACCCCAAGCTTAGAGGATTGTGGGATGAGGGTTGTCATCAGTCTTCCTGGTCCCCAAGCATGTTTTATAACCTTCACCCTCCATTACCATTTTTAATCTACTTCCCCTATTCTCTTTTTCATCTATTTGTGGTACCTCCTTCAAATTTTCCCTCATCTGCCCCCATTTTCTTTGAATTAGTGGACTTTAATGGATTAAAATATATATTTGTTATTGAATGAAAGTTAGTGATATTTGTCATTGAATGAAAATTAGTGATAGTTAAAAGGGGCATTTGTATAAGCAAAATTTGTGATGGAGTTGCCTAAAAAAGAAGACAGAAAAAGATCTCCTTTATGTATAGTATAGATCTCTCTCTCTCCCCCCTGATTTATAATTTACTTTCGTGGAGTAATTCGAGCTTGTGTTTTAATATCTTCTATCCTTTTTTCTATGATGCTGATACTCAATTGAGGAACAAGATAGTTTGACCACCATGGCAAAGGCAATTATGGTAACAAATGTTGTAGTAATGATATTGATGACGATGATCGGTGCCAATGCACGGGACACAAATCCTGTATTTGATCCCTGTTCAGATGCAAAAGTTCAGAAATGGGACGGGTTTACATTTGGTATTGCATTCTCTACAAAAGAATCGTTCATTTTCAATCAAACTCAGCTTTCACCATGTGATCGACGTCTTCGACTCTCCGGAAGTAATGCTCAACTCGCTGTCTTTAGGCCAAAGGCGGATGAGATTTCTCTCCTCACTATCAATAGCAACGCATTTAATCCGGTATCTACTAAATTTCTTTGAATTTTTTGTGCCCGCTACAATTTTAGAAGATTTATCTCCTAGATTAGAAAATGTGATACTGCAACATCTTCAAACCATTTGCTTGTGGATATGGTTTTAGCTTCATATATATATATATATATATATATTATAGTGTTGCAAATTTTGCTTAGTTGGAGCAGTATGCATAATATTTTTTCTACTTTCTTTACTATCACAGCAATCTTCTACATGGAAGTCCACTTCGAAAATTCTCATAGAATAAATGGAAAGTGGATATGATTGGAAGATTGACAATTAAATTCCCATAGGAATGAGTTTTTCACGGGAGGATTAGTTTGCTGACTTTGTTTGGAGGCAGAGACAATAGATGTTTTCTTTTATTTTTTGTAGTACCCTCAATGTACAAGGGAATATCTCTATACAATATTTACATTTAACAAAAGCTAGAGATCCCCAATTTAAGCGTATAGTAGCATTACCATTAGTACATTTGGCATTCCTATACTATAGCTCTAACATGAACTTCGTGTTTAATGGTTTGAACAATGCTACCGGCAAGAGTTGAGATGCCTTTGAAGATTGGCATTCCTTTCTATCCATATTTGGTAGGTGGTTGTTGACTAGGCAAGCTTGCATATTAAATTTGCAAATGTCTTTTTGCTGAATTTCTCCAATGCCCATTCAATCTCTCTCACCTACTTGTGTCTCAATATGGTACATAGTTGACACAAGGTCATCCATATCTCATCATAAAAAAGGACAGGAAAAAAAGAGATGATCAAGAGTCTCAACCTCGTGTTTGCACAAAACACATAACAGGTATTGGACAATCTTGCAGATGCATGTTGGATTATGAGCAGAAATTTTGTCTTGACTAAAATGAATTGTGTACAATCACGTCTGTCTATTCCAGATAAAAAATATAAGTTATGATTCTGTGTAATTGCTCCCCTGTTAACATTTCAAACTTAAAATAGTCTTGGGAATTGCTTAAGAAGAAAAGCAACCTGGTGGGTTGTTTGCGAGTCACTTATTGCTAGTTTATAGCATTAACTTGCAAATATGTACCTGTGTCATTAGGCATACAAATCTTCTATGCTAATATATAAAGGGAGAATATCTTTTGGTGTCTCCTATTTTGTGAAGTTCTACCAACAAATTGAATTCCACAAGTACCCTTGAATTCCCTGCTTAACGTTTCTTAACTTCCCCTAAACTCAAGTAACTTCCCTTTTGAATTTCCAAAAAATAGAGAAAAAAAATGTATTGGAATAAAATTTTCAAAGGTAGAAAAGAAAATTGGGACACGTATATATATGCATACACACTAATGTATATATATATTGGTTGGCACCACTATCTACTCAGAGAAGGCCCAATGAATTTCACGAACTTGTCCTTTTCAAAGTTTTCACTGCTTAATGCTTCATGCAATTGAATCTTTTCCATTTTTGTCAAAACAAAGCTTCATCTTAAATTCCCTTCTTAACCTTTCTCAACTTCCCCTAAACTCAAGCAGCTTCCCTTTTGAATTTTGACAAAATAGAGAAAAAAAATAAAAATGTATTGGGAGAAAATTTGCAAAAGGCAGAAAAGAAAATTAGGACGTGTGTGTGCGCTTGCATCAGTGTATATATATTCGTTGGCACCACTATCTACTTGGAGAAGCCCCAATGAATTTCACGAACTTGTCCTTTTCAAAGATTTCGCTGCTTGATGCATCATCCATTTGAAGCTTTTCCATTTTTGTAAAAACAAAGCTTCATCTTGAGCCAAGTATTCATAAGCTATAAGATTTCAAGGCACAATGAACTTCATGAACTTGTCCTTGTCAAAGATTTTGTTGTTGAATGCATCATCCCTATGAATCTTTTCCATTTTTGTCAAAACAAAGCTTCAACTTGAGCTAATTATTAGTAAGTTGAAAGATTTCAAGGATTATGATGTTCAAAGTCATCAAGACTCGCGACAATAATATTTATTATTTTTTGAGCTGCATATCAAGTGTAGTGGTGGTTTTGATTAAGCCATCATAGATATTCTTTGTTGATGATATTTTTTTCATATTTTAATTCAAGCTGGTTCATCTTATCAATTATTTATACTAGTTGGCTTTGAAAATATTCATTGCCAAATTATTTTTTTTAAATGAAATGTATGTTTTGTGACTTCTATCAATTAAATTACATTCAATAATTGAAATAAAATCTCATTCCTTTCTTTTGTGATTTTTTTAATGAATTTAAATACAGAATATGGCTGGTGGCTATATGGTGGCGTTTGCTGGGAGGCAATATGCAGCAAGGTCATTACCAATATTAGTTGCAGATAATACCCACACAATAACTAGTTTTACTCTGGTGAGACCATTCAAATAGATAGAGATCTATGGATCAAGGAGAATTAGTTATTAATTGATTTTGTTCTTTGTTCCTTCACACAGGTGCTTGAATTCCAAAAAGGAATTCTTCAAAACTTATATTGGAAGAAGTTCGGGTGCAATTCCTGTTTGGGGCAGTCTGTAGTCTGCTTGAACAACCAAGACTGCGCAATACCAACTTCAAAGTGCAAAAGCAATGGTGGATCCATCGATTGCAACCTGGGCATACAATTAGCCTTCTCGGGCACAGATAAGAGCGAGGATGTGTTTAACTCATGGTATGAGGTGGCTAATCTTCGACAATACTCTCTCTTTGCCTTATATTCCAATCTTCGTGATACTCTCACTGGCCCATTTAGCAACCTTTTTTAATCTTATACAAAGAATTTTGTATCTCTTAATGAAAATTATCATATTGCTCTCAGTATGAATTCAAATATTATCTTCTTCTTCTTCCTTTTTTTCCCCCTCCTTGAAGGTATTCACCTAATCTCTTTTGCGTGTGGACATGACTCTAGTTTGTTTATCCATTGCACTTAGTTTTGTTTTACAAAATTAATGTTTTTTCTTTTATTAACTTCCTTTTTTTTTTAACTTATTTTCCTGCACCATAGTTCATTTGAGCATGTTTCTAAAACTCATTTAACCAAAGAAGCTGGGTTTTTTTGTCTTGCAAGTCACCTTTAAATAGAAGTTGGGTTTTAGAAATTTGTCTTTTGCCTAAAAAAATTAAAAGAAAAATTATTAAAAAAACAAAAAGTTAGGTTCTATATCTCCACTTTATTCTAGAGTTCTAGCAATTCTCCTTTTTTTAAAGGAAGGCTCAATAAATGCACTTTCTGTTTGAAGTTAATTACAAGCACAAATGAACCAAATTAAGTTGAGAAACATAATATTTGAACCATGCTTGTTAAATTTAACGAATTTGAAAGATTGATTCAAGTTCAAGTAATTTATCTTTTGAGTCGTATTCAAACAAATCTCTAGTCAATCAATCTCAAATAGTTTAATGGTCTTACGTAATATTTAACGAGCTAATCTCTACTAATGTGATTCAATAGTGGACTTAAAACTGTGATTCTTTAATATTTTATAAAGTATTTATCAAGCTAAACTCTAATAGGATTAAGTAGTATATCAAACTTAAAATTGTAATTCGAGTTTAATTCATTTCTGCTTTGAGTCAAATGCGAATGAGCTTATAATCGAATTGAACTTGAGTAAGCCTTAAACAACGTAACTCATTTTAAAGCCCCACATACAAGATCCATGAAAAAACATCTGGAACTCATCTATCATTTTACATCCACCATAGTGGTAATTCTTTGTGGCCAAAAAAGGAGTCGTTTCCAAAATTTACCAATGGTGACAAAAGCAGGCTATAACTAATGCATCAAGTCAATCATCATCATTTTTATCATCCTCTTCATTATAGTCATCATCGTCGTCATCGTCGTTGTCGTCATCCATTTTCACATTATTGTTGTCCTTGCACTGAGGCTCTGGGATTCCATCAGGGTTGATATCCGAGTCAAGGCCCTCATTGTTCAAGGGTGACTTGGCTTTTGTGTCTGCAGAGGATGACATATCAGCCGCTGACTCTTCCCACTCCGTCTTATACCGACGGGTTTGAATGAGATAGTGAGCCACAGACTTGAAGCCAAGTCTCAAAACCTGGAAAATGAAGAGATGGAAGTGATATAGGACTGCTATCATCTCACCGACTATAACAAGATATAATTAATTGTATATAGAAAAAACACAAGGCTAATTGCCTTTTTACCCTCTATACTTAGATGTGAAAATCACTTACACTCCGTAATTTTCAAAACTTACCTCTACATTTCTTGTACTTTAGATTCAAGTGAAAATATTAAAAAATCGGTCAAACATAACGGTTTTAACTCTAATTAAGTTTAAAATGACATCTATACCCCTTGCACTTTATATTTCCTATACTTATACCACCTGATTTTATTTAGTTTTCAATGGATATTTTTGTCTTTTCACTTGAAAATTTAATGCCATTTACGTTTTCACTTTAGTCAAAGTACAATGGATACAAAGGTAGATTTTTAAATTCAGGGAGTATAAGTGATTTTCACCTTAAATATAGGGGGTAAAACGGCAAATATCCCAAAAACATATACTCATGGGTTAATCACTATTTTGTGTCATGATAGTAGCAACCAAGATGTTCCGTTTAATAGACTAAATACCAGAGTGATTAAGCCCGGGAAAGCAAAACAATGATGTCTAAAAAAGTTGTACAGATAAGAAACAGAGAGTTGATAGAGTTGAACCTTAGTATAGAGAGGACCAGTAGGTGCCCATCCCTTTACCCTTCGGCAGCGACTGCAGTTACAGATTCCACGACATACAGGGCAAATCCAACCCAGGTCTTCTTTTGCTTCCAAAACATTCTCCCCATACCTGGATAAGGAGCATGAATGGAACACAGGCCAATAACGCTTGTATTTCATATTCTAGCCACTGATTTATGATATTTCACGATGTACTGTGTTTATTGGTCATATTTTATATGGTAAAAGCTTTTTAAATCTTTTTGTTATTGTGGAACAATTAGTAACATTAAAAAGAAAATATATGTGCATGATACGTGAATTATCCACTTATTTCATGATACAATTTACTTGGCACTTACATTACTTATCAGAAATACTAAACTGCATACCGGATGAAAATGACACTGCCCACTATTGCCATGATGAATAAAACATGTTAGGGAACTCAAGCAAGATAAATACTAGGACTCAAAATTTGTATCAACACAACAAATAATGAAAACTCACTGGGTTTCTAATTTATGCTATGGTATTACAATGTTCTCATTCCTTAACCTGATTATAAATATCATGATATGAAATGAAAATTTAAGAGAATTTTATATATTAAAATCTCATTGAATAAATGATATCCTATACATAATTATTGGTCGGTAAAGATCATTTCATAATTATTGCTCAGCAAAGCTCACCAAATTACAGCATTATTCAATATGTTCCAAATTATAAGGTTGAGTATTATAAAAGCTCTTGAAGGTTGGTAGCAAAATCACGCCTTTTTAAGATTCCTCTGCTTCTGCTGTAAGCTTAGAAATATAGCAACTGATCAAAAAATGGAGAATATAAATAGAGAAGTTCAAATGATTGATCTTCATAGTTTAAGTCTCTGTAATGTCTAAACATGTATGATAATCTGCTGTGTACAGTACATTAAGTTTTATGTAATATCCCTCCATCACTTGGTTTTCTTGGTGTGCTTCCAGGCTCTTGCACCACAAAGTATTGTGCACGTACCAAGCTCAAATGAAAATAATAATAATAATAATAATAATAATAATAATAATATCAAAATAAAAATAAAAAGTGAAGCCGCATGGCCCGGGCCCACCCTACTTCATTTCCCCGTGGTTTAGGACCATACCACTGCAGCACTTATTAATTGGCCGTGGGAAGTTCCATAGTGTTGTCCCTGTAGCAAAAAACTAACTCCTGCGGAACATCCACTTCTTCTAAATTAGGAATAAGGTCCGAGGTTTTCTCTAATAGAAATAACAACATGCTGGATCACTGGGGTCAGCAGATTGGTGGCTAGAATTAAAGGACCGTTGGGGGATCTCCCAACCAATCTAGAGAGAGATTCCTGCCAGAGAATCCTTATTCTTTTATAGCGTGCTGAGTTAAGGCTGAATATCCTCCTAACAAATATAAGGCTTGACTCCCACTCAAAAGGTTCCCTTCTCGCCTATATAAAACCTCCTTCTTTGGAAGGTCCAACATCTATCATTTATCAGTTACCACCATTACTACCCTCAGCACAGACTCTCTCTCTCTCTTATTCTAGATTGCCTTAGTTCTCACCCCATCGTCGGGCTCTAGTCACTCCCATAATTAGTAGTTAGCATAATTCTCAGAAAGTTATACCCCTTCAATCTACTAACCCCCCCCCCCCCCCCAAAAAAAAAAAAAAGATAACAAATGATGTTCCTTGTTTTTAAGGATTTTAAAAGAGTAGTGCTATTCTAGTAGAATTTATCGCTAGAATTCATTGCCAAAAGGATGTTGTTGTTTATGAACCCATCACTTTTAAAACAATAACCCAATAACATGTGCTATACTATACAAATGCCATTGCTACATCATTCTAGCTATAAATTCTAGTACAACATTCTGGTAGTATATCATTTTCCTTTCAAATAAATGTTTCCGGCATTTTTTGATGGGCAGTAGATAATTTCAGTTTACCTTGTGTATAAGCAATCCCCACAAAACTGCCCTTGGACTGATTTGCACTTGCTGCAATTAGTACGAAGACCAAGAGTTTTCTGCCTGTAAGAAATCAAGTCATAGCCAATTATGATTCATTTCACATATTTACATAGAACGAGAACAAATAATTATAGGACCAACTCGAGGAGATACAATTCCAAATCATCAAGGGAAGCAAATAGAGACCACCTATGAAGCATAGATACTTCAAATTAAGTGTCGCACTCGTATCGGATACTTGGAAGGCACAAATACAACTTGGATATACCAGGATACATATCGGACACGCCATGCATGTCCGATTTTTTTTTTTTTTAAGAGGATACAGCTAGTAGACCGGAAGGATACTTTTGAGATACGGCAAGGGTCCAAATGTAATATTTCAAATTTTATTCAGGGGTAAAATTGATATGATAAAATTTAAGCTATTAGGAAATGAGACCAATAATGTATACCAAACTATTTCAACAATCCCCTTGCATAGCAAAACTTGAGAATCCATTTCCCCATAGATTTATGTACCAAACTTATAATTTGTACTTAAACCCTTGGTGTGAACAAAGAATTGCGTTGTAATCCATGCTTTTGATTAATTAATGAAGTATTGTATTGTTCTTCAATGATAGATTTTGTGATTTTCTGAAATTGAATGATTTCTACTTTAGATTGTTAAGCATTCTTTTACCTTCCTTTTATCTTTATCATTAAAAGGTTTGGGCTTGGCATATTGATTTCTTGGAAAATCTCATCATAGCTTTTATGGAATAGTGGTTGGAAGTTAATGAAAATCATTCTAAATTAATTCAATTTTCTTGCCAAATTTTCCCTTTCTAACTCACTATTGTTGAAGTTGGAAAAGAGTAAATCAAATCCTTCGTTTATAAAGTCAAATATATGTTATAAAATGTAATTCTTTGGTTTTAACAATTTATTTATTTCATTTCTCATTGTTTTTACTATAATTCAATCTTAATTTCATCATTACAATTATTTCAAACACCAATTCTATCCTACTATTAAGAAACCACCAACAAACACACATTCCCTGTGGATACAACCTGGTCTTGCTGGTTACTTTACTACTTTGACAACTCTTGCAGTTGGAAGAGTACATCAGTCCCCATAAAAGGAAACCCCAGCACTCAAACAACAAATTGTTGTTCAAGGAAACGCAAGCAGAAGCTGCAAGCAAACCCTGAAATTCACACATGCAGAACTACATATGCAAACTACAGCAGAAAACAACATGGTAGGACTCAGCTCCCAAATATACAAAGATGGAAACTGGGAGATCCCATTCTCTCTGAATCCAAAGGTTGTTATGAGATTTACTAACCCTTTGCACCCATATCATTTCCTTGAACAGTCTCAGCTATTTCATTCAAAACTAATTTCAGATTCCTGTAAGTATTTTGGTACATACGAGCATTTCTCTCCCAAATGGCAGAAGCGGCTAAGGCTAGTCTCTCAGTTTCATTGCATGGTTGTTTTCCTTTCAGATTATCAACAGCCCGTTGGATGGTGTCTCCCCAATTTGTTAAATAACTAAAACTGACTCCTGCTGAAGTATATTACAAGCTTACACTAGTTCTCCTTAATATTAATTGTACCAAACACTTCTCTCATTAGTGTAGTACTTCATGACACTGCTAACCATTATTGAAATGACTACAGCTCAGCACCAGATGACAGCATGCCAGGAACTAGACCAATGTGTCCAAAGTGTGCTGACAATATAGGAGGTCTAAAGCTTTAAGAAAATCTAATTGTAAACATGCAACTAGATTAGGCAGATTAAACAGTTAAATCCTAACACTTCAATGACAAATCTAGGAGAATAATGACTTTCCCATTGGTAACTTCCAATTCAGGGATTACATAAGTAAAAACAAAATTTTGAAAACAAGTGAAATCTTTTTCTGTTTACATAATTTTCAAAATTTTTGAAAAGTATTTTTAAAAATATGAAACAAAAGCATTATCAAACATGTTTTTGTTTTTAGTTTTTAAAATTTTGAAAATAAACACAACAAAACAAAACCAAAAAAAAAAAATTATCAAATGGAAATCACCTTTGATAAGTGTTGTTCAAGGAACCACTTTTCCACCTTTGACACACAACAAAAACTAGATCTGCTTAGGCAAAAGTCTTCATCTACTAAACCTTAAACCAAGAGAATCATCAAAAGTATACTACATCACTGATGAAAAAACCTAGAAAATGAACTAGGGCGACTCATCAAACCATCTTCGGAAAATTATGTTAGATAATGACAAACAATGTAAAAAAATAAAAATAAAAATTCTTAAAAGAACATAAGAAAAGTACTAAGGCCTTGTTTGGATAAGTAGCGGTAAATTGAACTAAAATACAAGTGTGAGTTAATTTATGTAATAATATAAGGAATTTTTTTTCATAATTATTCTAATAATTACAATCAAAATAGTGGTGCTACTATTTCCTAAAATGGTGGAGGTTTTCAAATAACTAACTTTTTTCTTTTTTTTTTTTTTTTTTTTTTTTGCAGTAATTTCGAATCCACAGTAATTCATTATGTTAAGCAACTCAAATCCATGATGAAATTCATATATATATATATATATATACATATATATATTAAGCAATTATATTTGAATACTCAGCACCAAATCACTTGATTTCTAATCGATAAATTCAACTGCAACAATAAATTCTGAGCAACTATTGAATGATTCGTACTAACAAATAAGAGCAGAAGCTCAAATACCTGCATTGATGGCAGGACTTTCCTCCATACGGATCATATATGCGCTCCCCATCGTTGCCAAAACCATCTACATTCAGAGTCCAAACCGTCTTGCAATCACCCAAAAGCTTCTCATGCTCTTCCGTATAAATCTCCGGCACCGAACCTTCTTGGATATAAATCTCCACTGGTTTCTCCTCCATTGGTTTCTCTTTGGGAGTGCGCATTTCCAAATAACTAACTCGATTCAAATTCTGCAGCCTAAACAAACAAACTAACCAATGAAATTTGCAAATCAATGATAACCCGTCTGGATACTGAGAAAAAGGGGGGGGCGATAATGTAAAAAATTCCTTCCATTTTCTTTTTCCATTTCTCAAAAAAAAAAAAAAAAAAAAAAAGAGGAGTACCGAGAAGAGCGCCTGGGGGGATCGGAAGGGGTTAAAGGGGACTTCCTCTCAGAAGGGTTTCCCTTGAGACGCTTCGGAGGGGCAGTGTCTGACTTGAGCGTGCGAGAGAGCTCCAGAATTCGAAGCTTCTGCATTCTCTGCATGTTCTCTTTGATTCGTTGGTCTCTCAACTTCTCATACTCAGAAACCTCATAGTTCTTGCTCTCTTCTTCTCCGATCTCCTCATCCTCTCCTTCGACTAGATTTTGTCGACCTCTTCTCTTGCGACTCCCCATTGTCGTCTCTCTCTCTCTATTCCCTTCCTCTTCCTCTTCCCCTTTCCCTTTCCCTTTCCCTTTCTCTATCGACAGAAGTAACCAATCAGCCTCTGACAACATCAACTTACAGAAATGGCGGGACAATCCTAAGAAGCTGTACGGACAATCCTAAAGGTGGATTGGAATTGGAATTGTGCGCGCAAGCAAGTACATTGTCTAAAAGAGTAAAAGAATAAAAGAATATATAAATTTTTTATAAAAATTAAATTTTTATATCAAAGTTTTTAAAAAAATATTTATATTTTATTAAAAATTTAGTTTAAATATGTTTTTACAAAATAAATAAGTTTATACGGAATTACTGGAAATTTAAACCTAGGCTCAATAGATAAAAAAAAATTCTTAACACGACTTAGTGAATTTAAATTTGTATAAAATAATATAAACTTATTATTAAATTAAGTTAATTTTAAACATAGTTTGTAACTTTGTTTAATTTTGAATTTGATTTAACTTTGTTTAGTTTTGAATTTGATTCTAACTTTGCTAGGTAAGTTTCAAATTGATCAAATTTATTGTACTTAGTTCAATTAAACATCAATTTAAAAGTATAACAAGTCGCGTTTAATACACATTTTAAAATTTGATAAGATTTTCAAATCAAACTTAAACAATCTAATACTCGACTTATTTACATCCTTATTTGTTCAAACGTACTCTATATCAATATGATTAGAGGTCAATTTGGAGTTGGGATGCCAATTTAATATGAGAATCTAATTACTTACTTTGCTCATACTTTAATAGGAAAATGTTTGAGATTTAAATAAAAAAAAAACCCGTTAAAATATGAGATAAATAACAAAAACTTAACGTGAGTATGAAATAGGATAAATTTGTCATTCGAACCTGAACAAATTCTGATACATTTTAAATATTTATTTTATATTAATAATACCTATTAATAAAACATAACATACAAATACAGTTAATATATATTTATATTTATATAATTTATATTATTTAAATTTTTATGCATAAAATTATGAGTATCATTTTGATTTTTATATTATTAATTTATAATTTTTATTTTTGAGATCTTAGTGGGTTCAATGCCTTTAACTACCTTAACCCGATTAATTCAGTAGCATTAAGTTCAACCTATTAAGAATATGTTTCAAACATGAAAATGAAATAAAATGGCATTGAACTCGTTCTTATTTTAACCTATTTTCATATTTGGTTTTAAAAAATAAAATTTGATTATTATTCCCACATTAAGAATGTGTTTAGAGTGAAGATTTGGTAAAAGGAAAGAAAATATTAGAGAAAATGGAAAGAAAAAGAAAGACTATAAAATCTCAAATACACACTTTTATTTGAGTCGATAAGAAATATATAAAAAAATAAAAAATATTTATCAATAAATTAATTTTCCAATTTTAATTACTTTTAATTTCGCAAATCCTATGTGTTTTCTTCTCAATTTTCTACTATAAATCAAATATGAGAAGTGATTTTGATTCACTATCTATTTACATTTTCTTGACAAATCTTTAATCCAAACATAGCTAAAGTAAGAAAATGTGTTCCTTAATTTAAGTGATGGACTAATTATTTCATTCCAATCAAGAATTTATCTAAAAAAATAAAAATAAAAACAAAATAAAGCAAGCAACGACTCTAGGACCACAGCTTCTCTCGGATAATAAAGTGACTATTTTTACCCCTTTTTACCTTAATTTGCATTTTGGACATTATAAAAGATTTAAAAATATTTCTTAAAAAATTTCAAATCAGTTTGACAAATTTTAAATCAATCAAAGTTTAGATTATAAAATAACTATTTTACCCCAGAGCTTGTTTTTTGCTCAGATTTGCATTATAGGCATTCCTAAAGGTTAAAAATTATTCTTTAGCAAACGTCTTACCAGGTTAAAAAATTTTATATCAATCAAAATTTGGATCGTAAAATAACTATTTTATTGCTGGTTTAGTTTTTTGCCCAAATTCATAACTCATGATTCCCAAAAGGTTAAAAAAATATTCATCAAACATTTCTTCATAACAAAGTAAATTTTGGGATGATTCAAACTCAAGCTGTAAAATATTTTTTTCTCTTAGGCCCTTTTTTACCCAAATTTGTATTCTGCGCTTTCAACAGGCTTAAAAAATATTAATTACTAGGCATGTTTTGCATCAGCTAACTAAGTTTTGGCCTAATCCAGACTTTAAAAAAAGGTTACCACTTTACCCTCGGACTCTTTTGCAACCCATATTTACATTTCCTAAAAAGCTGATAGTTATTACATGACATGTTTCTTATTAATTAAACAAATTTCAGTTTAATCCAAACTTGGACAATAAAATGACAATTTTTCCACTAGGCATGTTTTTAAACCATATTTGCATTTTGGAATTTCTAAGGGCTCATTTGGTTTGTTTTTCTATTTTCTATTTTCAGTTTTCTGTTTCTATTTTCTATTTTCTGTTTTGAGCTCATTTTTCATTTTGTATTTTTGAAAATAAAGAAGATAGCTCAAAATTCATTTGGTTATTTGTTTTTGAAAACTGAAAATGAGTTTACACATAAAATAAAAAATGATGGAAAGTCATTTTGAGAATTTTTAACAAAAAACAAAGATAATTTTAAAATAAGGAAGACAAAGTATTTTCTGTTTTCTCATTTTGAGATTTTTAACACATAAAACAAAAACAGAAAATAGAAAATACAAAGGTAAACCAAATGCCACCTAAAAGATTGGAAATATTTTTGAACAAGTTTCTTATCAACATATTAAATTTTATACAGATTCAAATTTAGGCAAAATAAAGTCAATTTTGCTCCCAAGTTTCTTTTAGGCCAAATTCATAATATGGCTTTTCCTAATGATTAAGAAATATTTCTCGACACATTTTTATTAGTGAAGCAGACGTTGAGCCAATTCCAATTCTGCGCAAAAGATTATTGTTTTACTCTTGAATTTGTTTTTACCCAAGTTCACAGCTTTCCAAAAAGTTAGAGAAATATTTATCAACATTTCTTTTATGATTTTTAAAAACATAAAAAGTAAATTTTATTCTTATAGTCTTTAAAAAATTGATACTAGTAATTTTTTATTATATTTCATTTTATTTCATCATATTTAAAGTATATAATGAAATTTTAAAAATTTAAATGTCTATTCTATTTTCATAATTTTTATGTTTACAATCAAATACAAAAATTACATTCTATTTCATTCTCATATACCAAATATAGCCCAAGTATATGGGAGTAGGTATGGAATTATTTTATCTATTAAAGTTGGGGGTAAGGTTTAGCTAAACCCACCTCCATTACCGTTCCTAAATTTGAGTCGATTTTGTTAAACCATATTTTAGTGGCAATTTTTTTTCTTTACAAAATTAAAACCCCATACATTCACTCAATTATCTTTTTGCTTCTAAAAACCCCATTAAGCTCTTAGGTTCAGATTTAAGGTATCCATAACAATTTCCCTAATAAAGGAAGCTACCTATTTTTGTGTTTTTTTTTTTTTGGCCCTCCCATGGTCTCCTAATGTGTCCTTAAAAAAGAGGTTAACTAAAATATTTTCCTAAATATAAAGAAGTTGTAACTCTTATGTAAAATATTTTAATTCCAAAAATAATTTGTGCCTCCTATTTTTGAAGGTAAATAAAACTTTTTCAAAAAGAAAATAATAAAGAAAAATTTAGTGATAAAGTTTCAATGCAATGGAAAACGGTTTAGGGAAACTATTGTAGAAAACTAAAAAAAGGTAAAGAAGTGGTGGTTTTTTATAATATTTTAAGAAAACTATTTAGGAAAACAGTTATAAATTCTCTTGTAACGACCCGTGTTCTGATCTACCTTATTTTATTCATAATGCATATGGTTATAAGTTAATGGCATGAGTTGACTCAATTGCTCGGCTAGTAGGTTGGATTTCGGTTTTGTCTTGGATAATTTTGAGTCTTGGTAGTAGTTAGGGGTGGCAAAATGGGCGGATTGAGCGGGTTAGTGATGGGTTTAAACGGGTTAGAGATTAAATGGGTGTAACCCAAATCCATCCATTTAAAAGGCAGTTTAGATATGGGCGGGTTGAATATGGGTTATATCAAACCCATGAACCCATATCCAACCCATTTACTTATGATCCAACTTACTTTTTAAAAAAAATTAAAAATTTATTTCAATTAATGTGTATATATATATAAATACATCATTATTTATTTTAATTAATATAATATTATACATATTATATAATATTATTTATTATATTTACATTTTTCAGTTAATTTCGAATTTGTACGAACCGATTTATTTTTTATTCAATTTTAAATCAACAACTCTCTCTCTCTCTCTGCGCGCACGCGCGCATGTATGCATGTGGGGGGTGTGTGCATGTGTGTGCGTGCGTGTGTGCATGTGTGTGTGCATGTGTGCGTGTGTGTGCAAGTGTTCGTGTGTGTACGTGTGCGCGCACGAGCTCGTGTGCGTGTGCGTGTGCGTGTGCGTGTGCGTGTGCGCGCCTACACGCGCGTGTGCATGTGTGTCCCCGCGCGCGTAAGCGTGTATGCATGTGTTTGCACGCGCGTGCGTGTCTATACGTACGCGCATGTGTGTAGGTATGTATGCGTGTGTGTGCGCGCACGCGCGTATGTAGGAATGTATGTATGTATGTGCGTGAGCGCGCACATGTAGGCATGTATGCGTGTGCGCACGCGCGCGCGTGCGTAGGCATGTATGTATGTGTGCGCGCGTGCGCATGTGTATGTGTGCACGCGCGTGTGTGTAGGCATGTATGCTTGTGTATGTGCATGCGCGCGCACGTGTGTAGGCATGTATACGTGTATATGCGCACGTCCGTGTATGTGTGCACGCGCGTGTGCGTGTGTAGGCGTGTGTGTGCGCACGTATTTGTGCATGTGTGCACGCATGTGTGTGTAAGCGTGTATGTATGTATGGGCGCGTGTGTGTACGCGCACGTGTTATTTGTATTGAGTATGAAGGAGAATAGGAATAGAGAATGGAAGAAGAAATAAATTATATATAATGTATATATTATACATTTATTGTATACACTGAATATATATATACACGTATCATATATATGTAATGTATATATTATATATTTATTGTAGATATTGCTAGAGAGAGAGAGAGAAGTGTAAAAAGAGAGGGGGATTAAACTAATTTTTTTAACTGAAATTGATGTTTTAACGGATCTCGTTTCACAACCCATTTGCACCCGTTTATAAATGGGTATTTTATAAGTTACCTAATTACAACCCAATTAGTAAAATAATAGGACCCAAACCCATTTATTATAAGTTTAATTGGGTGGGTTGATGAGTTTGGATCAATTTTGCCACCCCTAGTAGTAGTCAATGCGCACTGACCTAAGGGTATTGACGCACAAGTAAATTTCTCCAGGTGCATAGGTTGGTCTGGGCTCATGCATTATTCCCTGAGGCGCCTGGGAGTTGCGTTAGCAACTGGCGGGAGATTTTTTCTAGTTTTTCGGCCATGTTATGCTTTTGGTCATTTCCCTATCTTAGTCTAGTGAGCCTATGTGATAGGATCATTGCCCTCAGCATTGTTTTTCTTTTCCTTCCTCCCAAAGCCATTTGCCTATGTATAAACATATATGTATAATATGTATAAATTTTTTGGCTGATCACAGTTAACCAACGGAGGAGCCAACTTTGAATCTTTGGTTTGGTGATAAGAGTTATGAATTGATTGTGGTTGATTTTTTTACTTTCCCAAAATTTTCAAAGTGTTACTCGTGCACTGTTTCTTACTCGAGCAAGTAAGGTAGAAAATTTATTCACTTTAAATTGTTTATATGATGTTTTTATGTATACGATGATATTAATTGAATGTTTTGATGCTTATGGTGGTATGTGTATATATATGTTGGTTAGAGAAGATGATGAACAGTAATCATGATGGATGAAGAAATTTTGGTGAAACATGAAATTAAGGATATGGCTCTGCTTGTTGTAGATAGAAAATGATTTTTAAATGTATATTTGAAAGGAAAATTTTTTTGAACAAAGATCAAATTTTCAAAAACTTATAAAACAAATAACTGAAAATAAAGCATAAACTGTAATCTGGTACTGGAATTGTAATAACTTGAATTTTTTTTCTCTTAATTAATTTTCTTAAGTGTGGTGGTGATATTTGTTATAGTAAAAATCTAAAAAATTGAGGATTTGAAAATTTTTGGAATGATAAAATTAGTTGGAAAGATTTTTAGATTTAATTTCACCTTATGTGAGAGTTTAATGTTGAATTTCTGAACTTTTATCCAAACAATTCCTAGCCCCAATTACCTATTTGGTTCAACCCAAGCCCATTAACCCATGAGTCAACCCTTTCTTTGACTCACCTCAGCTCACTTCAACTCACTTTATCACTCACTGAGTTGGCTCATGAATAGTAACTCTCAATTATATCCCGGCAAACTTCATTTTCTTCTATCAATTCTTCCATACATCTTTCACATCTCTCAAATTATTTAATTAATTAGTAAAAAAGAAGACCCTACATTAATGACTTTAAAGCATTTCTCTCAAATTATTTAGTTAAGTAGTCAAAAAGCAAGCATAATTTAAAGACTTTAAAGCATCTTTTAAATTATTTGGTTTATTAGTCAAAAAAGCAAGCATGATTCTCGAATCATGCCACCCATTTTATACATCTCCATCCATCCTCCAATACCTATCCTAAATTATTTGGTTAAATAGTCAAAAAGGTAGAGCAAGATTTTTGGATCATACCACCTATTGTATATGTATGATCCTACTTTAGTGGCTTTGAAGTATGGGAAGTGGAGGTGTTCTACTCCACCAATACTTTCTCTATACTCCCATGACTTCTTATAAATTTGTGTGCTTTCAAAGAAAAAAATAACAAGAAAAAAAATTATTATCAAGTGTTGGTTGGTGATTCGGTGTTGCTTGGAGGAAGAAGAAAAACTTAGGGCTTTCCATTTCGGTTGGTGTTCAAGGCTAAACTCCTCTTCTTTCTCAGACTTGGTCACTAATATCTTCATTGAGGTAGGATGACGAACCTCTTAAAATGTATTTGATACCTTTAATTTGAATCTGAAGCATTTTTTGGGTTTGAAGTATGAAACTTGATTATGATAAAAAAAAACCCACATATTGGGGGTAGGGAAGCTGAAACTTTGACTAATGTAGCCCAGCATGCTGACAGCTCTCTGTTTGTAATTTCTAATGTGCTTCTGACCTCTAAAACGGTGGAATTAGGCTTTGGCTAAAACATAAAAGTTGTAGCCCTTTAAGTTTTCTTTCCAACCCAAAAATATTTGCGTAAATTTGATTTGTGAGTCAAAAGTTATGCCCAAAATACTGAACACGCGTAAAACTGTATCTTCTAAACAAAATGAATTCAAGACTATTTTTGAACCTTTAGACTTTAGAATTTTAAAAAGTGTAAAACATGAAAGTTGTAGGTCCTAAAGTCTAGTTTCTACAAATATAAAGTTTATGGATATCGGAGTTCTGCTCTATTTTATATGAATTTTCTTTTAAGCTACTATCTCTGCTTAGCCTTTAATTGATGCTTGTTTGGATTTTTTTTTTAGAATTTAATGTTTGAAGATTTATTTAAATTTCCAATTACTTTCTATTAGTTATAGTTATGTTAATAATTTCCATTTATGTGTAATTTTGTTCACAAGATCTAATATAGTAAAACACTTATACTATTTGATGAAATATTGAAGTAGATTGTTAAGTTGAGACTACTTAATTATCTTCCAATTGATATGAAATTTTTTTTAAACTGGATATTATATATTATTTGACACTCTAATATTTATAATAACTGACTTAGACAATCAGTTTCATTATAGATAGTTAGATGACTTATTCAAACTAAAATGGCTAAGTAGAACCAAGTATTTGATAAAATGCCCAAAGGAAACAATGGACTTGTTATTCCCTCATTTAGTCTTTCTTAAATAAATTTGATTTATTTTAATTATTTTTTTGGCATTGTTTTGTCAACCTAGCAAGTTATATAACTATATTTTTATGATTAGGTGAATTTAATGAAACATATTTAATATCTTTCTAAACATTGGAATAATTCTATGGACATTTGTGGATATCGTGAAGCCAAAAACCTATGATAAGGGTTTGGTTATAAATAAGATTATGATTGGAATTTATTCAAATTATTTTGAATAATATTATTCTCCTATCAAATCAAAAGTTTAGAATGAATTAGCTTTGTAATTTCACATTGACTTAATTGTTCAACTGATTTATTATACTATCCAGTTAGAAAAAAATAAAACTTATAAATTTTTCTAAAATTAAATATAATTCCAAAGAGCTATTTATTATCTTTATGTTTCATAAATTAATAAAATAAAAAGGAAAAAGAGACAAAAACTGAGATCGCAACTAATGAGGTTTGATCTCACGACTTCAAATCGTAATTAGGGTCGCCCGACCACTAAGCTGCCAATCTCGGCTTAATTAATATACCATTAGAAATAATTTTATCAAAGGTAGTACGGCAAACTTGTCAAAATAATTAACTAAAATACTAATTCGAGTTCTAAATTATTTTTTGCTACTTGCTACTTAATAATTTACATGTAGTACCTACCTTTGTGATAATAATATTGGTGACTATGTTAAATATTTGATTTATCGAGAATTATTATAAAAATTATAGATTCAGATAAAGTACTTAAAAATATACTACATGTGACTAAATAATCCCACTTATGATTCATCGCCCGGGAACATTGCTAGTTGTTATTAAAAATGTCTTATTTCCAGACAAGGTACCCTTGGGAATGTAAAAGGGTGAGAAGAAATCAAGGCACCTCGGTGTTAAAGACATCTTTGGCAATGGGGTGATGGGTGGGTAGAAATGGCCTTTTAGATGGAGATGGGAACATATGTATTTTATTTGGGAGATGCTCCCTTCTGACCTGGCTAGTCAGGTAGTTGGTCACGACAGCTAGGTTTTTGGTAGGTGACACTGTCGGAATGCATTGGATGCTAAGCTCGTAAAGTCACTCGTTTCCAAGGCTGGGGGCAGAGGAGGATAGGGGTATGATTACCTTCAGAGGATTTAGATTAAACCCCTTTATCAATTTTTACATGACTAACAACCTCTTTTGCTTATGTATGAATGATGTGTTGGAATTATTTAATTATATTTAATTCCTTTAGATGAATATTTTATAAAAAGATGTAAAAAAATATATATATACGAAACCTGTATCGCTATGAGGTTTGATCCTGAGACCTTGAAAATCTGAATCTGAGATCCCCACTACTGTGACACCGATTTCATTGTGGTACACATATCAACATTAAACTATTTTACGTGTAAGTAAAATAGTAGTTACAGTGACGGTTTAATCAAACCGTTGTAAGTAATATTTACGTTATTCAGTTGGGATCTATTGAATTAATTGTTGCATGAACAATATGCCACCTAATCACATTCACTGTGTTGGGTCATCTAATACAGTGTAGCATTACGACCACTGCATATAGGCACCTAGGACATTCTGATTACTGGACTTTAGTAGCTCACACCTTTATGGGAATATTTTTTCAGGATATTAAGCACAGGGATATTGAAGATGAGCTGGAAAGATATTAATTTCTCTTAAATATTCTACCAGAAGAGTTATTTATATTTTTTTTCTTGCGCAGCACTAGAAGACTTTAATTATTATTGTGGTCTGTAATAATAATTGTTGGAATATTGTAATCATTTAGTTTAGATCTAGTTTACTTTTATTTGATATGTAATGTTAATCGGATGGTTGGGACGCTTAGATGGCTCTATAACACTATTCTCTATTTTTATTTTGTACTCTGCGGTTGAACCCTACCAAATGATTCAGCCTAATGACTTATAAATATTGGTTGGGTTAAACTAGGGATTTTGAATACCTTAAATTTTTATTGCGAATCAACCCCAGTTTGAAAGAAAATTTGAGGTGTGACGATGTGTTGTTATCGTCTTATTTTTATACCTAACAAATAATTCTAAGTCACCATTGGGCATTCGTGTTATGAAAATCCGAGGCGTGATAGGAATTTCCTGGGTACATAGCTATGTTTAGACGGGCACATGGGCCTCCCCAGGTGAAAATCCCCTAGTATATGAAATATTGAAAAAGTTCTTTCGTTGTTGTGGAATAAGAAGCCTTTGTATCTTAATACACGTATTTAATTTATTCGGACTTATTAGAGCTGGAAATAATAAACCTCGCGTGCACGACCTAGACTTTAGTTTTTCGACTGCACGGACTTGGGGACCTGTGCGTATGGACTGAGTTTTCTTTCCCGAGGTGCATAGACCTTTTTACCTAGGTGTCGAATTGAGAGTTTACCTATCTATTTCCTAAACTATTTTGAAAGAAAATTCTTTTCTAAAGTTTATAATACTGCATTTTTAAACTGATTTTAAAAGGATATTATTTTCAAATACAAACTCGAAGAGAACAAATGAAAAGTGAATGGATAATGGTATTTAATCAAACAATTAAATGATATGTGTGGCTTGTACGGCAATGATGTTGAGATTGGTATAACTTTATGGATATGGATTAATAAATATGAAAAGAAAATGACTTGAAATGAATTTTGGCCCAAGTGTTGCACGACGTACATGGTATGATGAAATGGTCTATGTGGCAACGTCGGTGATGATGGTAATGAAATACAGATCCATAATATGATAAGATAAAAAGATAGCTTTTGAATAAATGAAGGTGATGGTTGATAATGCTTGAGAAGCTAAGACTGTATAATGTTTCAAGTGAATTTTAGAATAATGATAATGATAATGAATTGTGGGAAAGGATGATTTGATGTGATGGTAATGTTATTAAGTTAGGAATAAATGATACTAGAAATAGTAGGATATCCACTTGTTGAAAAGACCATAAAATTACGTAAAATATTTTGTTCCAGGTTATCATTGTCCATTGGGTGAGGCCCATAAATAATGAGGTATGGCTGGTCTTTTTGAGTTATCATTATCCGTTATGTGATTTCCATAAATAACGAGGAACAATTGAACTTTTCTAGGTTATCATCGTCCGTTAGGTGAGGCCTATAAATAATGAGGTATGATTAAACTTTTTTGGGTTATCCTTGTTCGTTAGGTGCATCTAATAAATAACGAGGCTGTGGTTTACTCTATTTAGGATTATCATTGTCTGTCAGTTACAACCAATAAATAATGAGGCTACGGATATGTGTGTGTGTATATATATATATATATATGTATCTATGTATGCTTGGTTTTGGTTAATTGTTTCTACTGGGTTCAGCCTATGAAAAATAAGGTGCCAATTTAAATAATCTTATCGATTTAAATAATATGTGAGATTGAGCTCGATGGCCACAAGATAATCCCATAAAGTGTATGTGAGTATGACGAGAAGTTGGAAAATGTATAGTGATTATTAATGTGTTATCGACTATGTAATATTTTGTTTGTATGTTGATGATAACATGATAATTATCGATTAAAATTATCGATAAATGATGATGCATTGGTGTTTATGTGATAATGTCAATATTTGTTGCACAGCAGTTCATGTTACGGTATGTGTTGCATATTATACCTGTTCATATATATATCATGGGCACAGTAGTATTAGTGCTCAAGTCCCTACAGACTATGTTACAGGTACAGAGTCTGACGTTTATGTGAGAAGCATCAACATAACCCATAAGTGGTTTATTTGAACAAAGCGATCAAATTCAAAATGGAAAGGTGCCCTTATTTTTGTTATCCTTAAACCAAGATAATTATATCCCTCGGAAGCCCATTGAACTTGTAAAAATTCTTTTGCTATAAATTCCCAAAGGTCATCCCCACACTAGGGCAATGTAAAAGAATGAAGCATAGTCAGATAGAAAAAAAAAAAAAAAAAGAGAGAGCTAGAATCAATGCAAATGAAAGAAAAAAAAAAGCTCTAGAGTCCAAAGGACAAAATCGAGTGAAAATCAGAGCCAAAGCAAAATAAATAACAAGAGCACAAACATCACAACGAGTCGAGAACCTCAAAGAGAAAGTAAGCAAATATCAAACACTAGCTCTCAAACATCATCAACAACGAAATGCATTGGCTCACAAAATGAAGAATCAGATGACCTTAGGATTTTTACAACCCCAAAAAATACAATTTTAGCCTAAATCATTCTTCATTTCTTCATCTCTCACCTAAGCTTATATTACGGTCCAAATAAAGTCCTTTCAGATTGAAGTGGATAGTTTTGTTCAAGTATCATAAAGGACACTCATAGCACTTTTCAAGACAAAAGGACACATGCTTAAATTCAAGACCTTACAGATGATCCTCAATAAATTTTACCTAAGTAAAAATAGGAATTTGAGCCTACACATTCCTCTTTTTCTTCAAATCCTAAATCAGAGCCTACATTACAACCTAAATAAAAGTCTTCTTCAATTAGCGATGGTCGCTTAATCGAAGAGTTCTCACAAGCTAGAGACAACTCCTTATTTTCTAAAACTATCTTTACATTTCATGATTAACTCAGATAAACCAAAACCTTAATCATTCAACACCTTACTACTCAATTTCAAACCAGATAACACTCAAACAAAATACAAGACCTCTTTTTTGAAGATAGTCCATTAATCTAAAATCTCTTGAAGCAGAGTAAACCTTTAAAGGAATATAAAACATACTCAGTGACTAAGTCTCCCAACAAAACTGTAGACATGGTTAATACCTCATTGAGCACTTCGATAGTGAAATCATTTGAAAAAAAAAAACATTTTTCAAAAGGTTCACATTAGGCATTCTACCATACTAGTGAATCACACGCCTCATTAAAACCCAAATAGTTAGCTTCGAATTCAGACATTAAGAGCACATTTTTATCTTTACATATCAAATTCTATCATTCACATTCATTGATTATGTGTAATCCTATTTCTGAGGATTTATGCATGTTATCTCAATTTCCATGCATCAAGAATTGTACATCATTACATTCACAAAATAAGACTGATTGGGTGCATTCTATGTTAAATTACTATGTTCATTTAACTGTTAGTTGGACCTTTATTTGCCATTATTATTATAAAATAAGCATATTGATGCACTTATGGGATTTTGCAGGGGTTACATGCTCAAACTTGAGGAAATGGGTGCAAAAAAGAGCTAGAAAAGTGAAGAGATGAAGAAGAAAGCTGAGGAAGAGGACCATGGGAGCCTGACCTAGACCCATGGGCGCCCCACTCTTCATCAGGTGGGCGTTCACAGAGAGCTAGTTTTGAAGGGGAAAGTCAGGCCTAAGAGGCATTTCATCAAACAGTTGGAGGAACCATAGCATGGGTGCCCCACCTAGACCCTTGGGCGCCCCACTCTTTATCAGGTGGGTGCCCACAGAGAGGGAGTTTTTGACTGCTTTTTATGCCATTCTTTGAGGACTTCATCAAACACTTGGACCCTTGGGCACCCCACATCAACCATGGGCGCCCATGATTTCTTCTCCAGCATATGTTCAGAATAAAATTTGAGTTGTAATTTTACTTTTATGCCCTCGCAATTTATGTATAGATATAAAAGGGCAAATTTCTGACGTACTAAAGTCAAAAACCCTACGCACTTCTTCTCTTTTCTTTGTTTAGTTTAGATTAGGGTTAAGGTTTTGATTTTGCTTTGGGTTGTTCAAGCTTTGTTTTATCTTCTCATTTAGATTAACTTGTAAGTTACTTTCGTTACTTTGTTTTAATTGAAGGTTCATGATCTTCTATAACTTTGTTCTTTATTTTCGCTTCGTAGTATTTCGTAGTCTTTGTTTGTGATTGATTTGTTTTCGAAATTGCTTTAAACCTGTTCAATCTACTTCATTTTCGTGTTTTGTTCCATAATGAAGATGATTTTCTTTTCGAAAGGCTTTGTTCATGCTTTTGCAATGTTAGGCTAGGGTTTTTCTTGGTTTTAACCTAAGAATGTAATCGAATTGAAGGAGTTGAATTCGGATAGTTCGAACTGAAATTTATTTTTTATCTTTTGAATAAAGATGTAAGGATCGTAATCCTAGATTAATTTTTGAAAATGAATCACCCGTGATAAAGTTGAACTTCGGTTATAATCGTGTAAATCGAAGGTCAATTCCATGTCCTGGTGATTTCGAATTTGATTTCAAAACCCTAGATTAGCGATCTCCTTACAAAAAAGAGTTTTCGATTGTTAAATCTTCCAACCTAATATTACAGGTGTAAAAATTAGGTTGCATTAATTACATATCCGAAATCAGCCCTTCGAGGACATTACAGGATTAGGTTAAGGCCAAGTGTTACCATTCACACGGTTTGTTTAAGTTCAATTTACGTAGTTTGTTAAAGTTTGCATCTTCGTGTTTTCGTTTTTCATCTTTCATCTAATTGGTGTTTTCAATTTTCAAATCATCATCTCAATTCCCTATTCGAAAAGAAAAAGATTTTCATCTTTTCTTTTTAAGATTTTCGCAAGTGTTTTCGAAACCAAGTTTTCCAAAGATTTAGTCACACCCTTGCTCCCTATGGAAGATAACCTAGGAGTCACCTAGACTAAACTCAACTGACCTCTTATACTTGAGAGTGAGCCACTACCAAATTAGAGAGCAGTCAAGTTTTTGGCGCCGTTGTCAGGGAGCAACAGTGTTTGTGTGCTGAACTCGGAGAGCTTGTGGATGAAAGCACTTGCTAGTGCAGTTACATTTGGACTTGCAAGTGACATCGCTCCTTATTTCTTTTCTTTTGTATATTTCATTTTTTGTTTTGATTCCTTTTCTCTAGTTTTAGGATTTTTCTTCTTTTAGATATTCAAAAAAAAAAAAAAACAAAAATAATATAGTCATTTGCATTCATATAATCTAACTTGCATGTTAGTAAACTTAGGTTGCATTTTAGTGTAGTTTTTCTCTCTTCTTATTTTGTTTTCATTTTTATTTTTTGATCTTAGACATGGATATTGGTGCTCTTGCATATGGCCCTTTTGATACCCAAGAATACATAGAGTATCTAGGTGGTATGTTTGGATATGATTTTACATTAGATACATATAGTATGCTTCCCCAATTTTTCAGGCACGAGGAGGAAGACCCATGTCTTCATCTCGATAGGTTTGAGGCAATGTGTGGTTTATGTGATGATCTTAGAATGAACAAGAGAATTAGGTTCATGTTTTTCCCTTTGTCTTTACAAAGTGTGGCTGGTGACTGGTGCTATGATTTTGGTGAATAGACCACTTGGGATCAGTGTTATCAAGCTTTTATTGAAAAATTCCTCCCCATTCATCAAACCTTCACCCATGGCTTTCAAATTAGAAATTTTTATCAAAAGAAGGGTGAAGTATTTTATAAATGCTGGGACAGATTTAACATACTTTTAGACACTTTCCCAAGTCATGGATTAGAGTTAGGGGACATCATAGCCATATTATACAATGCTCTGCCTCATGAGTTCCACCAGGCATTTGATATAGTTTTGGGGAAGGAATTTTTTGACCTCACACCGGGTGAAGCATGGTCATTCTTTGAAATTTTCTATGAACACACCAAGCCACGGGAAAGACTTGACACTAGATTTGAACCACATGTATTTGAAAGCCACATCGACCTTTTCCTGCATGCTCCTACTTCACTTGATCCTTATGATCCATCCCTTGGAAGTAGCGTAAACATGGAGCTTGATTACTCGAATTTTGCATGTCCCAACCTTGTTCCACTCACTGAGGGCCAATCTGAGGAGCCCCAAGATTATTGGCCTACTGAAACTTATGATGCACAATTTGAGACTATAGGCACCGAGTGGGAAAATTGCCCTAACCACACTAGGGATGATGTTTGGGATGAGTGTCTTTCTCATTTTCCTGTGGACTCTCCCATTCAAGAGATTTCTTTACCACCTTTTGAGAGTCAGGGAGACAAGCAATCATTTCCTACCACTGAGTTTAATGCTCTGCCCACCCAGACCACCACGGGCCCTATTGAGAGTCTTTTGACTCCTTTTGAGCAATTGCAAGTTACATTGCTCAAGGAGCATATCATTGAGTCGGTAGATCCTTTTTCACTCACTTATACACCCAAGGTTGACAGTGGTGCACACCTCTCACTTTTTGGCATAGCCCCACCCACGAGTGTTACTCTAGGGATTGTGAGTGATTACACTGTGACCGATTATCATTAAGGGGAGCTAGGAGACATTGGGGGTGAGTTCATTGATTTTCTGGGCATCGAGAGACTAATAGAACCCACCATATCTATGTCCTTACATACATTATGGCCATATCCGAGGTTTCATGAATCTCACTTGGCCTTACATCCCTTAATGTGTTTTACATCCAAGGAGCGTCCACCTTCTGTGCTTCGTGGGCCCGAAGAGAACATTTTATTTCTTAAACCATTTGTGGACGCATGGGATAGAGAGGGTGTTGGATAACCCTTCTTCTTTGTTTCCTTTGTACATAGTAGATTAGAGTTTTCTTTTTCTTATTTTCTTATGTTTTCTGGTTTGATTTTCTTCTCTTATTTTTTTTTCTCTTATTCTTATTTTTTCTTTTGTACTAACTCTTTCTCTGGTTTTATTTTCCCTTTCTTTTTCTTTTATTTTCTTTCTAACCTTTTCTTTTGTATAGCTTTTTGTTTTCTTCAAATAAGGAAGCTCTTGAGGTAATATCCACACTTTTTACCTTCTGTTTCTACATTTTGAGCATAATACTTGGATATATGTTGTTGGTTATTGTTGGCAGTGCTGTAGGAACTAGGTTCGGGGGTATTCTTTATTACTTACGGGGTTCTCTTTTTGGGTCAATGCTTGGCTTATATGTTATATATTGATTGATCTTTATGCTCATCATCATCATTATGCTCACTTTGCACACTACAAACCCACTTATGCATCATAGTTCTCACATTGAGGACAATGTTTAGTTTAGGTTGGGGGGTAGAGTTCGCATGATGACACTTTGTGCTAAAATTGTCAGATTTTTCAAATTTTGAGCATTTTTTAACTTAAATACATGACTTAGTGCATTAATACTTGCATGTTGGCCCTTTTTGGTTTGGTTGATTATAGAATTGGTTGAGAGAGTGATAAGTGAGTCTTGTTTAAGCATTAATAGGAAACTTAATTTAAGTTGAGTGTGTTATGACCTTGTGCATTTTTGTGACTATCATGGAGAAGAGCTCATGTGCTTAGGAGTAGATTTTGTTTGAGATTGGTTAATTAAGCTTTTTTGGATTAGGTGGAGACTTGTACCCCTATGGTGAGCTTTAGAGCCACTATTCTTTTCATGAGGGGTTGCACATTGTTTCAGCTCAGTGGTTCTTTATTTTGGTTTTCAATGCCCCAGTTGCATCACACACACTTGCATGAGTATATACTTGGTGCATATGAGTTGTTTGCGAGCTTAGAACATGATGCTAGGCCATCTTTGCTATTTTGGCTTTTTGTCATTTCTTGATATAAAATTACCTTGGGAACCAACTTGAAACATTTTAATAAAGTGTGTGATATTTATATATATATTTTTCTTGGCTCCCACCTCATATATTATCCCTTAACCTTGTTCACACACTTTTAAGCCTTACCCTCACATGTTTTGGGTTGTGAAAAGTGCCTCAATGTCAGTGATGTGAATGGGGGTTGGGAACAGAAACTTTTGAAAGCATATTGAAAGGGAATATTGGGTGAAGAATTCAGCTTATATTTATTTCATTGTTTCAAGAAAAAAAAAATTCATTCCTTTCGCTTATTCAATTGTGGGACTTATGCTTTGTAATGTAGCTGCTAAGAGTGTCCCAAGAGTAGGTTGTAAGTTTGTGAATAAGCTTCATGTTGTTGGTTAGGGTATAGAAAGGAAATGGGTAGTTTGGGACTTGTGCGTACTTGAGCATATTTATCCCAAGGCATGTGCTTTGATTTCCATAACTTTTATTGTTTAACCATTACCCATGGCCAAGTTACAACCGAATTAAAGACCTAGTGGATTCTAAGCGAGCAACTCTTGTGTGTGCACGTAGTGGTCTTGTGTAGGTTGTGTGATGTGATTTCTTGCATGGCATTGGAATTTATTGATATGAGCTGTCCATTCAGAACTTCAATTTAGTTCACTCTCTTGTTTGTGGGGTCATGTGCAACTAGAATAGCATCCTATGCTATTAGGTGAGTGTGAACTCTTGATGAGTGAATTTCTTTCTATGAGTGGTCTCTTGTGAGAATTTGAAGTCGAAACTTAGTTCTGATTATGCTCTCGAGACCTTGTTGAATGAGTGACACTGTTTTGAACACATGCCCTTTCAATTTTGATAGCATATGCATTCATGCTAGCACTTGGGAATTGCACATAATATTTGAATTTTGTGACTTGTTGGGCTTAAACTCGAGTCATTGTTGACCTTAATCACTCTTTGACACCTTGAGACCATACCATAGATGTTTGTGGGTAGCATCACTGCAAACCCTCACGAGACTTTACTCGTCCACTGGGGGGAATCTAGGGGTTTAAAGGGCTTGCCGCACACGCTAGGTGTGGCCGTGTGTTCCTATGAAAATGGACATCACAATAGTTTAGAGTTTCGTTCATTTGTTTTGCATTGAATAAAAGCTTGCATGTCATGGAGATCTTAGCATATATTTTGTGTACCCTATGGTTTCATTGCATGCATTGCTAGAGACTAGCAATGTCTCAGTTGGGAGGTGTGATTGGGTGCATTCCATGTTAAATTACTACGTTCATTTAACTGTTAGTTGGACCTTTATTTGCCATTATTATTATAAAATAAGCATATTGATGCACTTACGGGATTTTGCAGGGTTACATGCTCAAACTTAAGGAAATGGGTGCAAAAAGGAGCTAGAAAAGTGAAGAGATGAAGAAGAAAGCTGAGGAAGAGGACCATGGGAACCCCACCTAGACCCATGGGCACCCCACTCTTCATCAGGTGGGCGCTCACAGAGAGCTGGTTTTGAAAGGGAAAGTTAGGCGTAAGAGGCATTTCATCAAACAGTTGGAGGAACCATAGCATGGGTGCCCCACCTAAACCCTTGGGCTCCCTTGAGGACCCTTGGGCACCCCACTCTTCATCAGGTGGGCGCCCACAGAGAGGGAGTTTTTGACTTTTTTTATGCCATTCTTTGAGGACTTCATCAAACACTTAGACCCTTGGGCGCCACACATCAACCATGGGCGCCCATGATGTCTTCTCCAGCATATGTTCAGAATAAAATTTGAGTTGTAATTTTACCTTTATGCCCTCGCAATTTATGTATAGATATAAAAGGGCAAATTTCTGATGTACTGAAGTCGAAAACCCTACGCATTTCTTCTCTTTTCTTAGTTTAGTTTAGATTAGGGTTAAGGTTTTGATTTCGCTTTGGGTTGTTCAAGCTTTGTTTCATCTTCGCATTAAGATTAACTTGTAAGTTACTTTCATTACTTTGTTTTAATTGAAGGTCCATTATCTTCTATAACTTTGTTCTTTATTTTCGCTTTGTAGCATTTCGTAGTCTTTGTTTGTGATTGATTTGTTTTCAAAATCGCTCTAAACATTTTCGATCTACTTCATTTTCGTGTTTTGTTGCATGATGAAGATGATTTTCTTTTCGAAAGGCTTTGTTCATGCTTTCGCAATGTTAGGCTAGGGTTTTTCTTGGTTTTAACCTAAGAATGTAATCGAATTGAAGGAGTTGAATTCGGATAGTTCGAACTAAAATTTGTTTATCATCTTTTGAATAAAGATGTAAGGATCGTAATCCTAGATTAATTTTTGAAAACGAATCACCCATGATAAAGTTGAACTTCGGTTATAATAGTGTAAATCAAAGGTCAATTCCATGTCCCGGTGATTTCAAATTTGATTTCAAAACCCTAGATTAGCGATCTCCTTATGAAAAAGGGTTTTCGATTGTTAAATCTTCCGACCTAATATTACAGGTGTAAAAATTAGGTTGCATTAATTACATATCCGAATTCAGCCCTTCGAGGACATTACAGGATTAGGTTAAGGCCAAGTGTTACCATTCACACGGTTTGTTTAAGTTCAATTTAAGTAGTTTGTTAAAGTTTGCATTTTCGTGTTTTCATTTTTTGTCTTTCGTCTAATTGGTGTTTTCAATTTTCAAATAATCATCTCAATTCCCTATTCGAAAACTCCAAAAAGATTTTCATCTTTTCTTTTTAAGATTTTCGCAAGTGTTTTCGAAACCAAGTTTTCCAAAGATTTAGTCACACCCTTGCTCCCCGTGGAAGTTGACCTAGGACTCACCTAGACTAAACTCAACTGACCTTTTATACTTGAGAGTGAGCTACTACCAAATTAAAGAGCGGTCAAAGACCACACACGATCACATCTCTAGGTTTCAAATTCCACAAATACCCAGTAGGGACTTTGCTATCATCACAGCGAAACTAATAATCTAGGAGTGAGGCTCGTTTCTTAATGTTTGGTGCAAAGCACAAAAACCACCAACAACCTAGGAGTGACACTTCTTCCACAAAGTCGAGTACAAAGCAATACTCAAGTATAAATCGAAGAAAAAATATCACATAACAATTCAAGACTAAAGTTCCTAACTAAAAGGTAAGTGTAGAGGTATGGATTTATGTAGCTTGATAATGAAACTCTTTTCCTCAATCAATGTGTGAAACATAGGATTCAAATGCTTGAAATTGAACATGAGATGTGAAACTCAGACGACCAATTTGGTAATGAGGTTCCCTTTCTAAAGTCATGTTTGAAATATAAACTCTAATGCCAATTTTTTTTTCTTGAATTGCACTAACAATTATAGGTTTAGTTACTTAAAATTAAGTTTGAAGCTCATAATTAGATTGAAGCTCTTCCTAAGTCCAAGTGAGAAGTATTTGGAGTAAAGTTCATTTCAGTAGATCCAGTGAGAAGTTTATAACCAACTACCTATCCAAAAGCGAGACTTAGATCCAATGAAAATCATAGGATCAATTACCCATTCAAGAGCTAGCCTTAGATCCAATAAGAAGCATAGAGCCACCTACCTTTCCAAAAGTTAACCTCCTTTCAAAAGATCCAGTAAGAAGCACAGGATCAATTACCTATCTAGGAGTGAGACTCCTTTTCTCAAGACTACTGAGAAGCATAGACTTATAGTTAGGAGTGAGGCTCTTTTCTTCAAGTCCAAGCGTGAGGTAGATGATCATCTACCAATCCAAGATCAAGGTCTTTTTCAAGGTTTGGTATGAAACACAACTGATGTATCTGCCCAGGGGCAAAACTCCTTTCACAAAGTCAAGTGTTAGATACAGACACATCCATAAATTGAGAATGCAACTCCTTTAGCAACTCGAGTGTGAGGCACCAACTCAAGCTACAAAAGTGTTTTTTTCTTTGATTCAACATACAACGAGGCCAAATACGTTGTCTTATTTTGTTTTCTACCTTAGTCAAACTAAGCCAAAAAAAGAGGCAACTGTAGGCACTCCAATTTGCCCCTTACTTAAAAACTATAATATTTAAAGCTTTTAATTAAATTGTGCTTTACTAATTGAGGTCTCTTAATCATAGGATATGTTAAAGTGCCAGAATTCAATAAAGAGCAAATATCCAGCAAAATAATGATCAATTCCCTAAGAAAATTGAAAAGTTAAGTTGAAAGCTCAGATTAAGGCGGAATGCCACCAAACCACATAGACATGTCTAATACATCAAATTAACACCTCCTGAGTCAAGAAAATGATTAGAATCTAGAATCAATGGCCAATTTGGTCTAGAAGTCAAGAATTGCCTCTACTAACACATTTGAATGATGGTATCGACTGGACTATCTAGATTAACCCAGAAAAGTACAAAAATATATAAAACATCCCAACACATGATAGAAGACGTAGACTATGACTTAGAATACCAAAAGACCACTCTAGAGGTCATTTGAGCCCCGTTGACTCAAAATAGCTCTTATTGATGAAGAAGAAACTACTGGAGCACCAGACACAAATTCAGCTTTCTAACCAAGTTAGAAAGGCTCCAAAACTCATAGGGATGCTTAGAATACAATTTTTAAAGTAACCCTAGTTGAGTTACAGCATATCAACCATCAGGAAGTGCCTGGGAAATTGAGCCCCGAAAAGTCACCAATGACCCACAAGATACCAAAATAGTCTAGAAGTCAATCTGACATCATGGATGAATTCCTTATACCCACAAACAATAAGAAGAATTATCCTAGTAGTGCCCACGAGGGTTAGTCATAGGAATCAAGTGGCTCCCTCACCATTTTAGTCTGTTTCGGAGCAACAATCTTCAGATAACCAAAATAAGGCAATGGACAACCTATTTTTAACCTCTAAAAACTCTATTTTTCTTTTTTTTGGGGGGGGGGGATAAGCAAGAGGCTTCTAGCTTTCTTGAAACCTGTCCAGAACATTCAAAAATGGCCTAACCATGTCAAAACTTGACCTGAATCTTGCCCGAACTGGCCTGAAATTGGGGCTGTAGCTAAAAATGGCCTAAGAAAGGTCATGCCACCTAAAGGTCTCTCCACATACTTTTTGGTAGGTTTTCTCGCCTGTAAGGATAAGCAGAGTTCTTCATTCACATGTCCAGGAATGGAACTCTACCTACAAGGCAAAGCGATGTTTTCTGCTCGTGTCTACAAACAGACATTCCTACTAGTGACTACATGCGGAGAATTCTATAAAAAGGGCATGGACAGGATATTATGCCCATGTTTGCAGGCGTAAAACTCTACCCACAAATGCAAGCAGACAAATTCACTTGCAAGAACGGCAGACTTTCCAATCAATATAGGTTAAGCTTATAAATAGGAGACCCCCTTAGTTTATTTCACTTCCAACACTCGATGTACTCGAAGCATTCAAGGTGATGCCAATACTCTAGATTTTCTCTCTCTAGAAAAAGCCCGCGTTAGTAAATTCTCTCTAGAAAAATTTTATTTTATTTTTCAAATTAATATATTTACATGATTCAGATAAAATAATTCCTATTTTTAAATAGAAATATTCTGTTAGTTGAAGGTACTTGGATCATAATTCAAATCCAGGCTAAGCTTGATGGATGATATTGACCGAATTTACCCGAAACAACTTAGTAACATACTAGACATTACACATAAATCATTCACCTCATACTAATATGCTATGTCATATCATAACATCATGTCTACCATATGTCACATCATCTCCACCATGTTTTACCATGCCAAGCATGCTTGTTTAAATAAAATAACATGTTATATTAAGTCATATACCATAATCATACATCATTTTCCATACTAGAACACTACAATAAATGCAAACATACATCCACTTGGTTTAACACAGACTTAAAAGTCAAATACTTACCAATCCAAAGTATTCACTTGAGTGACCTAAGCTCCAGAGACTAGGAATGACTTAGGATTGGCTAAGCCAATGATTTCTAACTCATGACTTCATAACATCCGGCATGCATCCTTTAATTGTCATCCTGGTAGGGGATAGATGTTAGAATATAAATTGCCATCATATTTAACATGCTCATAGCATACCTGATCATATCATCTATGTTAACACCCCAATTTTGCCCCCTTAGTTAGAATTTATAGTATTTAATGCTTTTAGTTGAATGGTGCTTTACTGATTAAAATCTCTTACTCATAGGATGTGTTAAAGGACAAAAAATCAAGAAAAAGCAAACATTCAGCAAAATGTCGGTTATACCCCTAAAGATAGGAAAAAGTCATGATAAAGGACCAGATCAAGGTAGAAGGCCATCAAACTGCACAAACATGTCTAGGATAATAAACGAACAAGTCTAGCATCAATAGAAGTGCCAAAGTCCAAAGTCAAGGGTCAATTCGGTCTAGAAGCCAAGAATGGCCTTTGCTAGCACACTCAAAGACTAATATTAACTAGACAGCCCAGATCAAGCCAAAAAGGTATGACAATACATATGAATTCCCAAGACATGTCACAAGATATAAAGGCAGGGTCAGAGTAGCCAAAATGCCACTCTGGAGGTCATCCAGGTTTCGTCGACTTGAAATGGCTCTTGTCGATAAAAAAGAAGCTACTGGCACCCCAAACACAATTTGAGCATCCAAGTGAAGTCAAAATGCCCTCAAATTACACACAAATGTTGAGGGTTCAATCCCTAAGGTAATGGCATAGCTAAGTCTGACCAAGTTAAACCATAGGAGGTCTTTTTGCGGGTTCATTTTTAAAATTTATCAATTTTTTATAAATTCATAGAAGTGTCCCAGAGTCGCATTGATGGCATTTTTGGATTCCTCATACCCAAATATGGTAGGAGAAGTTTTCCTTGTGGTACCTCCAAGGATTAAGTTAAAGGATTGACTGCCATTGTCTTTGTTTCAATCTATTTCAGAGCATCAATTTTCAAACAGACCTAACTTGGTCCTCGCAAATCAAAATTGAACCAAATTTTGACCTAATTGATTTAATTCTCTCCAAAAAGTGCCTGGGACATCCCTAAAGCTCTTGAAAACCACGCCAAAAGTCTTAGAATGGTCCGAACTTATCATAACGAAACCTAAACTTTGTCGAGCATGGCCCAAGCCAGGGGCTCAGGCCAAATTGGCATTCTTTTTGGCCTAGTTGCCAAACACTTTGCCAAATAGGCTTTTAGCAAACTTTTTTGCCTATTTTGAAATGTAAACTTGTTTGCTCAACTTGTTTTGCAATCTTAATTGCCTACAGGTGCTGTGCAGACTTGTTTGCTTATCTTGTTTAGCAAAAAGGGTTGTAAAATAACATTGGCAAAGAGTTTTGCTTGCCTTGGTGGGCAAACTCGTTTGCCTAATGAAACGAGCAATATTTTTTACTTGTTAGGTTATGCAAAACATTTGTTTGGGCCTAAAAAAATCTATAAATAGAGGCCTCTCTTGCCTCATTTTCTCATGCATGACAGTTGCCCCATCAAGGCTCTTAAGGCTAGAGCTTCTCTCTCTAGAAAAAAACTTGCTTCGCTATAATTTTCTCTCTTTAGAAAATTTTATTTTATATTTCAATTCCATGTGTTTACATAATTATAATAGAATAGTTTTAATTGTGTAAATAAAATTTGAATAGAATAATTTTAATTGTGTAAAAGAAATTCTTTGTCAATAAAAGATATCCAGATCACAATTCAAGACTGGATTATACCCGATGTATGATATTGACTAGATTTGTGCGAGAAAATTTTACAAAATTTTAGACATCATACAAATGACATGTCCACATCATACTACCTTGCCATATCATGCCATAACATCATTTTATCATGCCATACCATGTCACAATACCATATTTGCCTTGTCATTCCATGTCATAATATCACATAACCATGCCAAGCCATGTGGAATATCATTTTAACCAGGCCATGTCATTCCTGCCATGTTATACTATGTCATTATCATCTTATATCAAGCGAACATGCTATATTACTATGCTATACCTTGTTATATCATGCCATGATCATGCTATGCCATGTTACCATGCTCATTCACCATCCTACATCATGATATAACATGTTAGGACATCATTTACCATGCTAGCACATGCTGTGACTTGATATGATCCATGTTTTAACATACCTGTACATGCCTTAACATGCTATGACATTATTTACCATGCTAGCAGATGTTGTTGACTGACCCTAAAATGTATTTAGGTTCTACCTCTCCAGTGCAAAAGGGTGATCATAGTTTTGTTAGAACGGAAATCATCTCCATAGGGAGGGCTTTGTTAAAACTCTAGACTTGTACTCTTAGTTAATAGGTGAACCTAAGTTAATCTAAACTAACTTTGGATTTATAACATGCTTGAGTATATTAAGCTGAGAATGGTGGCGTAAAGGAATTGGTGATATTAAATTAAAATGAAAATATTAAAAATAAAATAACTAAGATAATTTTATCTTCGAACCAAATTCGGTAGTGGGGTAGTGGTGGTTTAATCAAACACGTTGATAACTCAACCTGGCAATTGCACAAACATTGCTAGGCCGGAAGATATTCCTTTAAAACCTAATTTCTAGAACTCAAGGTAAGTGTAGTTTTTTGGAAATAGTTTCAAACTCACCGGGACATTGAAGCAAACACCTAGTGTGCACGAGTGTCAACTTGTAATCAAGTTTCGATTGTAACACAAATGAATCAATTTCTTAAGAAAATCTCAAGTTATGGTTTTAGAAAAATAAATTCTAAATCATCGGGCCATTAAATTAAACACTTGGTATGCACAAGTGGCCAATCATAACCAAGCTATGATTATAACACGGGTGATTTGATTTTATAAGAAAACCTAACTTGGATTTTAGAAAATATGTTTCTAATTCAATGGGACATTAAACCAAACACTTGGCGTGCACAAGTGAAAACTTGTAACCAAGCTATGGTTATAACACAAGTAAATTGACTTCAAAATAACCCTAGTTTACTACAAAATTCCAATTAGAAATCAAAAAAATACTTCAATAAAAATATTCTTTTACGTTTGAGTTCACCAAACTACCACACTACCTTCATTGGCTTGAAACCAAGAACAAACCCTAACCTAACATACTTGAACTTTGAAGAGGAAAATATACTTGCCAACCATCCATTAATGTAAAACAAAAGGCGAAAACAAGAGAAGATATTAAAGATTAAAAAATAAAAAAAATGAAATAAATATGAATTTTTAAAGTTTGGAATTGAAATAATTAAATGTGAAGTAACTTGCTTACGTAAACCCTAGGAGAGAGAAAAGCAAAATCACCTTACGAAACTTCTACTAACCTACGACTTAAAATGTAATGCAACCAATAATTGCAATGTCAGCAATCAAGCCTATTTATAGGCTTACAACAATTAAGGATAAAAAAATAATTTTCAATTCAAAAATAATATCAAAAATCTACTAGAGGGGGGTCATAGGCACCCGACATTATGTTGGTATGCGCCCACGATTATTGCACACCTAACTGCTCGCCAAAAGTCTTGGGAGAAGAGCAGAGGAACAACTTTCGGTGGGCACCCAAGGTGTGAATCAATTGGGCACCCAAGGTGGCGTGCGCCCAAGAAGCTTCTTTCTTGTGCACCCACGAGTGCGTGTGCCCATGATGGTTATTTCTTGTGTGCCTTTGAGCACATGCACCCATGAAGGTTCCTTCTTGTGTGCTTCTGAGCACATGCACCCATCATGGTTCCTTCTCGTGTGCCGACGAGTGTGTGCGCCTATAATGCTTCATAATTGGGTGCCCACTACAAGTATCCTTTACTTGTTTGCACATTTAAGCTCCTAACATGCCCATAACATATCTAATCATAAAAACTACGTCATTCCCACTACACTAGGCTCCTAGGCTCGTCACATAGATTTGATCATCATCACCAAAAATTGAGCTAATGATCTGAGCTGAGTTCCTTTCCCAAATCAGAGCTAAACTCTTTTCCCAAATAATAAATGTTACAACCCAGTGAAGCGCACCCTTAGAGCTAAACGCCTTAACGAAATAAAACTCCAGTCCACAATTACATGTGAAACACTGCCTTTTCTAATCTTGAAGTGAAGCTCTCTTCCCTAGTCTTGTATGAGGCGCTGATTGTCTTTTTATCATCTAGAGCGAAGCTCTCTTCTTAAGTTATGTGTGAGGTGCTAACTTTTATTTTAGTTTTAGAGCTAGACTCCCACACTTAGATCAATACAAAGGCAATTACTCCTGATACAGACCTAGAGTTAGGTTCTTCCTCATCTTATGTCAGGAAGTAAGGTACTTTTATATTAGTCAAGACACAACATTGACCCTACCAATCACTTTGTTATACTCATACAGTTAGTCTACCTTAATCAATAATGATGCCTGAGGCCACCAGTTTGCCGCCAAGGCATCTTAGAATCCAAACCAATTCAATACTTGCACATCCAGTTTAGTGTGATGTGCTAACTTAGTGTGAGGCTCTTACATCTATCCTTCATAACATACATATAAACATATAGTTCGGATCACCTTAGATCTGAACTATGTTGTTTTGATCCCTCCACACTCTTTTGAAAGTGTCCGATGGTGACTCCTAGTCTTTCTATCTAGGCTTTATTTCAAAATCAAACAAATATTTTTATCATTTGGGTGATCTCAGATGCACCTTATTGCAATAAAGAAACACGACCTGCACCCGTTAGCTTGATGCATAGATCCGGTCGCGATAAAATGAGAAAACACTAGTGAATTAAAAGGCCTTATTAATTTAAAAAATCCTAAAAGAATATACATATATAAAGGTCAAGGCTCACAAATCCAGGAATAAAATACTCTCAATTAATGATGAGCATAGCATTAGACATGAAAACTATGAAGAGGTTAGAACCATTATTGTGCATCATTTTAAGGACCTCCTAGGAACTTCTACTATATATCTAAAAACTAATTTCCAAGTAATTAAGAATATCATGGCTACTACGGTTACAGATGAGATGCTTGTTGAGTTAGCTGCCAATGTAACTTATGATGAGATCAAAGCCACTCTTTTCTCCCTCCCCAACTATAAGGCACCTGGTCCAGATCTCTATACTGCCCTTTTCTTCAAGGAAGCTTAGGACATTGTTGGCAATGATTTTGTTAAAGCCCTCCAATCATTTTTTATCTCAAGGAAGCTGCTTAAGAAAATCAACTCCACTGCTATTGCTCTTGTGCCAAGTGTCCCCAATTTGAGTTCTAGAGAAGATTACAGGCCTATTTCTTCCTACACCACTATTTGCAAATGTATCTCCAAGATGCTGGCCAATAGATTGGAAAAAATTCTTCCCCACATGCAAGAGCTTGTAAGAAACTAAGATAGAGTTAGAATGAGTCCAAGAAGTGCCCTCAAGATTGATTTGGCCAAAGCATTTGACATAGTTGTTTAGAATTTCATGATAGATATCCTAAAGGCTCTAGAACTACTAGCTTGCTTTAGGAATTGGATCGAGACCTGCATCACCACTCCAAGCTTCTCTATCTCTATCAATGGTTCCCTTGAAAGCTACTTTAGAAGTGCCAAAGGATTGAGACAAGGTGACCTTATTTTCCCCTACCTATTTATCTTTGTAATAGAATTTTTCTCTAGGCTTTTCTCTAAACATATAAGTAGAAGAGAATTTAACTATCACCTTAAATGTAAGAACCCTTCCATTAGCCACCTTTGCTTTGCCAATGACTTTTTTATTCATTGCAAACCTGATGAGCCTTATTTTCTTTCCATTAATCACACTCTCATAGAATTTTACAAATTCTTAGGACTTTAGCCAAATAATTCTAAAAGTAATGTATTCATTACTAGACTTAATGCTGTAAGAAACGACCACCTTTGCTCTATTCTCAATTTTCAGTTGGGGACCTAGCCAGGTAGATACTTGGGAGTACCGTTGATTTCTACCAAACTAAAATCTGCTAATTGTACTAGCCTCATTGATAAAATGCTGCAAAAAGTAAAAAGTTGGTCAAGTAAAATCCTATCCTATGCTAGTAGACTGCAATTTATCAAGGTTGTTCTATTTAATATTCAAATCTATTGGTGCCTGCACTTTATTCTACCCAAGAAAGTATGCAAAGTCATTGAACAATTCTTAAGACGCTTCCTCTGGTCTAGTTCTGAGTTAAAATCTCATGGCAGCAAAGTCTCTTAGAGACCATTTGTAGACCAAAAAAAGAGGGTGTCTTGGGAATCAAGAGAATTAAAGTTTGGAATAAAGTTGTTATGCTCTGGCGTATTTGGAATCTTTGCTCTCATAAGCAATCCTTGTGGTTTATGGTGCACTAAGTAGTTCTTAAAAGGTAAAGACATCTAGCAAGTTAAAACCCCTAAGACTGCTCTTGGACTTGGAGGAAACTACTCAAGCTACGATCCATAGCATCCAATTCTCTAGATATAGCATCGGCAAAGGCAACACAACCTCCTTATGGTTCAGTAATTGGCACTCCGTTGGCCCACTTGTCCCGAAATATGGTCTATGAGTTCCTTATGATGTTGGCATCCCACTAGAAGCCAAAGTCTCAATAGTCATTTCTAATAATGAATGACATTGGCCACTTCCCACCACTTGGGAGCTCATGGAGATCAAAGCACATTTACCAGCTTACTCACCAAATAGCAAGGATGAAGATAAGTTTATTTGGAGCATTGCCAGTAACAATTCTTAATCAGTTGCTGCCACCTGGTCAGCCCTCTGTGAGGTAAATCTAGTGGCTCAATGGCACAAATTGGTATGGTTTCGAAGCAACATCCCTCGGTATAGCTTTATCACATGGTTAGCCATTCAAAGAAGGCTTAATACTCTATATAGACTTGCTAAATGGGGTGTCACCAGTTCCTAACAATGTGTATTATGCAGCAGCGAAGAGAAACTTTGAACCACTTATACTTCTCCTGCTCCTATTCGAATGAAGTCTGGAATTCAGTTTGCTAGCTTTGCAACATTCAAAACCAGACGAAAGCATGGTGTGACGAAATTCAATGGGCTTTAGGTAAATTTAGTAAGAAAACTTTTGCTAGTAACATCTGCAAATTAGCTTGGTCAGCAGTTATTTACCACCTATGGCTTAAAAGAAACACTAGAATCTTTAGGTGCCAAATCTCCAGCCAACAGCATTATAGCGAGCATCAAGCATGAAGTCTGTACCCGTGCTACATAAAAGCTTAAAGCTAATTGTACTCTTGAGGATTATGAACTATGTATGAAATGGGGGATTCCAACTATTGTAGATAGATGATAGTAATTCTTTTATAAATTGGGGTATGCCCTAGATACTTGTAAAATTTTCCTTTTTAATCCAAATTCCCTTACTTAACAAAAAAAAAATATTTTTGTATGATTTTAATGCACTCAGAGTATATGCACTACACTTCTAATTTTTTTTATTTTTTTTTTTTGCAATTCAATCTTTCTCATAATTAGTAGTACTATTTCAAATATAAAAAATCAGAAATAAAATATAATAAATATTTTGCTTTGAATAATATTACAATTTTTAGTCAAAAATCATACTAATTGGAATTGATCTCAAACTGATAAAGCACGGTCAATTGTTCGACAAATTAAAAAAAAATCAAAGATTTTACTAATTTCTTTAGTTGAGTCCCTTATATTATGATTTTATTATTTTAAAGTAATAGACCTACAATTACCCGCATAATTCTAATTATATTTTTAGATTTTTTTATTTAGGTAGCATTTCTCATATCCTATACGTGGCTATAATTAAATATACATAAGAATTAAAAAAAAAAAAAACTTTGTTAAACAACATTAATTTCTAACTTTTTATTTTTTTTTTCTTTGTAAGTTTTTCATTCAAATTATGAGGAGAGATTTATAAAAATCTAGAGGGCCCTCTGTAAGTGTTAGGGGTGAGCAAAAAAATTAGTAAATCGAAAAACTAAACCGAACCGAATAAATCGAATCGAAAATGTGATTAACCAAATCAACGATTTCATTTTTTTTTTAATTTTGGTTTTCAATTTAATTTTAGTTTTTAGTGTACATTAACTGTCACCCCAGTTAACCAACAAAATTTTATTATTAATATAAACTATATAATATATATTATTATATGTTAATATATTATATAATTTCTTAAAGATAAAGGAAAAAAATCCTAACTACTTATAGACCCTACAGTTTCCTTCCCTCTCTTGTTCATTTGCTTGCCTCATTGTCTCTCTTGTTCGTTTGTCTGTAAACCTAAGAGAAGAGAAGGATTTTCCATCTTTCTTATCTGAGGAGAAGGTAAAAGGTAATTAATCAAGGACCCCCTTAGCCATTTCTTTTTTATTTTCTGTTCTAATATTTAGGATCCTGTCCCAATCTTTCCCTTACACTTGTTTTATCTAAGCTTTTTGATTTGGGAATTAATAATTATGTGTCTTATGAGTCTATAGTTATAGGTGATGGTACTATTAGTTCATTATGTATGATTTCTTGTGTTTAAATGAACTGTTTGTTGATAAAGATATATCATTGTGGATGTGGGTGCTTTGGGTTAGGTTTAGCTGAATTCATGAGATATATTATATCATCTTCAGTTCTTCAATGAAAATTGGAAACATGCCAACTGGGGCCTCCAATAGAATGCTTAGAACATGGATGGTCCATATGTAAATATATTATTAGAATATATAAGGCCCCTGATCAAGACCTCGTCTTCTAAATTCAAAATAATTTTATTGTATCATTTCATAGTAAATAATTTAACAAATACTTAAATCACTAGCAAGAACAATAATGCGTATCTATGTATGTTTGAATAGATATGGATGTTAAAAGTACGAGTTTTGATTGAATTACAAAAATATATGGAAGGTTACTTCAACAATTAAATTGAGAATTAATATGCTAAGATTTTAATACTTCTTAGAATCCATAATATTAAGGATTTCCATATAATTATTTCAAATCCATCACCATCATCTTCAATCTTTCAAATTCAAATCAAAATTTATGTAAGAACATTAATGCCTATCTATGTATGTTCGGATAGACATGGATTTTAAAAGTATAAGTTTTGATTTAATTAAAATCTTATAAAGATATATTGAAGGTTATTTCAATAATTAAATTGAGAATTAATATGCTAAGATTTTTATACTACTTAGAATCCTTGATATTAAGGATTTTCTTATAATTATTTCAAATCCATCACCATCATCTTCAATCTTTCATATTCAAATCAAAATTTATGTCTTAAGACTCTAAACTATCATATCTACATTTTGAGATATTTTTCTTTAAAATTAGTGCTATAAATTCATACCAGACCCAAGTTACAATAATGCTTGTCCCTCTTTTATTGTAGTAAATGATACAACTTTTATTTGACAATAAAAGTAGGACTCTTTGTGTGCACTTCATACATAACAGCTATTGTACTTTACATGGCTATTTTTTATTTTAACTGAACATTTTCTTTATACATCAAGTACGAGTGATAATAGAAGAACTACAGTAGATAGTGGACATATTGCTAATACTCCAAGTAACTTGAATAATCCAAGTGCTAATTATTCAAAACCACCTAACCCTTAAGCTTCTTTAAAGGTTAGTAGGTTTAGAAAAAAATCTTGGGTGCGAGATCATTTAATCAAAATTGTGAAAGTTCCTAATGATTAAAAAGCCAATTGCAAATATTGTGGTAAGGAACTTGCTTGTCCAAATGTAAATGGCACTATTTGTCTTAATAATCATTTGTCTCAATGTAAAAAAATATCCATACGGTAATAACCTGAATTTTTTTTCTCTTAAATAATTTGCTTAAGTGTGGTGGTGATATTTATTATAGTAAAAATCTAGAAAATTGAGCATTTGAAAATTTTCAAATGATAAAAAAAAAATTAGTTGGAAAGATTTCGGATTTAATTTCACTCTACGTGGGAGTTTAATGTAGAATTTCTAAACTTTTATCCAAACAATTCCTGACCCAATTACCTATTTGGTTCAACCCAAACCCATTAACCCATGGGTCAACCCCTTTTCTTTGACTCATCTCAACTCACTTCAACTCACTTTATCGCTCACTGACTTGACTCATGAATAGTAGCTCTAAATTATTTCTCGGTAAATTTTATTTCCATCCATCCTTTCTTCCATACATCTCTCACAATCTCTCAAATTATTTGGCTAATTAGACAAAAAGAAGACCTACATTGATGACTTTAAAGCATTCTTCCAAATAATTTGGCAAGCATGATTTAAAGCATTTTGTCAAAAGCTAGCATGATTTAAAGCATTTTGTTTAATTTGTCAAAAGCTAGCATGATTCCCGGATCATGCTACCATTCTCATCCATTCTCCAACACCTATCTTAAATTATGTGGCTAGATAGTCAAAAAAGTTAAGCTAGATTATTTGGATTATACTACCTAATGCATAATACTACTTTAGTGCCTTTCAAGTCTAGAAAGTGGAGCTTATTTTTCTCTACCGACACTTCCTTTACACTCCTTATAAATTTGTGTGCCTTCAAAGAGAAAAAAAAAAATAAGAGAGAAAAAATATATTTTTTTTATCAAGTGTGGTTGGACATTTGGTGTTAGGAAGAAGAAAGGCTTAGAATTTTCAATTTGGTGGTGTTCAAAGCTCAACTCCTTTTTCCTTCACAGGCCTGGTCACCAATATCTTCATTGAGGTAGGATGAAGAACCTCCTAAAATATATTTGATGCCTTTTCTGGGTTTGAAGTATGAAACTGATTATGATAAAAATAAATACCCGTATATTGGGGGTAAGGAAGCCAGGAATTTTGACCCGATGTAACTCAGTCTGCTGACAGTTCTCTATTTGTAACTTCTAATATGCTTCTGACCCCTAAAACGGTGGAATTAGGCTTCGGCTAAAACATAAAAGTTGTAGCCCTTTCGGTTTTGTTTCCAACGCAAAAAGAATACATCAATCGATTTGTGAGTCAAAAGTTATGCCAAAATACTGAGCACGTGTAAAACTATATTTTCTGAACAAACTAATTCAAGGCTGTTTTTGCATCTTTAAACCTTAGAATTTTAAAAAGTGTAAAACATGAAAGTTGTAGGTTTTAAAGTCTAGTTTCTACTGATATAAAGTTTATAGATATTGGAGTTCTGCTCTATTTTATATGAATTTTCTTTTAAGCTGCTGTCTCTGTTTAGCCTTTAATGATGCTTGTTTGGATTTTTTTTTTTTAGAATATTATGTTTAAGATTTATTTAAATTTCCAATTCTCTTCTTTAATTATTATCATGTTAATAATTTCTATTGATGTGTAATTTGATCACAAGGCCTGATATAGTAAAATACTTATACTATTTGATATAATACTGAAGTGGACTGTTAAGTGATGCTACTTAATTATTTTCCGATTGATATGAAATTATTTTAAGCTGGATATTATGTATCATTTGGACACTCTAATATTTATGATAACTGACTTAGACAATCAATTCTCATCATAGATAGTTGGATGACTTATTCAAACTAAAATGGCTAATTAGAACCACAGTATTTGATAAAATACTCAAATGAAACAATGGACTTATTCTTTCCTCATTTGGGTCTTACTTAAATAAATTTGATTTATTTTTAATTGATTCTTTTAGGCATTGTTTTGTCAACCTATCAAGTCTATATAACTATATTTTTAGATTAAGTGAATTTAATGAAACTTACTTTAATAACTTCTAAATATTAGAATAACTTCTATGGATATTGTGGATATCTTGAAGCTGGAAAACTATGATAAGGGTTTGGTTATAAATAAGATGATAATTGGAAATTTATTCAAATTACTTTGAATAAATAAACTTATAAATTTTTCTAAAATTAAACTATGAGTCCAAAAAGCTATTTATTTTCTTTATATTCCATAAATACTAAAATAAAAGGTTAAAAGAGGCAAAAATCGAGATCACGGCCAATGAGGTTCGAACTCGCGACTTTAATCGCAATTAAGGTCGCCTACCCACTAAGCTACCAACCTCGGCTAATTAATATCCATTAGAAATAATTTATTCTATCAAGGGTAGTACAGAAAACTTGTCAAATAATTAACTAAAATACTAATTTGAATTCTAAATTATTTCCAGCTATCTGCTACTGTAATTTACATGTAGTGCCTACCTTTGGATGATAATATTGGTGACTATGTTAAATCTTTGATTATTAATAATTATTATTGAATTACGGATTTAGATAAAGTACTTAAAATACACTGCAAGTGACTGAATAATTTCACTTTTGATTCATCGCCCGGGAACATTGCCGGTTGTAATTAAAAATGTCTTATTATTACCCTTGGGAACGTAAAAGGGTGAGAAAAAAATTTTAAGGCACTTGGTGCCAAAGTTATTTTTGGCAATGGGGTGATTGGTGGGTAGAAATGGCTTTTTAGATAAAGATGGGAACATATACATTTTATTTGGGAGATGCACCCTTCTGACCTGGCTAGTCAGGTAGCCGGTCACGATGGCTAAGTTTTTGGTGGATGCACCGTCAGTATGCATTGGATGCTAAGCCCGTAAAGTCACTGGTTCCCAAGGCTGAGGGTAAAAAAGGATAGGAGTATAATTATCCTAGAGGATTTAGATTAAACTCCTTTACCAAATTTTACTGTGACTAACAACCTCTCTTGTTTATGTATGAATGATGTGTTGGAATTATTTAATTATATTTAATTCCTCTTGATGAATATTTTATAAAAATATATATATATGAAACCTGTATCGCTACGGGGTTTGATCCCGAGACATTGAAAATCTAAATCTGAGATCCTTACCACTGCGACACAGATTTCATTGTGGTACACACATCAATATTAACTATTTTACATGTAAGTAAAATAGTAGTTACAGTGACGGTTTTATCGAACCGTTGTAAGTATACTTTACATTATTCTGTTGGGATCTATTGAATTAATTGTTGCATAAACAATATGCCACCTAATCACATTCACTGTAGTGGGTCACTTAATACAGTGTAGCATTTACAACCACTGCATTTAGGCACCTAGGAGATTTCTGATTACTAGGCTTTAGTAGCTCACCCCTTGTGGGAATATTTTTTTCAGGATATTAAGCACAGGGATACTGAAGATGAGCTGGCAAGAGATTAATTTCTCTTAAATATTCCATCAGATGAGTTATCTATTTTTTTATTTCCTTTACAGAGCTGGAAGACTTTATTTTTGTGGTCTGTAATAATAATGTTAGATGATTGTAATTATTAAATTTAGACCTAATTTTACTTTTATTTGGTATATAATGTTAATCGTGTAGTTGGGACACTTAGATGGCTCTGTAATATTTTTCTCTATCTTATTTTGTGCCCTGTAGTTGACAATCCCATCAAATGATTCAGTCTAAGACTTATAATATTGTTTGGGATAAACAAGGGATTTTACAATATCTTAATTTTTTCTTACGGGTCAATCCCAGTTTGGAGGAAAATTTTTGGGGTGTGACAGCGTGTTATTATCATCTTATTTTTATACCCAACAAATAAATCCAAGTCACCATGGGCATTCGGTTATGAAAATCCGGGGCGTGACACATTACAATGCTTATAAGAGACAAAAACATATTGACATTTCAACCTGTACAAATGTGGTGAGGGAACTACTGCACATGCACTTGGGTCTTGGAAGTTTGATCAAATGAATGTAGAAGTTTCTTGCTAGGATGGTCATTGTAGATGAGTTGCCTTTTAGGCATGTAGAACTTGAGAGATTTCGTGACTTTGTTCTGTCATACAACCACACTTTATGGTTCATTGATGTCAGACTGTACCTGAGATGTTCCAAATTTACAAGGAAGAAAATAACAGACTAACGAATTTTTTGAAAAAAATTACCTTCAGGGTTTGTCTCAATACAGATGCAATGGACTTTTTCTTCACTTTAGTTACATGTGCCTTACTACCCACTTTTGATAATGATTAGAAATTATACAAAAAAATTCTAAACTTTTGTCTAATTTCTAGTCATTCGGGTAAAGTAATAGGTAGGGACGTCAAAGGGGTGGGTATGTTTATTGTCCCCGTTTAGCAGTATCCTTCCCTATCCCTTATCTTTATCCCCGTTGTAGATATGAAAGTTTTTCCCATACCCATCTCCGTAAGGTAATGAATTTTCATCATCCCTGTTACCCACCAAACATAATAAATTATAAATTATATGTTATATATTAATAAATACTAAAATTATATAAATATTATATATTAAATAAAAAATATATTTTATATATATAAATAAATATTATATTATATATATATTAATAAATAAGTATTTAAATGGGTACGAGGCGGGGTAACGACTGTCATACCCTTCCTCATCCTCATTCAGGAAATCTTGAAATACCTATACCTGTCCTCATCTCCTTTATTAGTATCCTCATCCTTCCTTGAATGGGACGAGTGAAGCGGGTACCCGTCGGATACGGATAATTTTGACATCCCTAATAATAGGTAAAGCTATTGAAGGATGTTTGCTTGATTGGGGAATTGATAAGGTTTTCATTGCAACCGCTGACAATGCTAGTTCAAATGATATGGGAATTCAATACTTGAAAATGAGACTTAATAATTGGAAGGGAATCGTCTTGAAGGATGAGTATTTGCATATAAGATATGCAGCGCATATATTAAGTTTAACTGTTAGGGAGGGGTTGGTGGAACTGGATGATTCCATTGTCAAAATTTGTTCTGTTGTGAAATACGTAAGGTCATCCCCATCTAGGTTGCAAAAGCTTATGAATTGTGTCGAGAAAGAATTGATATGAAGTAAAGAGTCTTATTTGCTTAGATGTGGAAACCAAGTGGAATTCTACTTATTTGATGTTAGAGTCCCCTTTAAAATTTCAAAAAGCCTTTGAGTTGATGGAAAGTGTTGATAGCAAATATGTGAAGGATCTTACTAGAAAAAGAGGTGTGCCTAATGAAAGTTATTGGGATTATGCTCAAAATTTATTGCCTTTCCTTAAAATTTTTTATGAAGCCACTTTGAAATTGTCAGGCTCACTTTATGTGACTAGAAATGAATACATGAAAGAAGTCATTGGCATAGCCATGATTATCTCTAGTCGATGCAAAAGTGGTGAATTGCTTGTGAGTTTAATGGCCTCCAAGATGAAAAGGAAACATGATAAGTATTAGGAAAATGTTAATAATGTCAAAATCATGTTATTCATTGCCCCGGTTCTTCATCCTCGATGCAAATTAGAGTATATGGATTGGATCATTAATGTATCATATAATGATAATAATGCTGGTTTGTTGAAGAAAAAGTGAAAGAAATTTTGAATTCATTGTTTGAGTTTTTGGTGCATTCCAATCACAATGTTGTGAGCAATCAATAGTCAATCTCAAGACTCTCGTGTGATGGAAGTTGATTTAGTGGATAATACTTCATATTTTTTAAATTCTATGTACAAGATGAAAAATGTTGTTGAAAGGGGTTCGGAGAACAAAAATGAATTGGATAAGTATTTCAGTGAAGAATGTGAAAATGCTAGTGACAAATCCTTTGATATCTTGGTTTGGTGGAAATTGAATTCATCCAAATATCGAGTGCTTTCTTTGATGGCTCAAGATGTGCTATATATGTCTGTATCAATTGTTGCATCCGAGTTAGCTTTTAGCACCGGTGGTCGTGTACCTAATTCATTTCGTAGTTCACTAAATCCAAGAAGGGCGGAGGCTCTTATTTGTGGACAAGATTGGCTAAGAAGACCACATGTTCCTCTTAACATTGAAGAGAATTTAGAAAAGCTTAAAAAGATGGAATAAGGTAAAGTTGGGTAAAGTTGTTCCTTATTTAAATATTTTTATTGTATGAATTCTAATGTGCATATCAATTGGTTTTTCTTGCAGAATTGTCATTCATGAAAGAAGATCCTTTACTCAATATTAATGATTGACTACCATTATGGTAAGAAAAGTAATGGAGCAATCAAGTTGTTATTGTTGTTGAAACTTATTTGTATTAATGTCATTATTGTTATAAACTTTATGATTGTTGTGATTTTTTCTTTTGTTTGTTTGGTTATTAGTGATTTTATCCTTCAACTAATCAAAATTGAAATTATGTTATTATTGTTGTCAAATTATGTTTGACTTTTGATTGTTTTTATATTCTTGAATTTATAATTAATTAGTTACAAGTTGATAATTTTTTATAAAAAAACTAATAAATAGGTAATTGAACTGATTTGAACGGTTAACTGTTAAACGGTTAATTATTCATAATGGTTCGATTTCGGTTCAAGAAAAAAATTGATTTTTATATTCTTGAATTTATAATTAATTAGTTACAAGTTAATAATTATTTTATAAAAAAACTAACAAACGGTTAACCGAACTGATTTGAGTGATTAGCTGTTAAACGGTTAATTATTCATAATAGTTCGATTTCGGTCAAAGAAAAAAATCGACTTAGTCAGTTCGATTTTTTTTAGCTCAGCATCCCTACTAATTACAACTGAATCGAAAAAAGTATTTCAATTAGTATATCAAATTCCAGTTATTTTGATTATAAATTTTATTAGCCTCAACAAAACCAGTGGGTGTGTTTGAGTTGTATAAAAGTGTATAAAATAAAATAAAATTGTAAAAGTAAATGTCTCGTAATTCGTGCAGTGAGTGAAAAATTTAAATTTTACTATCTCGTAATTCGTATTTGTAGAGATTTGTAAGATTTTATTTTATTTTGTTTAGCTCCAAACGGAGCCGCTCCAATATTTGCGAGCTGCTTAAAAATAAAAAATTATATATATATATATATATATAAATGACATCTTTACATAATGTATTTTTAATTTGGTTAAATTTTTTTAATTTATAATAATTTAAAGAGTAAATTATACCTTCTCTCCTTAACATTTGGGTAATTACATTTATCACCTATAACATTTAAAAATTACACTTATCTCTCTTATTTTAAAATGTCATTTAACATTGACCCCCTTCTGATAAAGTCAAACATTAGAACTTATATAAAATATTAAACTAACCAAAATTTTAGGTATTTTTCTTATTTTACCCTTCTCTCTCACACCTTTTTTTTTACAAAAATTCTCAAAAACTTTTTATTTTACTTATTTTAAAAAAAATTGATAAAAATATAAAAAAGTGATAAATAAAAAAAAAACACCTAAAATGTCAGTTATTTTAATATTTTTTATTAAGTTTTAATGGTTGATTTTATCAAAAGAGAGTCAATATTAATAATATTTCAAAATAAGGGAAATAAGTGTAACTTTTAAATATTGTGGATATTAAGTGTAATTAACTAAATATTAAAGAGAGAGAGATGTAATTTACCTTATTTTAAACCAAAACAATGCTATGTTAATTAACAAAGCTATTCACAATTAAACTTAAACCCATGTAAAATCTCAAGCTCAAGCCCATACTATTAGACTTAGGATCCAAGCTAAAATTCAACTTAACTCAATTCTTTCCCAAATGCTAATTAGTATTGTTAGTAATTGTTTCCACGTCGACTCATGAAAAAAATTAATTCTCTCATAGATGACATAGACTACTCTCACCTTGATTCCTAACTTTTTAGGTTAAATCCCATCCTTTTATATTGTTGAATTTTTTGACATGGTGTCGTAACAAATTCTTAATTGGATCTCACTACAATCTATATTGTACCTATGTTCATGCAGACCAGCATAAGAGGAATTGTTAGAAATTGTTCCCATATCAACCCGGAGAGAGTTACTTCTCTCATAAAATATAGACTACCCTCTCTTATACTTAGATTTAAGATTGAGGTCTTCATGTATTA